>ML685764.1:1843534-1920353 GCA_007922175.1 Pelusios castaneus
TAAGGTATGTAGAACATACTGACAGTTCTGTACTTCCTCTCTCTCTCTGTCTGTGGGTTGAAAGCACACTTCTTTTGTAATTATCACAAGGGTGTTGATTTCAAAGGAGTTATATTGGTGTAAAACTGGAGTAACAGTGATGAATCAGATGTCAGTCTTGATTTTATGTCTACAGCCTGTCAGGTCCCACCCCTGGGAAACACCCAGCTTTCCTGGAATGAACCACTGTGTCATCAAGTGGTTGATAAGGGGCCATCAATTCAGAAGAAATCCAAGGACAAAAGAGTGCTTTTCTGGAGCACATACAGTATAAATTCTCTACCCTGCATTTAGAAGCATTGTCCAAAATTAAATTGATTCTACCTCCTGCTATTAAAGAATGATCGTCAATAAAATCGTACAAAAAGTGGTTTAAAAATACACTCTGCTAACACTAGTCTACAATCCCTGAAACTTTCCACTGTGAGATCAGAGTAAGACCTCTCTTCCAAATAATTTGGGACAAAGTGTTTTCCAAAACGATGTGTTCACACCAAAAAAAAAAAAAAATCAAAATACACTAAAGATTTTTATGCACCTCCTAATCAAAAGACAAAAATATCTTTTTTTAAAAATACCCCACCGAATCCTGTGGCACTTGAAACTTGTTGGGCTTTAAAAGTGCCACAGGACTCGCTGTTTGTTTTGCTGAAATAGACTACACAGCTACCTCTCTGGAACTTTTAAAAAAAAGCCATGATGATGTACCAGTGATATGAAATGAGCACAGGCTACATTTTACCATCAATCAACAAACAGCTCGAGTTAAATGGGAAGAACACATCAGCAATGCCCATGAACGAAAGCGGAACCCAGAGAGAGGAATATTGCAGGCACACATGGAAAACAACAAGTGCATAAAAATGGAATATTTCAAAGGAAGTCATTATTCTACAAGGTGGGGTGCAGAACAATGGGATTCCTAGACAACAGTCAACTAGACCAGTTCTCACACGGCCAGTTCATCCACACAGCTCGTTACACATGGCATTATGTTAGATTATAAACCTTCAGCTCCCCACAGCCTAATCGGTGCTCTTGACCCCCCAACTTTCTGAAGCCCTCTTTTCCTCATCCATTGTGATGTTCTCAGAACATGGAGACAGTGCACCAACTGGCTGGTAAAACAGATCCCCTCCCTTGCTTCCTACCATAACTGTAAACAATACAGCTCTGAAGGGAGCCTCCTAAAATAATCACATATCTCTGGGGATGGAGCGTCTTAATGCTTCTCTGGATCTTGTGCCTAGACTACTTATATGTCAATACCCTGACGCCTCAAGAAGCACCGCAGTTCTACACAGCCACTTATAAATAGATTCTGAAGACAAAACAAGCACAGATATTATATATTTATAAAACAAGGACTCTTACTCAAGCCCCTCAGTTCCTCTGCTCCACACTGTGACACCACACCAATGAGCTATCCCTTCAAATTCAGCCAGCAATCGAAAATGCTCTGGAACTGTCTGCTGATATCCAGTGACCGTACTGACAGGTCGAAACTGAAAACAAGCTTTAAGATGACCAACAAAAAGTGTTCCAAACTAGCAATCAGGTCACCAAACAAGTTTTCCAAATTGCTTGTGCTTGTGCTGGTGTGGCACCCATTCAAGCCTCCAGCAAGAGAATGTGAGAGAGCTAAGTCTCACCTAGTGCTGAATGAAACCGGGAGCGTCCGTCACAGGCTGCGCCTCAATAAGGCAAAGTTGCAGCTGCTGGAATGATGGAGAGTCTGCTATAAAAAGCACATTGCTTTACAGCTCTAGCATTCTGTCTGGAAAAGGCTTCTTCATGGCTCAATATTGAGGCATCCCAGAATAATTAGCATATGCATATCGGACAGGAGACACTTCAAGGAAGGGAAATCTTAGTCCATGCTCAGGGAAACTATACACACAGACTTCCCTCCTGCACATACTGCTCCCAGTGGGAGGGGAAGGTTCTTGCAATTCTTTTGAACAACCGGTCTGGCAAAACCGTCATTGCTTTGGCACTTTTACATTCAGATTTTAACTTGGAGTCATTTGAGGAAGAAAGGGAGGGAAAACCCAAAAGTCTTTATGGATCCAATTCCCATTTTGATACCATGTAAGCCTGCTCCTGCCTGCAGATATTTCTCTTTCCCACTCTCTCTCCCACATCAATATTAGCATTTACCAGCACATAAAGCTACATTTTACACCGAAGTGATCCCATAGAACTACACTAAAAGTCCAGCCAATCATAGAATAATAGGGCTGGAAGGGACCTCACAAGGTCATCTAGTCCAACCCCCTGCTAAAAGCAGGACCTCTCCCACTAAGTCACCCCAGCCAGGGTTTTGTCTAACCGAGCCTTAAAAATCTCCAAAGATGGAGATTCTACCACCTCCCTAGGTAGCCCATTCCAATGCTTCACCACCCTCCTAGTGAGAAAGTTTTCCTAGTATCCAACCTCAAACTCCCCAGCTGTAATTTGAAACCATTGCTCCTTGTTCTGTCCTCTGTTACCCTCGAGAACAGCCTAGCTCCCTCCTCTTTGGAGCACCCCTTCAAGTAGTTGAAGGTTGCTATCAAATATCCCATCAGTCTTCTCTTCTGTAGACTAAATAAGCCTAGTTCCTTCAGTCTCTCCTCATAATTCATGTGCCCTAGCCCCCTAACCATTTTCGTTGACCTCCGCTGGACTCTTTCTAATTTCTTCACATCCTTTTTGTAGTGGGGAGCCCAAAACTGAACACAGTATTCCAGATGCGGCCTCACCAGTGCCGAATAGAGGGGAATAATCACATCCCTCGATCTGCTGGCAACATTCCTACTGATGCAGCCTAATATGCCATTGGCCTTTTTGGCAACAAGACCACACTGTTGGCTTATATCCAGCTTCCCGACCACCATAACCCCCAGATCATTTTCTACAGTGCTGCTACTTAGCCGATCGGTCCCCAGCCTGTAGCAGTGCATGGGATTTTTCCGTCTAGAGTGCAGGACTTTGCACTTGTCCTTGTTGATCCTCATGAGATTTCTTTTGGCCCAGTGTTCCAATTTGTTTAAGTCTCCCTGAATCCTGTCCCTGTCCTCCACAGTATCTACCATTCCCCCCAGGTTGGTGTCATCCACGAATTTACTAAGCATGCTATCTACCCCATCATCGAGATCATTAAAGAAGATGTTGAACAGAACTGGCCCCAGGACCGACCACTGGGGCACTCCACTCATTACTGGTTGCTAACTAGACATTGAGCCATTGATTCCTACACGCTGAGCCTGTTGATCTAGCCAGTTTTCTATCCACCTTACGGTCCTCCCAGCTGAGCTCTGTTCGAAACTCAGAGCTCAGTACTTGAGTACCATTTTTCAGAGGAAGATCACTGGATAAATTTAGATCTTAGTTTCCAGTTTGTGGTGTTTATTTTTAGACATGTTTTGTTTACAATAAGAGCAAAAAATATCTGACTGGCCAGCAAAAGTCATTCTTCTGTAATTATATTTTTTTTTAAAAAGTGACCCTCGTGGAAGCCTCCACTCTTGGAGCTAAGTTAACAATAAATACTGCAAACCTTTAGGGCCTGCCAGAACTTTTCATGAAAAAATGATCAATACTGCAAGAAATAAATAATTAGGTATTTTTTAGTATACACTCTGATTTTTTATGGGGTTTTCAACCTAGACAAAGAGCTCTCTAGCCCTAAATGATCAAGTTCTCCTTGACAGGATGTTCTGTACATCTCTTAGTGTTGCTTTGAAAAGTACGTTTCTGACCCCATACTCAGCATTAATTAAAGAGCTGGGACAGTCAGTACAGATTACAACACAGGATGAAGCAAATCTGGATGTATCCTGCCATTAGATCATACAGTCAGGTTTTAAATCCAAAAAGGCAAAGATGCAGAGTAAGCTGCACAAGAAATCAGTGCACAGCCGATAAACAACAAAAAGTAATAGAACCTAAAAAAGATACTCCTGATGAGGCATAAGAACCAACCCTTGCAGTTAACCCTAGTCCACCTTTAAATGTCCTACACAAACTAGTGTCCAGCCCCCACAACTGTTTTCCCTCTCTGCAGCCCTCATCTCTTACCTGATGAGTCCAGCTGTCTTGTGTGGTGGTGATTTCTCCACCTGCTTCCCTCTTTGCTTCATGTCAGCTAGTCGCTGTCGCATGCTGATGGTCATCTCAGAACTCAGGCGCCAAATGAAGATACAGCTGGTAGTGGGGAAAGAGTGAATAAGTTACGTTTCCTTTCACTCCATGGTCATTAATATTCTCCATCAGTGAGGCTAAGAATCATTTTTTTTTTTTTTTTTTTTTTAAGTTTTGGGAACCAGCCTAAAGAGAAAAGAAAGACTTCAATGGGCACAACTAGAGTGCAAAGTACTTTGGAGTTAGACATTTAGGAAATCTCGCCTCCCATCCCAGGTCAGATACCATGAAGATGCTCTGGCTGCAGAGATGTTTCTGTTGACTAAAGTTGCTTTGAAATGCCTCTTTTGGAGACGTAGCTGTGATTTTTGTATGTTTGTTAACTTTTGTATATGGTGCTAGATGTTATGGCATTAAGTACTAAAAAACCCTTTAAAAGCACATAAATTAAGGGGGCTCCTCACACTGGGGATTATTTTATTCTCACAGCACACCCAATTAGCAGGAGTAAAATGACCTGCATTTCATTGGTGTTCAACCCCTCTTCTCAATGCTGAATGATTTCCCTTTTTCCCCCAACCCATTCAGCTGGGTCTAATTATATTGAGGTAAAAAAGGGGAAATGATGGTACGGTCATTACGAAAGGGATACCCTCCTTTTAGCCCAAAGCAGAATTTAGTAGTATTCCAGTAAGCTGGTAATCCAAGGTGCTAGCTGCAACATCTTCCAGGCTACAGAGGAGTTTGCTTTGAACTGTCCAACTATGACTTTTTATTTTTTTTAAATCCCTTTCTTGTTACCTCAAATCCAAGGAGCTTGTAACCATGATTTTAAAAACCCAGGTGTCACATGATTTTTTCTGGAGGTACAAGTTGGTCATATTTTTAGCATGACAGCACTGTATGTCACACCTTGTTAGGCAAGGTTATGATCTGGTACAAACTTTGCAGGGAGAAGCCCAACGCACAAAGACTGGGTTTTCCCTAAGTTTACAAACATTAAGGTGCACTTGAAAATGCACCTTAAGGAAATACACTTAGAAATGAACTGAAGCCAGTACAGTCTACGGAGCACAGATGCCACAAGCAAGAAAGATGCAAGAAACACCGCTAAGTAAGTGGAGAACCCCATTTAACACAGTGGGAAGTTTCCAAATTGTTATGTAGACTTCCATTAGGGGAAAGCAGTCCTATAGAAAATCTTGGTATTTTAGTGTACTGCTGACTAGAGATGCATGAAAAAATGTTGGCAATTTTTCCCACCCTTAGAAATGTATTGGTTTCAACAAAAATGTCACCGGGAAAGTTTCTCAGGTCCTTTATGGAAATTCTGATAGTTGGGACTGCCACCCGGGATGTTAGACCCCGATTCAAGTCCTTGCTCTGCCTGATTTGGATCAGGGACTTGAACCTGGGTCTCCCAAGAAAGTGCCCAAACTGCCAGGCTGATGGTTATTCTTGGGTTGGATTGTGTCTGTCTCTAAGTTTTTCATGGAGAAAAAAAAAAAATCTAACTACTTCATTCCTCCCCCCCAAAGAGAATGAAAACAAATTTGGGGGACCTTGGGGGGGGGAGAGCAAAATGGAGGTGTTTTCTGGCCAGTCCAACAGGTGACTAGATTCAGGAGACTCACTTCCAGTTACTGAAACTGTGCATATTTACACAGACCTTTCCTGAGCAACAGAATCTCCCCTGCCAGTGTTTTAAACAACAGAGTCAAACTTGTGAGATGCTTCAGCCAGGAACTATGGCACCCTGGGGCTGGCCAGCTGCTTCCCTTCACAGGGCAGCTCAGTCGCTCACACACAAAATCAACCATGGTTCTAATTCCTAGATGTGACCTCCACAGCATTAATTACAACCGAGAAAGCAGACCCCATCTGTTCATGAAGTACCCCACCAGGGTAGATCAAACCTAGAGAAAACTGATGGGCAACAGTGAAATATACATCACAGAGCTGAGGGACACAAAGCTCTGCATAAACTAGCCCCACGTACTACTCTGTTCCAATCTTCTCCTATGGTACTTTCCCTCTGCTCCTCCCAATCCTCTTGCTTTAGTCATCTGTTTCCTTTTCTCACTCAGTTTCATGCCGTCTAGCAGGCTGCTCAAGTGCCTGGAACACTCCCTGCCCTCCCGAGCCAATCACCCTCCCCTCTCGTTAAAACACACCTCTTCATGCAATCTCTCCCCACTTCTATCAATAGCCTCCACAGCCTCGCTCTCCTTTTATCTGTTTCTTCCATGTTGTTATGCAAATGGACAATTCTATATAAACATTTAGGACAACAACAGGTGCCATGACAAGAAAACCCTGAGTGATGCTTGATTTCTCACACCTTCCATGTCTGGAATTCACTGCATCAAGATACGAAGCAGATTCTCTCTCTCCCTCTCTCTCTCACACACACACACACACACACAAAATGATTTATTGTTTATTGAAATCCAGAAGCAACTGAGAAAGAAAACACAGAATCCAAACACTCATTTCCAACACATGAGAACATACAATTAGGCTACTTCAGAACCCAGTTTGCATCTTATAACGAAGTGCCTCTCTCGCTAACAGTCACATTGTCCTTATTAGGCACAGCCATGAATAGAGGAAGGCGCAGAACCACTCTGCCCCCTGCAGAAACTCCAAAAAGGCACCACCGCCACAGAAATATGGTGCCTCGCAGAGTTTTTATGGAGCACAGCCACCTTGCTACCATTTACAATGGTGCAACTTGTACCACCCTCCATGGCAACCATGCTCTGATGGCTGGTGAGGAACTAAGCCATAGCCCTTACTCCCTATGCCACTGCTCACCCTGCTAGGGTTAGGTTGTGCTCCAGGGGGTGCTAGAAGGTAGTCCCAGCACCTGAGTACAGGGAGGCCATTGTGGCAGGCAATGTGTCTTTTACTTCTAAAGGACACCAGAGCACAGCTCCCCGTGCTAAGATTTCCTGCATTGTGCAGCACCTGTTTGGGATCCAGGAAGCCCCGGAATTATTGTGGATATCACAACACACTCATCACAATATTGCGATGCCCTGAACAACTGTGCTGCTCCTGCTTTGTGGAGGCCTGAATGAGATGGCACAAAACCACAGAGTGCCACTCTACTACTGGAGGAGCAGGAGTCAATACCACCACAGCAAGTCCTGTACTTACCTGTCGCCAGACACAGAGATCAAGTGTTTACAGTCGTTACTGAACTTCATCCCAGTTACAATCTCTGTGGGAAACAGAACACAAGAACAACACTTCTTGAATGATGCCATGAAACTGCAGTCCATTGGTAAAACAATTTTGCTGGGCTCAGCTTTGTACTCAAACATTGATCAAATCCAGGACGATTGCATGGAGCTGAGACACTCAAATTCTCCCCATCACATCTAGGTGGTCCCTCTAGCTCAGAATTAAGATTTATATAAATATATAATAGTGTGGAAAAGCTCATAACTGAATGAACATGAAGGAGGAGGAATCTGCCCACTTGGAAAATGACCCTTCAGGGTACTGTTGAGATGTGTTGTAAAGAGGCTTATGATTCCCTGGAAAAGGAGTGGCCAGTTTATGGTCCACTTGATGTGACTGATAAACAATAAAATGTTCTGCAAAATTTTTGAGATTATTTAAAAAATTTTAAAAGTTGGAATTCCAATACTCTTTTTGATTACCAAAATTTCAGCCAGCTCTATACATGGTCAAAGAAACCAAATATTTCCAAGATGGAGTCTGGGTTTTTTGTTGCTGTTTTTTTAACTAAAAATTGAATTGCCAATTAAAAATTTCATTCAAAATTCAGAACATTTTGACCTGCACTACATGCTATAGTACAACCAGCAGCTACAAAGACATTTCCTGAAACTCCTGCGTCTCACCTGAGTGCCCATACATTGTGGCCACACACTCGCCAGAGTAGAAATCAAAGATGGAGAGGTTCTTGTCAGAGCAGCTGGTTGCAATGTAGAGACCCGAGGGATCAGTCTGCACCTGGTTGAGGAGTACAGGAGGCAGAAAGGACTGGTGAGAAAGTACCCTAGACAAATGCCCAGAATACTAGAAAGAGGGGGACACACATCACAGAAAGAAAGGTTCAAATTCATCCAAGGCCCTTTATTCCAAATGGGTCTCAGAGCAACTGTTATATAATCCAAGTTTGTATTTTTTTGTTCTCTTTTCAACATATCTGGCCAGATAAACAGCCAACCTCTGCTTGGTTGGTCACAATGTAACCCATGATCCCACTGTAAAGAAAATCAGAGTCCATCTGTTTAACACATCCAAACACCATTGGAATTTGGAATGCTGCAGTTGTACACTAGCTCATATGGAAATGCCACGCCTGGGCCCAGCAGGAACCCAGTTCCCTCTTTACATGGAGAGCAGAGTGAATCAAAGAATCACAGAAATGAAGGGCGGGAAGGGACCATGAGAGCTCATCAATCCCAAGCTGAGGCAGGCCAAGTGAAACTAGACCATCCCTGACAGATGTTGGTTAACATATTCTTTACAGTTCCAGAGGAGTAGCCGTGTTAATCTAGTTCAGCAAAACAAAGAGTCCTGTGGCACTTTTAAAGACTAACCAATTTATTTATCACTTCAGTTTTCATGGGTAGAATTCCACTTTGTCAGATGCTTGATATGGAAAGGCTTTTCTATTTCAAGCTTCTGACAAGGTGGGATTCTACCCATGAAAACTCATGCAATAAATACATTGGTTAGTCTTTAAAAGTGCCACAGGACTTCTTGTTTATATTCTTTAAAAATGCCAGTGACACAGATTCCATAACTTCACCCAGAAGTTTATTACAGTATCTTTAGTGCTAGAAAGTTTTTAATATCTAATCTAAATTTCCTCTGACATAGATTAAGCCCATATACTACTTCTCCCACCTCCAAAGGACATGGATGACAATTGATCATCATCCTCTTTATAACATCACTTAACATATTGAAAGACTTATCAGGGCTCCCATCAGTCTTCTTTTCTCAAGAGCAACCATGTCCAGTGTTTTTAATCTTTCTTCTCAGATCATGTTTTCTAAACCTAGTAACATTTTTTGTTTCTTTCTTCTGGAGTTTCCCCAGTTTGTCCACATCTTTTCAAAGAGTAGCACCCAGAAGTCAACATAGTACTTCAGCTGAGGCATCACCAATACCAAATACAGTGAGATAATTACATACAATGCTCCTGTTAGCGCACCCCAGAATAGCTGCTTTCTCATAGCTGCACCGCATTATTGATTCATATTCAATGTGTGACGCACTATAAGCCCCATATCCTTTTCAGCAGTACTACCATCTAGCCACTTTTCCCCTATTTTGTAGTTGCACATTTGATTTTTCTTTCCTAGTTACAGTAATGTGTACTTGTTTTTAATAAATTTCATCTTGTTGATTGCAGACTAATAAGTCATCATTTTGAGTTCTAAACCTGTCCTCCAAAGTTCTTGCAACCCTTCACAGCTTGGTGTCATTCACAAATTTCATAAGTAATACCCACTCCATTATCCAAAGTCATCAGTGAAAACAGTGAATGGTATCAGACCCAGGACAGATCCTTGTTGGACCCACTAGATACACCCTCCTGGTTTGATAGTGGACCATTGATAACTATTATTTGAGTAGTCTTTTAACCAGTTATACACCAACATTATAATCATTTGATCTAGGTAACATGACTCTCACCCATGCTCCTGCGCAGTCATTATGCCATCCAATAAGCTTATGACAAAGCCCCCAACTCAACTAATTGCCAACACTCTCCCAAGAACTATATGTAGCCTCCTTCCCAAATGCCAAACCCACCCCCACCAGCACCCCAAATCTAATCTGAGACTAAAGTTGATTGTCTCTGAAGGTCCCCACCATCTCTAATTACTCATAGACTCATAGACTTTAAGGTCAGAAGGGACCAGTACGATCATCTAGTTTGACCTCCTGCAAAATGCAGGCCTCAAGACCTCCCCCACCCACTCCTTCAATAGGCCACCAACCTATGACTGAGTTATTTACCTCCTTAAATCATGATTTAAGGACTTAAGATACAGAGAATTCACCGGTAGGTGAGCCATGCCCTGTGCTACAGAGGAAGGTGAAAAACCCCCAGAGCCCAGGCCAATCAGCCCTGGGGGGAAATTCCTTCCCGACCCCAAATATGGCAATCAGTTAAACCCTGAGCACGTGGGCAAGTCTCAACAAATTAGTGGTTTGGGGTCTATTTTTTTCAGCTTATCTTGGTTCCTTTAAGGTTTAAGCCCATCCCGGGCCCAGAAATTGTAGCTGGGAAAGTTACATAAAATACCAAATCTCTTCAAGACCCAAACCCTCAACATGGAAACTAGCCATGAGTTTAGGGCTGTTGGAAATTTGTGCTAGCTGGTAATATCATCAAACCTCCAGTTTCCATGACTCCATATTGCCTGATAAAAAAAGCAATCCAATAAAAACCTCAAATGACTTGCCAACATGTCTCCTGCTACAATTCTATATTTGCTCTGTTACCCTATCTGTATGCTCTTTTCTGAAACTGTTACTACATCCATGCTTTGAAAAACTTTAGAAAAGCAAGAGCACAAAACCCTCCATTGAGGGAGGATGTGTTTTTTTAAATAATGGTAATGATTTCAGTTATTCTGATTTCATCTATGTATTTTTCATGGGGTTCTCTGAAAAATTTCAATTCTGTGTATGATCTCAGACTCCATACAAGTTTAAATTCCAGAGCCAAGTGTGATGGATCAGTTACAAGGTTACCCTCTAAATGTACAGAGTGAGCTGAAAAATCTGAACGCTGCTATACTTTATTACTGCTCAGAATTCAAATGCCCTCTCCATATCAGTACACAAACAGATGTGCTGGATATTTAAAAAAACAAAAAACCAACATCAGTAATATTTCATTGCTTGGGACTGCAAAGAATTAAGCCCCTGGCAAGACAGAACAGCCATTTTTCATTTTCAATATCTTGATTTGTAAATGTAGTAGGGAAAGGGATCTCTAGTACCGTATATCCTCGCCTATTAGCCAATCCACATATAAGCCGACCCTCGTTTTTAAACCCGAAAATCCAGAAAAAATGCACCACCCATGCATAAACCGAGGGTCAAAATTTGATTACAGAAGGCCCCTTCAGGGCCAATCTCCTTTTCCCCGCTCTTTCCGCCTCCTCCCCCCTTTTTCCTGCTCTTCAGCCCCCTTGCGGCTTTTTCCTGCTCCTCTGACTCTCCACCCGCGGCCTTTCCCTACTCCTCGGCCCCCCCGCGGCTCCTTCCCCAGTTCTCTGGGCCCCCTTACCATCCTGGAGGTCCAGAGGTGCAGCGGTGGCCAGACTGGGAGCCGCTCCATGGCCAGCCGGCTGCTCCCTCCCTGAGCGGGCTCAGGGAGGGAGATTTGAAACTCCTGAGCCTGGCCACAGCAGGACAGGGTGGAACAAGCATTCCGACAGAGTCTTCTGCGGCAGGAGCTCACGGGCCGGATCGGACCTCCCGCGGGGCCAGATCTGGTCCGAGGGCCAGATTCGGCCTGCCCGAAGCCTGCCTCCAGTCCACAGGCCCGATCCAGCCTGTGAGCTCCTGCCGCAGAAGACTCTGGCAGAACACTTGTTCCGCCCTGTCATGCTGCGGCCAGGCTCAGGAGTTTCAAATCTCTGGCCCTGAGCACACTCTGTCTCAGACAGAGCGTGCTCAGGGCAGGAGTGGCCGGCTGGCCACGAAGCAGCTCCCGGTCTGACCACCGCTGCACCTCCGGGCCTCCAGCAAGGTAAGGGGGGCCAGAGGAGTGGTGAAGGAGCCGCGGGGGGGCCAAGGAGCAGGTCAAGGTCGGTGGAGCAGAGGAGCAGGGAAAGGTGCCTGTGATCCGCGGATAAGCCGAACCTAGCTTTTCAGTTAGATTTTGGAATATAAAATTTTCGGCTTATACACGAGCATATACGGTAATTGTAGATCAAGTGTTGTCACCTGACCGAACAAAAGCAGAAAAGGGTGAGTATGCATGCATCTCATTATCATAATGCATTTATGTACATTAATCACATACTGTTCACTTGCCTAGTCCCCTAGAAATATTCATCTGAAAAGAAGAAAATAAATAAAAAGGCCTGACTATAAAAAAGTGGCCTGAGGCATGTTGAATTAAGCCAAGCTAAGAAGTTTAAGTGAACTGGCCTTTCCCCTTTGGAGAATAGTTCAAATCTGAAAGATCACAAGAGTGGTCTCAGCTTTGTTCCTCAGGGCACATTCCCAAACCCTTCATTTGTCAGGAGAGGTGCAAGGCTAAGAAAGATGTGGGCACAATATCATTTGGCAGAGGTGCACAAATCAGCATCCACAGATCCTAGCTACAACGCACTGGGCTCCAGAAGTGTTCCAAGTCCCTCAAGACAGCACGGTGCCTCAGCATGAGTGCTGTGCTGGGTTTAATTTAGCCCTACGCCTCTCACTTGGCTGAAGAGCTCTTCCTTCGCAACACCCTTGGTCAGGGTTGTCCCTGGCAGGGGCGAACGGGGCAATCGCCCCGGGCCCCACGGTTACACGGGCCCTGCAGCCCTCCCACGGCCACACTCTTCCCTGCTCCCCGCTGCCTTTGGCAGGGAGCCGAAGTGGCGGGGTGGGCCGGGAGCACTAAGCCCAGCCTCTGGGCTAGACCTCCCCACCCCCGAGGCGGAGCAGGCAGGCCCAGGGGCAGGGCAGGTGGCCGGGGCCCGCCTCTGGGCCAGCCTGCCCCATGCGGCCAAGGCCAGCCCTTGCCGCCGGCGGCCTTGGGTCCCCGGCTGGGGCATTGGCCACAGCAGCCTGGGGTCCCGGCTGCGGCTGGCTCCCCCCACCGGCGGCCCCCGCTTCCGGGGCCGGCGCCAGAGCCAGCTCCCCACCGGCGGCCTCAGCCTCCCCTCCCGGGCTGGCTCCCTGGGGGGGTGGAGCAGCCCACCTCCCCTCCAGTGGGGGAGAGGCGTACAGCAGGGCCCCACCTAGGCCAGTTGGCCCTGGGCCCCACTCCCCCCACGGGATGGCCCTGCCCTTGGTAACTTCCTTTGTTTCACAAAACTTCTCATAAACCTTGAACCCCAGCAGCTGCAGCATGTAATCTTAAAGCAAACAAGCATAAGGGTTCAAATGATCTCTTTCCGAAGAGAAAGCAATCACATTACGGCTTCCCATGAATGGTCAAGGAACTACAGGGAAAACAAAGCCAAGGCAGGAGTCCAAAGACTGCCCTGCATGTTCTATGATAACACTGGCAAGTGCCCTCAGAGCCAACAGGAGGAAATTCTCTTGGCTCTTGCAAGAAGTACCACATGGGCCAAATTCTCTTCTGACGTATACTGGCACAGCTGCACTGAAGTGCAGCGCAGCCAGTTTAGAGCAGCAGAGTATTTGGCCCAGTGCATCATTCAAAATACGAGAGAGATTAAATGAACGTTTATACATTTAACCCTCCGTTGGAATAGTTTAGCCTATATGTGTTTACCCAGCCTGTAGGTGGGGCATAATAAGGGCTAATATTTGTGGGTAGGTGATGGGAGGGGACTTGTAAATTGGATTTCACTGTTTGCTAATTGTTTTATGCTCATGGGGTGAGGAGCAGCTGTTGCCCGAGTATTTGCCTTGGATACAAGTGAATTTGTAAATGAATGTCTTGGGTGCCCAGAGCCTAATATAGGCAGTTTTTAATAGGTACTCAGTATCAAACAGCAAGAAATTCATTAATATATACTATTTGTAATCCACATTAGCACTTCAGGGGGGAAATTTTGTATACGAAAATATCCTGAATCCATCCCTCACTTCCATTAGTACTAGATTAGCTCCAAAGAGCCAGGAAAGGAAGAGAGAACAACTGTGTGGGGGTGGAGGAAGGGGTGCATAGTGGGAGGATTGTCATGCTTGAATTTCTGGAGGTCTTACTTTAATGAGGGTACCATCTTCACCTTGGGATCCCTTGTACAGCTTCTTCTGCTTCCCACTGCTTATGTTGAAAATCCTGAAGGGGACACAAGCCAGAACTTATATACATGCACCATTCTCTACTTCTCACAAGCGTGCCTCCCTTCTCTCTGTGGCAGGCTTCTCTGCACAGACTGGAGTGACAGGATGTAAGACAAGTGGCCACTTCAAGGGGAGCAGAGCTATGTTGGCCAGAATCCATAAAGCTCATAATCATTCAAGTGGTTAAAGAAACAGCCTGGGAGCTAGCATTGTAGCCCAGAGATCACATTATTCCCTCCAAGTAGATGATCTGGGTTGAATTAACACTCCTTCTTGATTCTCAGGCTGGTAAAGTGGAGATTAAGTTTAGCTCCAGGAAACTGATAGAGCAAACAGAAGAACTGATGATCAACCTCCTAGCATATAAGGACAGCTATTGGCCACATATTACGTGTGGCGCTAACCAAACTCCAATCAGACCTCCCAGCAGTAAGACAGCTGTAGCTCTTCCATGAAGACGCAGTTTATATTTAGGAATAGAGGAGCAGAACTTCTGTTTATGCAATGCAACCCAGACCACCCATCATTGCCCATCTCTGGGAGCTCACCAAAATCCAGGCACACACGAACCCACCTGATGTTACGATCTTGACAGCCAATAGCCGCATATTTCCAGCTGGGGTCCACGTCCATGTCATACAGAGTGGTCTTCCTAACGATGTGGTGTGTCCGGGTAAACTGGACCCCATCGCCCGTCTGAGCACAGGGGGTAAAAATTAGTGAAAACCAAGTAGTTAACCAGTCATAAAAAGCTTAAATGTGGATGCCTTCTCCTTGGCAGCTAGCCGACATGGGCAAACCACACCCTACAGCCAATGTCCCTACCCTATCCCCTGCAATGGCTTTTGCTGGGAGGAGGAATGGATTCCCTAACCATTCCCTATAGTGACTCCTGCTGGGAGAGGCTGGGACTGGAGCAGCTGTGCATGTCCTTATGGCTAGCACATCTAGCAATCTCCTACAGTATCACATGGGGAGAGGTTGGGACTGGAACAGCAACGAACTTCCACACAGACTCTGCTCCCACACCATTCCTTGAGTTCCTCAGTGCAGAGGAAAAGCATATGATGGCTATAATTAAGTTACCTTCTGTGCAGTGCGGAAATAGACGCTCTTATCCGCCCCACAGCTGATCATTCGCACTTTCCCATCACTGGCTGGAAGAGAGAGAAACAGAAAGAGGTCAGTGAACATGCAGCAGGAACACAACAGGCAATGGAGGAGACTGGGTTCAATTTACCCCATTCCTACTTGCCTACGCCTGCCCACTACTCCTGTAAGGCAGCCCTGCAGGATGGCACGCACAAAAGCAGAGGCCTTCTTTTTCCTAAGGAAGGAAGTCTCCACCACCACCCGCCCAGAAGGCACCCACACCCCATTCCACATATGCCTCGTTGAGCAAGTGCACCCATTACACAGCAGGCTGATATTTGATTCTGCAATGTCCCTCAACATTTCAACATCGTTTTAATGCCTTTGTTCTCTGGACACCACAGCACTCCCTGCTGATGGGGGGTGGAAAAGGCAGCTCTGAGCTGCTGATGAGATGAGAACAGCCCATAAACCTATGCTGCACTAACTGACCAACCCAACTTTACAGCGTCTTTCTTATTGCCACTCCTATTTCTGCTTTTGAAGGCTCAGACTTTCCTTCACTGCCAAAAAAATAACCCCCTTAGAAACCAGCTACAGAGCCTAGAAACTGTTTCCTTCTCAGCGCGTAGAAAATGACAAATCTTTTCAAATTCAATTAAAGGGGCCAAATTTAGTCCTGGTGAAAAGAGATGCAACTTCAGAGTCAATGAAATTGCACCAACATACAGCAGGGTGGAATTTGGCCCCAGGGTTGACACAGTGCCCTTGGTTAGTGCTCTGCCCTGCCATCTGAGAGAGCCGAGTACAATTTCCAGTTCCTGCCTACCATGACTCTGGCTACCACTGTGAAGGCATGGTGCTCTGCTGCTGAACAATGTGAGACGCTCCATTCCCCCACAGTGGCCACCTGTCCTGTAGTCTAGGCCAGTTAATACTGGCACTGCTATATTCGAAGAAAATCTTCACACAGTCTCTCTAAGCCAGAAGAACAGGGGTGGAATGTTGGCATTTGAGATGGGTTTAATTAAAAAACAAAGGGGGAGGGGGGCAGGTCAAGAATGTGACTCTCCAAAGAAATACGGACAGAAAGGATAAGGTGATTCTGAGCTTCCAGCAAGAAGGGAAAGAGGAGGAAAAAGCGGCCTGATCTGCACCAGTGATGAAGAGATTAAGCCTATCTACCTGCAAACTTCACAGCTGTGATGGGAGAAGAGAAATATTCCTGCTGCTATTGGGATCTCCCTCATGCCAGCACTGAGGGGAGTACAGGATCTCTTACCTGCAAACTTCACAGCGGTGATAGAAGATGAGTGCTCATCTAATGTCTGCTGCAAGCTATACTCCTTCCCAGCATCCAAGACATGGATCAGTCTGTCCCGACTGGCTGACGCCAGGAGCTTCAGCCCTACCGAAGATTTTACAAAAGGGCAAAATCTTCACTGAAAAGTAATTTGCTCCTTTGGTCACAGTTTTAAACAGCCTTTCCAGTTAGGCTACAGACCATCATTATAGGTTAGTGCAAGCGAACAGATATGCACAAGGAAATGTCCCCAGGATTTCAAACTGTGATAGGAGACCTGGGAAGCACTGATCTGCATCTGCTTGCATCCCTACAACAGCAAGAGGAGGCAGTCTGCTTCAAACTCAAGACCTTTATTTGCAATGCTACAGGCCTCTGCTCTGCAAGCTAAAGCTGCAGGTCACTAGTAGATGGCTGCTGCACACGATGGTCAGAATGGAGCCATTTAGTAACACTGAGACAAGCCAGTGCATCATAAGTGGTGCACAAATAACGAGTGGGGATAAAAGCTCTACCCCATTTTACCTGTATCAGGTTTGGAGTATTCCAGACAGAGGATCTCTGAGTCGTGGGCTTCCACCTTCAGCATTTCCCTTAGGGACTTCAACTCATGGATCCTGAAATAGGACACAGACAGATTACGGCATGAAAGCAGAACCGCTGAGTGAACAGTGAGACACAAATTAGTCCTTATGTCCATGCCCTCACCCCATCCTACCTCTCCTCAATGAGCCCTAGTGTTACCTGAGGGTGCCTATCCTGTCCCCTGAGGCCAGGTGCTCCCCACTGGGGCTCACACACAGTGTGCGAATCCCCACCTTCGTGTCCAAGGCCTGGACATCAGCCTTGTCTGCACTCCCACCAGAGTTGTAATCTGTGTCCAGCAGGGCCTGAGTGTTGCCATCTACATAGATGATTTTCATCAGGTCCTTGGAAAGAGAGAAGAGATCAATGAAGTCTCAAAGTGAAGTTCCAGAAGGCAGGCTCCTTGTGAAACTGGAGTGATGGCCAATGTGTCCCTTTTTGCGGCAGTAACAGGCAACGTGTCCCATCTGGGAGTGAGGCCCACAGTAGCTAGCCACTTGGTGATGGTGGGAGGGTGGGATTGAGAAGGAAGAAATAAGTGGGGAGAGGAGTCAGAAAAGCAATGTCCACTATGGCTCTTCTACAGGAGCTGGGAAAGCAAGCAGCCTCAGTGCTGGGAACAAGCTGTATTTCCTGTGCCACAGATAGAGATCTCAGGACTAGACAGTACTAGAACAGGGTGGGGTGGGAACCACTTCAGGGGTTCTTTAGTGACAACATGAGATGAGCCAAGTCTTCAGGACTCTCTATTGCAAAATAAGGAGGTGTCTATTACACTGAGTGCAGATTGCTCAAAAATGGGCCTGGAGAGCTCCCTTAGGTCACATAACTGGCACAGAAGCAAATTGCTGGAACCCACCACAGTACTGCATAACGGACATCACTGGTTACACAAAGCGAGGAAATGAGAGTCAAATGGCTCTGAATCCAGATGCCCAATTTCCAAGAACATGCTTTCATCAACCCTGACAATTGGAAGCATTACTGAGTGGGGAGCAAAGAGAGAAACAGTTATAACTCCTTGTGAAGTATCTGGGATGAGACACTCTGGCAGAGAGCAGAGTTGGTGAAGTAATCTGTTCTGTCATAACAAGTCCTAAGACTATTAGACAATGTTATTATCTATCTTTGCAGTTGCTCTGCCCCTACATTTTGCCAGGTCCGTGTAGCTTCCCAGATATATGGGGAGATCTGTGTGACCTGTGGGCCGTAAAGTGGACTCTCCTGTGCAAGGGGAGGAAGGGAACCAAAGGCCATTGCATGGTCTGGGGTCTTACATTGCTGAGGATGTTCCGGTGCAAAGCTGTGCCATGAATGTTGGAACTCTCTGTATTCCACAGACGGATGGTGTTATCAGAAGAGCAGGTGATGAATGAGCTTGGCGGCAGGCAAGACTGATTGTTGTCCTTCACTTCAGGGTACACCTGGAGGCAGGTAAAAAACAAACCCTAAGTGAGACATTATTGTGCTTGTTGACAAGTTCCAAAGGGGTATCCGTGTTAGTCTAGTTCAGCAGAACAAACAAGGAGTCCTGTGGCACTTTTAAAGACTAACCAATAATAAAAAAAAAAAATCTGTTCATCTTTAAAAGTGCCACAGGTCTCCTTGTTTGCATTATTGTGCTTGGTATTCGAGTTACCAGAAGCAAGTTCCAAAACAGGACCAGACCAGATAGCTGCCCCCTCTCTCTTTGAAAAAGGTAGCAGAGGATAGTAGCATACATAGAATCAACTCACTCACAGACTGGCTGGCAAATCACAGTTTCTTGTTCCTTTCACATAAACAAATGCTAAGGGGAGTTCCCAGGACATAGCTGGTGCCTTAAATAAGACCCTCTGCTTTTTTCTAGAAAAATGGGAGGGGACAGAGCCAGAAACCCTCATCACTTAACAGAGTTCAAACATAGAGCATAAATGGGCAACACTGGACTCCCACCACAATCGTTTGATACCTCAAACACAGCTGGAGTTATCTCAAAAGCTGGATCATAAGGAGAAGTTTGAAATAAGATATATGCTGAGGAAAAGCCCCTGCCTTTTCCCTTTTCATATCCTCTTTCCCCTATGTTTCTGACCAGGCATGAGAAACACATGCACTTGCATAATGGAAGTGACTCCATAGAGTCTCCTACCTCCCCTTCAAAGACACACCACTAACACAGGCAGTTCCCCTCTCATGCCACCACTCACCCCAGTACATAGGTACCATTCCTAGCCTGTCATTACCTCAACACTCCACACGCAAGAAGAGTGGTATAGGGCAGAGTAAACCTTGCCCACTTTCTTCGGGTCCTTGACATCCCACACATACAGGCTGTGGTCATTGTACACGCACGATAGCCACTGATTGGTAGGGTCGAAGGTCAAGGCAATTGTATCTGGATACTTGGCATCAGCCATACCTGAGAAAAGACGGCTGTGCAAAAACAGAACAATGGTCTGGTTAATTTCTGTAGTACTGGGTTGAGAGTGAGCACACAAGACTTGAAGTTTAAATCATCTGGGAGGTAAGCGTTTGGTGCTAGCCGGGTGAAAGAGGATACAGTGGGGGAGGGAGGTAGATTGAGCAGCTGGGGAGGTAAAGCACCTGCCTGTTGTGATAGGATAGTAGCCTCTTCCCACACTGCAAAACTGAAGTCCCATGAGAGGCCTGAACTTCCTAAGGTGGAGAGGCTAGAAGAACTGACTGCAAAGTTTAATTTCTGTTACTTCTCTCTGCAGCTAGTCCATCGGGCTCAATCAGACTCTTGCTCTACATCATAATGAGAAGTACACAAGGCAAGGGAGCCATCAGATCTTTGAACTCCTCGTCCTTCCCAGTGCAGACAACTGGAAGCAAGGAAGGGAGAGAATGGTATCGCTGACAGCTAAAGGTCTCAGGCACAAATAACTAGAGACAGAGGTGCAGTACAGGTAGCAAGAACTAAAGGAAAAATAAAAGCTGAAATTAAATGGAGTAAAATCTCTGCCAGAGAAGTCTTGGTGCATTACACTACCATGAAAAACAATCTGAGATTATAGGGCCAGGAAGACTTCCTGTTCTAGTGACATTCTGAAACAGCCTTTCCATAAAGAGGAGCAGAGGCAAACAACCTAGCTTGTTTTAAAACTGGAGACTGGTGCGTTAATGAACAGCATAATGGGACTGGCCTGCTTGTGACACCAGGAGGTCCCTTCCAGTCCTATGTATTCATGTTTCCATAGGACCAGGGCCTGTTGTGGAACTGAAAGAGCTGGACTGTAGGGTTAGGGTGCCAGCTACTGAGGCGAGAACCGCAAAATGGTTGACATCAGACAGGATGCCAGAGGTTTGGGGTATTTATACAAGCCTCTCTGCTCTTCAAAATTGGGCTGGAAGTCGCATGAAGACAGCCTCACTTGGCTCTCCCGCCCTGAAGTTCGGAAAAAATATTTTAAAAAGTTGTGAACATTACAAAACCTCAAATAAATATTCAGCTTAGTTTCAGCTCTAAAAGCCAGATGAGAATACAATTAACCTCCCCTAGCACTGATCTCACTAAGAACCAGAGCCCAGGCAGATTTAAGGAGGGAGAGACCAGAAAGATGCTTTTTAAATGTAACTGTCATGCTGTGGTTAGAGCAATAGACAGGGCATGAAGAGATCCGGGTTTTATTCATAGCAGTACTGGCCTTGGGTGAGACCCTTCCTTATCTGTGCCTCATTCTCCTCATGCGTAGAACTTCCTACTCTCACAGAGGTGTCAGAAAGACCATTTTCAGAATGCAGTGAGGCTGCAGACACCTTTTAAAAGCTGGGTATGTATTACCCCACCTTTACAAGTGGAGAAGTTGAGGCACAAAGAGGTTAAAGGGATTTAGCCAAGGCCCATAATCACTGGCAGAGCCAGGATTGGAGTCCAACTCCCCTGACTAGCCACTTTATACTGCTGCCTGGCCAAAACGTACCTCTGCTTCAACTGCAGAGTCCTAAAAATGTTCTAGTGAGCAACTGTCTCAGGAGAAGCTGAATGCTCTGGGCAGAACACAGGTGGCGTCCAAACATCCACTGTCCTCTAGTAAAAGATACTTGAGCAGAGGAAACAACATAGGATTCCCCAGGAGTACACAAAGAGCAGCATGGCACTTGGGCAGGGCATGGGGGGTAATTTTCCATTGCGATCCATGGCTGGGTCAAGAACACTTCCACAGACGTACACATGTCCCGGCTGGACCCTCCAGGAAGTAAGATTAATGAGGACCCACGGGAAAACACAACCGACCAGAGGGGAAATGGCACAAATGGGTGAGGACAGATCCATAACAAACAATGACCCCAAAATAAAGTGGGACTTCCCCAACACTTCAAGGGACTCCGTCAGGCACAAAAAGCATTGTTCTGTCATTAACTGGTATCACCAATGGCAGGAATGTACTCTCTCCCTTGGTCCAGGAGCAGGTATGAGCAACCAATCCCATTTCAATTAAAGGTACAGACAAAGGAACAATTCATTCCAACACCTGCATGCTCAGCCAGAACCACTCCCACCCTGGATCAGAAGGTTCCTTAGCCATCCCACACAGGCTGTCTCTGCTGTAAAGAAAAAGCATGTGGACTGTGGAAATGTCCCTTTTCTCAGGGTGGATCTGGGTCACAAAGGCATGATTAATACCCAGCATTCCTGTATGTTCCCACTACATCCCTAGGACAAATGGAAGCTGCTCTTGTGCTGAAAAGAAGAGAATATACTGCTGGTTGTTGCCCAGCACTCCCCTTCTGGCCTGATATGCACCTAGATTGTAACAGCTACAGGATTAGAGCACCTAGATCAATCTAAAATGGATAGGAGAGACAGGTGTGGTGAAAGGTTTGGGGGAGAAGGGCCAAGGAACAGGATAACTTACAAGGAGAAACCCTAGTTTTGCAAGTGCAAACCACGGGTGCAACCTTGAAGGGCTAGGGAAGAAGAGCACAGTCCAGATTCTATTGAAAGCCAAGTTGTCAATGCAGTTGTGGGATGTTAAGTACTTGAGAATGGCATCCCACAAGGAGGCAATGGCATTCACTGGTATAAAAAGGACTCCTGTGGTTTCCAGTTTCCTTTACAAAATAAAAGACACAGTTAAGATTGTGAACAGCCCAGCAAACCCATGCTCAGGAGTCAGATGACTGTCTCAGCTTCTGGAGACTGACAGGAGACTCACAGAGACTGCTTTTAAAGGGCCAGTGCATTGGCTTTCTTGATCCAATGCTGCCAGAGTATGTAGCTTTTTAAGCCTGGAATACATGTATCCCCAGCCCCAATCCTGCTCCTTTGGGTGACGGATATAAATGCATTTATATCTGCATGCTTACTCAGTATTCCCAAGAAATGTTTATACACCAAGAACAGTGAGAAGCTGGGGGTGGAGGGAGATTCATTTTCTCTACGCAGTCATGAGAATTTGAGAAGCAAACTGGGACGGTTGGTGTGTTTATCTGCACCCAGCCTGCTTTCCCAGTGGATGTCTGTTACATGGCAGTGCTGTGGGAGGAGCTGGTTGTCTTCATGCATTAACCAAGCTCTACGGTGGGATGTGCAGGCAAGGAAGAGTGAAAGGATCTCTCCAGTTTCAGCCTCCACAACCTTGGGTGACAATCAGGCCTTAAAATGATTTACTTCGGAAGGGTCCACTCAAAGGCAACAGCTGCGATTCAGAGATTCAGGCTCCTTTTAGCCTGCTCTATAGCAGGAGGGAGATGGGAGTGTGGGGGGACAGGAGAAGACAGAATGCACAAGACAGAGGGAAGAAAGACTAGGGGGACAGACAGGAGGTTTGAGTGCCCAAGGAGAACTCTGGAAAACGGAGATGGAACAAAATAACCCATGAAAGCCTAGGTCTCTCTTGTATCAATACCACTTTATAGTAGAGAGGAAAGTCTGCTGAAGGAAGTGTACTGGTGAGCGAGGCAAGGGCAGGATCACAAATTGCACATCATTATTGCGCCCATTCAAGCTCCCTCAGTCTCCTACCATCCTTCCTACAGTACCTGGCTTCAGTGACGCTGGCAATGTCCGTTCCCAAAAAGTGTGGCTTCGGCAATGTAGTGACAAAGTGAAGGTTCAAAGGGTTAAAAATCCGCACTGTGCCATCAGCGCAGCCACAGAAGATGTAGTCGTGGTTCAAAGAGATGCAGTTTGCCACGGTAGTCTGAGGAGGACACAAAATCAATCAAGATGAGTAGATCTCCCTCTCTACCAAGATGGCCATGGAAATGACAGAGCATGAAGCACTCAAAATCAGAAAGAACTGAAGTGAAATGAAGCCACAGGGTTTAAGGAAAAGCCTGAAATCTGAATTTCCTTTCTGAGGAGCATCCAAGCCGAGATCTGCCGCAGGGTCCATGCAGTGAGAGTAGGAAACAGCTCTGAGGGCCAGCTCCACTTGCTGGTGCAAATTCTTGCAGCTCAGTAGATCTCAGTGAAGCCACATGGATCTATGCCAGCTGAGGATCTGACCCTGAACGTTTACCTGGGGTACTCCTGAGGGGAGACGTTCAGCATTATTAACTGGGAAGTTGCAGCTAGCCCCCTTCAGGGGCATAAGCATGCTTCCTGGTACACAGGGGCAAAGGTGGGAGAAACAGAATTGTTCTCTCTGCTGCGACTGGTACAAATGGCAGAAAATGATGGACAAATGGGGTGACGACAAGGCAAGCACTTCAGTCTAACTTACTGTGAAGCTGTCTGTGTTCTGAGCGGGAGTGAAAAGGCAGATTTTAGAGCAGAAAGGAAAGAAGAGAAGACATTTCATTTTTTGCCCTGATTTGAATATCTTGGATCCATTTTGCTTTACAGCTTGGGTTTTCTCCCTTTAACTGGATATTAAAATCCTTGCCAACAGGCAATCTGGCCAGCACAAATACACTACTGTAAGGGGGAGAGTTGAATCCGAGACTATTGTGGAGACTTGTGCTTCTAGGAGGGGAGGGGACACTGCAGAGCCAGCTTGCTCGACCCCTATGGGGATGGAGTGCCTCCTACATTCCGCTCCTACCCCGTTCCCAGACAACTCAGAAGTGACATTTATGGGTTCCCAAAGGAAGTCACATCCGCCTTACAAGGACACTCATCACAAGATTGAGCCTTGCGGGCAGAAGCTCCTCGGGAATTACAGGGTCTCTTATATAAAATCCAGTTCTCAACTGGCCCTTATGCAAGAGACTCCATTTCTACCCCAAGTCTCTGGTTCCCCTAGCATACACTACTGTTTTGTGCCATGCCTGAGTGGAAAATATTAAAAATCATAAAGAAACCGATGTCTCCAGCTCGCCTCACAAGTCAGCAACTCTCACAGCTAGCAGGGTCTCGTGGCCTCCAGGTGTGCCTACCTCTCCTCCCTCCCCTCATGTCAGCGGGCATTGATGTACGTGGAAAGCAGGCCCAGAACTCACCCTCAGCTCCACCCACTTGTCGAGCAGCCTCTTCTCATTGAATTCACAGAGGAGGCCAGAGGAGGTGATGCAGAAAGTGCTGTCTGCTTTTTTACCCCTTCCGCACGCCACATCCGTGAAGAAGTTGTTCCTCAGTTCCCCCAGCAAACCAGAGCGCCCTAGCAAGGGGACTGTGGCATTCACCTACCAAAAGAAATATCCTATTTAGAGAGAAAGCGGGAGCGAGCAAGCTTCCACACTGGAGGAGAGAGCGTTATTATGAACCATCTGAAGAGACAGGCTGTGTGACACGTCCCTTGCTGCAGTTCCAGTGCTTGTAGAATGTAACAGGACCACCCACATTAGCAAATCAATGAGACAGATTTTTGTGTCTCTCTGCCATTGGTGGACACAAGCCTGCCTGCCAATCACAGGAAGAAACCTTAGGGATCGTGATGCCTGGTCTTCCCTAATGATCTAAACAAATCTGTGACTTGCATTGACATATCGGACTATCAGTGGAAGATCCATGGTGTGAAAGGGCATCCTTGAGTGAATGCACCTTTGCACTACAGACAGGCACACTCACACATCGAGATTTGGACTCCCAATAGCAGCAATGGAAGCCACCATACTGCACTCTGAAATACACCACTCAATAGATCTAGTCGCTCATGTCCAAATCAGAGCCCCACATCCCTGCAGCACAAGGAGCCCAAAGGTGGCAGCTATATATACAAAGAGCCATTTCCATGAAGGAATGGACGTGCTGATGAAGAACACCAATGTAGGGTACATTAGAACCGCCATGCACAGAAGCCATGAACCTCCTGCACTGCCATATGGGAAACCTGGGTTTGGTGCCACACGTAACAGATACTGAACAATGGCACATTGGAGATTAAGTCTTGAGCGCCAGCCAAAAGACCTTCAGCTGCTTCACACGGGAAATCAAAGAACCATTCTGAGCTGGGAGCTACTGTTACCCACTATCTATGGAGCTAGCTCCTGCCATTATGGAAGCCAAGGACCCCCCCGCTCACTGCTTCTTCTTGATACTTCTCTGGTCCCAGCTCTCACCTTGGAAGTTTTACTGTCATCCAAGTACCAGAACTTGATGTGCCGGTTGCCTGCTGTGACGAAGTAACTGCAGTCCTCTGAAAATGACACTGCTGTCACTTTGCTAGACACCTTGTTGGCCGCCACCACGATGTTTTTCTGGAAAGACAATGGTTTCAGTAGCTCAGGCATCTTGCTCAGTCGCCTGTACATAAGAAGGCTGATTTCAGCTACAAGCGTCACGCATGGTAAGCACAGATTTAAAGTCTGTCTGAACACACTGCTTTACAGAACATAAGACACCGTTTGTATTCCAACATAACACTGCCTCTCAAATACTATTATGGCCACTATCACAGTCATACAACTGCACTCAGAGCAC
This sequence comes from Pelusios castaneus, assembly GCA_007922175.1. Classification (NCBI taxonomy): domain Eukaryota; kingdom Metazoa; phylum Chordata; order Testudines; family Pelomedusidae; genus Pelusios; species Pelusios castaneus. The sequence goes on from ML685764.1 coordinate 1,869,472, forward strand.
TTTTTAGGGGAGTATCAATCCCCCACCTCTTGCATCAAACAGTTCATGATATCTCCAGCTCAAACAGGAAAAAAAGCAAATTGTTCATCAGCATCTGTAGCATGGATCCTACAACCAAAGTAAAAACAGATTCCTGGTTTGTGAGAGTTCCCACTCCTCTCTCCCTGACACTAGTTTGAATTACTAACAGGCCTCTGCAGCATGGGGAGCGAGTCACTTGCTGGTAGATTCTCTGTACCTTGAAGTCTTTAAACCATGATTTGAGAACTTCATTAACTCAGTCATAGGCTAGGAGTCTATTACAGGAATTGGTGGGTGAGGTTCTGGGGCCTGCACTGTGCAGGAGGTCAGACTAGATGATCATATTGGTTCCTTCTGACCTTAGAGAGTCTATGAGTCTATAACAGCCTTCCGATTGGCCAGCAAAATGTCACGTATCGTTGGGAACAATGTTGCACTGGCTCCATGGGAATGGATTAGTTGATCCAAAATGTCTTTTCCATCTCCAACTTGTCTGATTTTATGAATGTCAGAAGGAGCAGAGAGTGAAAGAGTTATAAACAGATTTATCTCCATATTATCTTTGTCTCTTTGGGCCTGTACCACACGGCTTTTCCTACCATTAAACTGATCTTCTTGCACACTTACCTTCCATGACCACACGTTGACAATCATGTCATGCTGGTACCCCACTGAGACAATGTACTTGGCACTGGGGGAGAACGCCACGCAAGCCACGCCATACTTGTGTTCTTGGAGCTCAGCTACCTGGGTTCGTTCAGCCACATCCCACACCCGAACGGCTGGCATGTGCCCACTCTGAAGGGGTGATTCAGAAACAGAGAGCAGTGAATGCAACTTATAAGGCTAGTTGTGATGGACTCAGATATACAACATCCCCACACCTTTTTCCAAGCACACACAACTTCAAAGTCAATCCAGGACTAGACCACAGCTCAACCCCTTAGGCGTTCTATGTCTGCAAACAGCTGAAGTCAGAAGTTTAAGGAATTTGCTTGTTTCAGCTGATAACTGAAAGGGATAATAATAAAAAAAAAGAGAACAGGAGTGGATCAACATTTTTCACACATATCTCTGGTCTCTGTAATGGAAACCTGTAACAAAGGGTAGCCTTTAGAGGTCTCAGTCTAGGTACCAACAGCCAGGTGCCCACACCACAAAAACTTGACACTGTCACACTCATCGGCAATTTCTTTGGGGAGGAACATGAGAAATTAGCAATCTTCTTATTTCCAAAGGTAGTCATTCCATGTTAGGTTTGAGGCACAGAAGTAGGGCAGTGATATGGGGAGAAATTCTAGCTGCACTTGGTCTGTGGATAAACTGAAGGTTGCAGTCCCTACGGATGTCAATTCAGCACCTTTCTGCCAGAACTAAGTCTCCAAGAAAAATAATTTCTTTATTTCTTTATTTCACTTTAAAATAAATACAAATCAGGCAGAAATGCTTCCTAAGAAGATGACTAACAGGCAAACACTACTCAAAAGCCTCTTCAAGATTTCACATTGAAGCCTGTCAAAAAGTAGCTTGCAAGATAATATCTCCATAACAACAAGGCAAAATGGTGCCTTTTCTGGGCAGGATAAACCAAGTCGCTTGATCATGTGACAGTCTGGCACACTTGATTAAAAATCAAAGCCCCAGAAACTCAGAACAAAGCTCATTTAGTTGTCTTGCTTTGCAGCTTTACCTAGGGTGTGACTGGCCTGGAAAAGCACAGCGGTCAGATTTTAATTTACAAAGCTCAACTCCCGCACCGACAGAGTTCTGTCCTCTAGCTTACAGTGAAGATGGTACAAAACTCAATAGGGCTATTCTTCAAACCAGTCACTCTACTTATAAAACCAACCACAGTCTAGATCTCCAGCCCCCAGAGACCTTTAACAAATTGAATACACTTTAAATAATTGAATAGCTGCTACCCCTGAGACAAGCAATTTATTCCTTTATGGAAAGCTTCCATCTTCTTGGCATTTGAGGTACTCAGACTAGAGCTAACATATGGAAGGACAAGGGTCAGCTCTCACTCAAGAAAATCCAGTCACGTGCTAATTTATTCTCACTAGGAATAACTGGTACACTCAGCCTGCTAGATCCAGACGTAACTAGCCGAACACTCCTCAGTCAGCGATTAGCAGTCTATGCTAACTGCAGAACTTCCGGAGCAGTTCTAAAGAAAGACCAAGGGCTGCCACCAGCAGGGAGCACTACAGGACAAGATGAACATTCAGAATTAATGAATTTGAGAGGGCACACAGAAATGGCTGCAACACTGGTCAAAAGAGAGAATTCTCTGTTGCAAAACAACTTGAAATGAAAATTTGTCATTTCATTAAGAATTTTCTATTTTTGTTTTTCCAGCAAAAAGTTTCTAATAAAAAAGTTGTGTGTTTTGTCAGCAGGAAAATAGCTTTAATTTTTTTTCTTCTGCCCTTCTGCCCCCAGTGGGTGGGAATGGTGTTCCCCCCACACACAAAAAAGAATAAAACCACTTTTGAAAAGAAATCTGAATTTTCATTTTCAAACTTTTCATTGAAAAATTAAACCAATCAAAGCAGAAAAATCATTTTAGTCAAAAAGATGGGGTTTGTTTGTCTGCTTGTTTTTAAAGAAAACACTGCCACGAGAATAATTTTCAAGCAGTTCTGCTCTGGTATAACCCACCGGTGAGTGTCTTTTACACATCCAACTCGTTGCCTGATCCGTAAAGGGAGAAGCCTGGCACAGGCCCAATTAACAGATTAATTTCACCATCATGAGGATTGAACTGGGACATCCAGAGCTAAAAGCATGAGTTGCTATAGCTTGCGCCAAAGTGCACTAACCAAAGATGTAACAGACCTGTGTTTAGAGCTGGGTAAAAAACTGATTTTTCAGTTTGGTAACTAAGCCCCAAAAAAAAAAAATTAGAAAAAAAAAAAAACTTTATAAAATTGTTCAGAACCTCATTTAGTTTGATCTGAAGTGAAATATTCCATAATAGGGTGTTTTACCTTTCTGTGGTATTTTTAGTTAAATCCAGGTGACATTTCATTCTGATGCAAAGAATCAAAAGGCATGGATTTTCTCAGAATGTTCCCCCCTTTTTTTGGTCTGAAACTGTTAGCTGAATTTGACCCAAACTTGCATTTTTTTCCAGCAAAAAAATATTTGTTTAAAAAGAAAAAAGAAAAAACAAAAACCCCACAACTTTGCCCAGTTCTACCCATATCCTGCAAGGACTGGGCACAGAGAGGGATTGATGAGAGACACATTCACCAGTACGTTACGAGATACGGAGTCAGATGACAAGTAGTCATTAGTGACACATGACAGCGAGCTGAGCCTGACCAAAAAGGGGACAGGGCGACATTTCTGTGTGTTTCTAGCATCTAACAACTGCAAATTCATTATCTGTGGCATGCCTGTTGCACTTCTAATGCAGAACAGACCTCACAATACAGCCACCCTTGTTCTCCCTTTAAGCACCTTTGAAAGGAGAAAGCATGTTCCCAGCGTGTACTGCCAAACCCAAGGAGACTGGTACCTTTGTACTACTCCAGAAGCTCCATTCCACAGGCACTTATCGCTTTTTCCACTACATTGTTACGGTCTTGGATCACTTCTTGAAATCCTAAAGACAACAGAGTCCTGTGGCACTTTTAAAGACTAACAGATTTATTTATCGCATGAGCTTTCGTGGGAGAAAATCCCACTTCGTCAGTCTTTAAAAGTGCCACAGGACTCTTGTCTTTCTACAACAGACTAACACGGCTACCCCTTTGGAATTTGAAATCCTAAAGGATGCAACCCTCAACTTGGTCCAGACCCAGTAACTTCCAGTCCCCGTCCTTTGCTCCTTCCCCTATGGTAACAGGTGGAGCTAATCGCCACCTTCTCTTTAGCACAAGCAGTGCAACCCAGGAGAGTCAATTTCCTCAATCTGGGCAGGCAGACAGAATGTTTGAAAAACCCCATCAACATGAGCTTAAGGGGACCGCTGGTAATGAGTTAGGCTGGTGTTAAGATAAATCCGTGGGAGAGAGTCAAACCTACATTTCCCCCATCAAGGCACTACAGAGGCACGGCAAGGCGTGGGCCAGCTCCATGGGACGCAGGGAGGGAGCGCCACCCAGCTGCACTCTGGTCTCACCCCCAGGGCTGCAGCTCTACCCCAGCTCCTGGCCCCCCTCCTGGCCCCGGCCTGTCAAAAACAATCCAGGATTTCAATCTCCACATTTCCCATTCCCCACTCTACAGCAGCCACACTGCCACCCAGTCTGAACAGCCTGCAGAATGTCCTTCTTCTAAACAGTTTTCAGCACTTACCTCTCCAGTAACCAGGTACTTTCCATCTGGGGAGAAAGCAAGAGCTGTAATCGTCTTCCTAAAACAGACAGGAGGAGACCATGAAGTGTTGCCTGCATCTGACCTCAGTTCAGTCTGTCACGGCTGAGAAGCGGGGAGTGAGTAAGGTGACCAGATATTCTGATATTATCGAGACAGCCCTGATATTAGGGGCTTTGTCGTACATGTGACCCTATTGCCCCATTCCAATTTTTCACACCTGGTGGGCGCAGACACAAACAGGGAAGAAGCGCCGGCGCTGGTGCCTCTGCCCCGCTCACAGCTGCAGCTGCCAGCTTCTGGTCTGGCCCGCAGCCGCCGCAGCAAATGTTTTGCCGTTACTGGGCGCCTCTCCCCCTCCCTTGGGGGGCAGCTTCAGATCATGTGACTGGAAGCTGCCCTTGGCCAGGCCCACCCTGTACTTTCAGGGGCCCAGCCAGAAATCAGGGACTGGCTTCACTCCTGGTGTTTGCAACACAGAAAGGGTTTCACAACTATGGGCTTATTGTCCTCTGGCCTCTGTCTACCAGCCAGAGGGCCAGGTGTCAGTCAGTCCTGCTCCAACCCAAAGCTACAATCTTAGGGAAAAAATGATGCAAATCTCATGGAGTTCAAAACAAAGCATCCTCCATGTCATTCATTATAGTGGTTCCATACAGGAATTTATGGACTTTTACCCAGCTATCACTGCTTCACTCTTCCCCACAGTGATTCATGTTAAGGTGGAGCTAGGGTTAAATTAGCCTCTTCTCCTCCCAGCGATTCTTGGTGGGGCAGTTTAGGCCTGAGGTAGCTCTGGGCATTGCTCCTCCCAGCAATTCATAGTTTGCTCGAGCCAGAAAGATGACTCTAAATGCACCTCCCTAGTAATACAAGGCCAGCTGTTTGTGTATCTCTGGGTTTCACTCACCTGGAGCTGTTTAGAATATGGTGTTGCTTAGTTTTCCTAGGATTAAAGAGAACAACGACACACCTAGAGGGAGAACAGAAGGGAAAAAAAGAAGTTGACAGAACAGCCTGTGGGTATCATAGCATGCTCTATCCTGCTGTCCTTGGCAGGAGAATGAATGACAGCCTGCTGCTTCTGCCCCACCCTGCCCCTGGGGGCAGGAATTCAGCTAACTGGAAAACACAAAGGGAGGCTGGAGTATAATCACAAATCTTTCTGCTGTGGAGTGCCATAAATAATCACCTTTCCAGCAGCTGTGAACCCTGAATCTCTCACCACTAACAAGCTAGATAGAAAGAAAGGTGAATTAGGAAAGTCTGTGTGACAGCCCCATGATTCCGTCCCCTCTCCCCAAATGTAAATGTGACTCTACGTTCTGAGCACCAACCCAGAATGCCTAGACTCGTGCAGAAAGGTAGGGAGCCAGGAAAGAGGAATACCATGAAGTAGGAGAACAAACAAGGAGTCTGGTGGCATTTATAAAGACTAACAAATTTATCTATCGCATGAGCTTTTGTGGGAGAAATTCCCACTTCGTCAGACACTTGAAGATGGAGAACTAAATGAAGTAGGAGAGCTCTCAAAGAATAGAGCTTGGCATCTTTTCTCCAGAGACTTTCAGCGTAGCTTTCCAATAATCCCATCCTGCCAGGCAATGCCATTAGCAGTTCAGAGTCTGCCCTACCCCCCTGCCACCTTCATCATGGCAATGACTGGGACTAGCTCAGCATGGACCCAGAAGGGAATTATCTTCTGTGTGGCAAGGTTCCTGCCTGCAGCACAGACAGGAAAGAAAAGGCCTCAGTTTGGGCCAAGAGGTCACTGGACAGTTAGAAAATAAGAGGCACAGACCAAGAGCCCATTCACTTTGGAGATAAATGAAAAAAATAGTTTCCTCTGGGGCTATCCAGAAATCAGCCAACCAGAGGTACTCTAGAAACAAAGAGCGGTGAGCTTCTCCTCTTGTTACTCACTGTAAGCAGCTCCACCACAAAACAATCTGAAGGAGTGAAAAAGGGAAAATCCCCCTGATTACTGAGAAAACCAGGAGTCTCACTCTTAGCATGCTGTGATCTACTCTACTTCCACACAAGTCAGGGCATGTTCAGGGTACATTCTCTTCCCTTCCATACCCTCTACTCATGAAAACCCTATGGATCATTTTCAACACAGGGCAGGGGTGAAGACATCTCTGCCATGGCTTCATCACATAACGTAAAAGCAAAGGAACCAACTCTGTGAAAGATTCAGGCTCTCGGGTATGAAAGGCGTGTTGCTGCCCACAAAGGACAACAATTCTCAATGACAAGATGATCCTCCATCCTGAGGGTGAGCAAGTCACTCCCTGCATGGAGCTGTGCAACCGGTGCCTTCAAAGGACTCAGCAGGACAGGTCCTGATAGCTGCATTTCTCCCTTTCCTACATGAATATCCCACACTCAGGGCAGCAACGTGAGGGAGGGCCCAGTTCAAATGCTGGAAGGACGCCTGGAGATGGACAAAACAGAACTTGTGACATCCTTTGTCTTAAACAGAGGAATGGAGAGTTACTTACCTGTAGGTGTCCTTCTTTGAGATGCACCACTCACATCCATTCAGATGTAGGTGTGTACGTGCCTCGGTGCACGATCTTCCGGAAAGCTTTTTGCTCCTGGCCTGTCCCTAGGGTCAGCAGCCAATGCCCCCTGGAGCCCCTCGCATAAGCCACAGTATATTAGGTGGCGCTGACCCTACCCCCCCCCAGTTCCTCCTTTTGCCCAAGTGACAGACTGGAAGCGCTTGTTCTCAACCCTTTATTGTTCGTTGGTACTGCTTTGTTGCTTTTTTTTCCAAGGTTAGTTAGCTTAGAGTTCAGTTCAATTTGGTTAGCGGAGTTTCTACATGCAGGACGCTGGGATTGGCTCATGCCCCAACATGCCTGGCTTCAAGCCATGCACCTCTGGTGGGAAGGCCTTCCCTGTGAGTGACCTACACGAAGAGTCTCTGAAGTGCCTGGGTGAAGGCCATGGAACAGACAAGTGCCAGATCTGCTGCTCCTTCAAACCGAGAACCAAGAAGGAGCGCGAAAGCAGACTCAAGGCAATGCTGATGGCAGCGGCACTTAAACCTGTGACGGAGCCAGTACAGCCCCCATTGATATTGGGGCCCTCGATGCAGCACGCCAATTCGGCACTGGTACCACCTCAGCACCAGGAAAGAATCCCGCTCGGGCCAGGGAAAGGCCCCTACATCAAAACCAGCAAAGGACTTTGAGAGAGGTCACCCCTGGCACCACGAATCATCCCGGGAGCAGAGTCGAGACCTTCTTTCGACTCCAGGACGGTCAATGTCTTTCCCATCCACACTGGAGGCTTTTGAGGCAGCAAAGGCCCTGCTGGCCTTGCCGACGCCTCCACATAGCTCCTCCTGTTTCCTGGCAAACGCACTAATGGATACAGCTGAAGAAGGGGAAAAATGGCTGGGAAAAGTCATCCTCTATAAGTCCTAGGTATGACCATGGCTCCTCCCCAGAATCTGAGGACGCAAAGCACACAGGCAACACTCAAAGGCTATGTCTACACTTACCAAAGTTATTTTGAATTAACTTAATTTTAGTTAGTTCGAATTAACTTAATTTGAACTAGCAAATTTTAGTTCTAACTAAGCAAGTGCCATGCATGGCACTTGCTTAGTTCGAATTAGTCAATTGCATCAAGCTCAATGTGCCGGTTAGTTCGAACTAACATGGCCACATTGGGTTAATTCGAACTAACTAGTTCGAATTAACCCTTACTTCGAAAAGTATAAGCAGATTTATTAGTTTGAATTAAGGAAGCCCTTAATTCAAACTAATGAAAGCCTAGTGTAGCCAACGCTTAAGTTAGTTAGAATTAAGCCTCCTTAATTCGAACTAACTTGCCAATGTAGACATAGCCAAAAAGCTTAACCAGTTTTGCTACATAGCAGGGCCGTGCCCTACAGCTCCCTCCTCCACTTCTATGCCATTAAAACATGGGGCAGTGCGTAACTCTCTCAGGATCAGAAAGCCTTTCTCTACACCAGAGATTTAGACAGGCCTGAGCTATTGTAGTGCAAGCCATACAGCTTATACCCTGCCTATAGCAGGGGTTTGCATCAGGGCGTGACCAGCCATCAATACCTCTCACTGGGGGAAATCCCTGGGGTAGATGAGGCCTACAAATTGGATGAGAGAGCAAGGTGCTGATAAGTTCCTGCTGTTTTGTTATGAAGCCTACAACATCAGCTCACTCTGCAAAAGCCGCAAGAAGCCCCATCCCAATGGAAAAGGCAGAAGTTCTCAAATCTGAGCTTTTAAACAGAACTAAGCAAGCCTCAGTGTCACTGGGCTCAAGCAAGAAGGGGTGTCCCTGCAATCTCTTCTCTTCTCAGTTACCTCAGCAGCGGTCAGGGATTTACTGCCATGCGCTCGGCACCAATCAGAGGAGTCTGCAACCACAACACTTTTGCTGGCACTGACACGCCATAAGGAAGTTTTGTCTGACCCATACAGTTGCCTCTCACATGGTCTGACACAGCTTCCCACCAGGAGCAGTCTGGGCTACAAAACGGAACAGACACCACAGATGGGCACAGACACTCCAACACCTCAGGCCCAGTGCTGCCGACAGATCCTGTCGTCCTCAGTTAACATCACTGCCTCATAGCAGACACCACCGCAGGGAATGAAGCTTTACACTCCAGTTCACCCGCTTCCAAAAACTCACCCTCCTCCATTAGAACCAGTGCAAGTCTCCACCCAGTGATTCCCCCAAAGGTAGCTTGTGTGTCTGCTAAATGTTCTAGTGTTACGGAATGATTTAGTAAGGATCTAATTCAGCCTGACCAGTCACACCAGTTTCAGGCCAGATCCACTCTATTTATTTCTGCAGGCTTCATATAAAGAGGCAGGGGTTTGTGACCCATTAACAATTCAGGGGAGGTTAAGTCCCTCAAATCACGAGATATGAACTAGTATGTTAGCAGATGGGAAACCTCTGACTAATCCACAGCTTCCAGCCAACCCAAAAAATGAAGAGAAATCCCACTATGTGAAACATGGTGGGACCAATGGACCAAAGCTGTCCCTTGTATAACTCAGAGGAATTACACCCAGGAGAATTTCAGCCTATTAAGCTCCAGAAAACACGTAGGAGAACTGAGGGCAGATGCAATATCCAGGTAGAATCATTTCTGTGGAACAGGCTTTTCAGTTTTAAGTTCCTCTGTGTTTTATGACGAGGGACATTTGGATGAAAACAGGACTCTTGTGTATGTCTATATTTCAACCACTATAATGGCACTGCTATGCCACTGTAGCACTTCAGTGTAGAAACTAACTACACCAATAAAGGGGTTCTCTCACTGGCAAAAATCCACATCCCTCAGACAGGGTACCTAGTGCCCTCTACACCAATGGATAGGTCAGCATAGCTATATCTCTCAGAGATGTACATTTTTCACACACCGGAGAGACATAGCTATGTCAATGTAAGTTCCTAGCATAAACCAGCCCTTTGTGTTATTTTTTCTAAGAAACCATCTAAAAATTCAGAACATGCAAGAACACATCATCATGGTCTTCAGACCAAGCAGACAAATCACTAAATAAACCCTTTCCTAGAATAGCTCAGCAAATGAGCAGGACCCTAGGTTTTGCTGTTATTCTTAACTTGTGCAACTGAGACCTCATTTACTTAACAAACATAGGCCTTAGACCCAGCTCCCTCCAGAGTTGGCTGTTCCCAGGGCTTCTCTCTGCAGGACATCCTGCCATTCCTTCTAGATCTTTTCCCTCCTCAAAGGGATGCTGAAAACTCAGAAGCCCTACCACCCCACTGACTGCTAGCCTGCCAGGATAAGTCAGCCAAAGAGTTCCTGACTTCCACGTAAGGTTCCAACACCTGACAAACAGTCACAATCCCATTTTTTTAAAAAAAGTGCAATCTATCAAAATATATGAAAATCTGCACTGCCAATAAACAAGGAATAAGACACATCCCGTGGCTACATTGCCAGAAGGCTGAATTTCACAGACATCACACTTCATGACAGTCTTGTCACACTGTTATAGTTTTATAAAGACTCCAACCAACTTTTTTGTATTTTAATCAATAGGATTGCAGCATGCAAATTAATTATATGGCAGTGACACATGGTACAAACATAAGACCAGGAGCCAGGAACTCCTGAATTCTAATCCTGGCTCTCATTCTTTATCCCTCCATAGCCTTGGAGACTTCTCATGCCCACTCTAGGCTAGAATGATGCATCATTTCAAATGGTAATATAGCAGTTAAACTTTGCTAGCACCACTATTCTTTTAACTGTTCACTATTGCCACATTTACTGTCCTGGTTCTTGTCCCCAGTTCACAGTCCCTCCAACCCCCAGAGTGTAGTGCATTACAGTTTTCCTGAGTTCGATGTTCAACGGCATCTGAGAAACTGCTTCTCAAAGCAAGGTTTGCTGAAGAGCCTATAAAGTATTATGAGATTTTTAGTAATATATTGCACAGATATTACTCAAATCAATGTAAGACAATAGAAATTGCTATACCAGAATAGATCGCTGGTCCATCTCATCCTCAATCTTTTTTCTAACTCATACAAGACTATATGCTCATTATGAATCCTAAGATATATCTTTATTCAGATTTGCCCTGATGGATTTTACTCTGTCAATCGTTCTCAACAAACCTTATATGAACAATGTATTATTATTAAATACACAAAAGCATCCATCTAGCCTCCTGCATGTTCAGTTTTTGTAAGATGCTTCATTCAGTGTTTTGCTAATAGTGTATGTGAAGGGAAGGAAACAATGTTCATATTTTCACACTTGAAGCCCAATTCAGTTAAGCCAAGTTCATCAAACCACTGTTTTTCTTTTAGTGCCCTCATCAGTTTCTGCAGAAATTAAGCCTTGAAATTTAAAAAAAAAAAAAAAAAAAAAACAACAAATATTTTTCTGAAGAAAACTTTCTAGGTGTGTCCTAATGAGAGCTTGCAAATACAGACAAACAAATAATCGTACCGAAAGACAATGGAGTATTTATTCCGGTGGCTAATGAGAGTTTCAAAAGGTCAACATTATTAATAAGTTCACTGCTGATCATGGCTATGTCTACACTTGTTAATTTAGGTCGACTTAGCATGTCCACACCTAAATTTTAAATCGACTTAGGGGGGACCCTACAAAGTCAACCTAGAGCATCCACACTGGACGCCTAGATCGACTTATAGGGGCGAGGTGGACCTGGGACAGGTCCATGGTGGCAGGGGGGGTACCCCTTACCAAGTGCCAGGGGGCTCAGCCTTTGCCCCATTGTACCTGGATACAATGGGGCAAAGGGGGACAGGGACCCTGGCAGGGAGGGCAGTAGGGGAGTCCTGGATAGCCCTAAGTCGACTTTGGGATACTCCAGGTCTACACTGGCTTAAGTCGACTTTAGAAAGTCCACTTAAGCCAAAAGTTGATTTAAAATGAGGTTTACTAAAGTCGACTTAATTTTCCTTAAGTCGACTTAAGCAGCTTGCTTAAGTCGACTTAAGGAAAGTGTAGCGTAGACGCAGAGTGCATTAAGTCGACTTAAGCAAGCTTAAGTCAACTTAATTTACAAGTGTAGACACACCCCATTTTAGCAGAAGTATCCAGCTAATCTGCTACTGTGGGCGGAGCTTACACAGACGACTACATCATATTTTCCTCCCAGTCTGAATCATGTCATGACATCATTGACATCATTGATGTCAAAACCATTGGTGAAATGGTTATTAACTGTGGAGCGGCAGGATTATTGCTTAATGAGTGGAGTCCCAACCGACTGGGGTGCCTAGCTCCTTTGCATATTGGCTCCTATAGAAGCTACTGGAAATCACATAGGCTTTTAAATATTTTATTTCTAGGGCTACGGTGAAACACCTTCAACCTTGCACTACACCATGCTAGTAACAACATGCTTGTGGCTTTTTTTTTTTTTTTTTTTTTAAATCAGAAGTTGGCTTTGGAATCTCAGATAGAGCTAGTGTCTCTTTGTGAAGCACTTGGAGATCTTCAGACAAAAGGCATTATATGTAAGGACTATGTTTTATTCCAAGAGAGCCCAGGTGCAGATTAGTAATCAGTTCTTGATACAAAGGGGAAGATACACATCTGTCACCATCATAACCTTCTCAAAGGCTCTTGCAGAGGGATTGAACTTTCTCCATCAGGAATGGCAGGCAGCCAGTTTGGCAGTAGCTAGTATGTACGTGGGAGAAGTGGAGGCTCTTTGGAGAGTTTTTTTCTGGCAGCATGTGGGAGGCAGACCACTTTGCACTGTGCATACTCCATGTGTGCTGGGGATCATAGCAAGAAGGGTTAGCATGAAACCTCCGGAGAAGAAACAGGCAGCTCTGGCAAAAAGAAAAAACAAAGGCAGTTTCCCTAAGCTAAATTTAGAAGTGGAATGGAAAGGAATCAGATGTTAATATCACATTTACACACAGTCTCTGATTCACTAAGTCACTAGCATCCCCTGCCCAAACCCCTCTCTCCTGCTGCTGCTCCTACCAGTCCCACTCCTTATTGTTCTTCCCAAATCCCAGTCTCTCTTCATATTTCACTTTCCCTCTCATTATCCTCACATCTGCTTCCCTGACCCATCTTTCTCTAGTCTCTGCTGCCTTTCCTCCAACCCACCCACCACCCCCCAGCAAGCTAATAAAAAGCAGATATCTGTAAGAAGTCTGTTTTCTTCCTCTCTCATTCTTTACTTATCCCCACCCTCCCCAGAGGGGCTGAAAGATTTAGGCTATGTCTACACTACAGACGTTACAGCAGCACAGCTGTATCACTGTAGCTGTACCACTGTAAGGTTTTCGGTGTAGCTGTTCTATAACACGAGGAGAGAGCTGTCCTGGTGACATAATTAAACCACACCCAATGAGCAGCGGCAGCATTTCCCGTCGACACAGCACTCTCCACACCAGCACTGTTGTTGGTGAAACTTATGTAGGTCACCGCAGTGTTCTTTTTCACATCCCTGTCAGACAAAAGTTCTACCGACAAACGTGAGAGTGTAGATAAAGCCTAAAAGACAATTATGGAGACAATTCTTTCCAAAGTTATTCATCAACTCTGCCTTGCTTTATGTCCCAGGACAGATGACTAGAAGCTGAGTCCATGGGACAAGTTCCAATCTCAGCTGCAAACCGAGGTGGCACAGAAGAAAGCAAGCTCGAGTCGGACATCATTCAAACCCTGGCTCACCCTGGCACCTCTTTCTGAATATTATCCCCCTCGTATGTTCCTGCAAGAGTCAATAAAGGAAACGAGGCTCTATCAAGTTCCCACTGGTCACTTCCATGAATGCTTGCTCATTCACTGCTCTTCAAATCATGCCCATCTTCCCTGACCCTAACGAAGTATAATACACAAAACATGCACCCTAATTTGCAAAATATCTCCTCAGAGGGGGAGTCGGGGGAGCACTGATGAGAAACAAACCTTTTCACTTTATGCTAGTTGTCAGAGGAATCTCAACGAGAACAAGATGGTGTCAGTAAAAGCGGGTGATAATTTTCCATGTGGCAACATTCCCTGCCAAGAAATTTCTTTAATTCACGGCCAAGGCAGTGTGGGGGTAAGCTGTGATGGGAGGTATCAGTGGAGAGGACGTGCTTGCACATCACATTAGTGTGTGTGAAAATAATTATTCAGCTATGTCAACGAAATGGCTTTTGAGGGGAAGGGCAGATCTATGGAAAGATTAAGACATGGGTGTCCCAGTATGCGAACAAGGAGCCCTGAAGCTCTTTGCATCATACCATGGCCAGGGAGATTTGCTGGAGGAGAATACCCTCGGGTTGGCTGCAGCCACTGAAGGGCAATAGTTAGATTCACACTGCTCACTTCAGAGAGATCAAAATAGATTAGCGGGAAACGACAACTAAGTAAAAAGCCCAGCACAAAACAAAAGGGATTAAATGTATTTTAAAAGTTGCTAAACTCATAAATTGGAGATTACATGTTGTTAAGCATGAGCATTGTGTAACCTAGGGCAGTAAGGTTCCCAGATTTATTGTTTTAAAAGCCTGGGTGGCACACACGATGTGTATGAAAAAGAGCTAGAGAACATGACAGAGCAAGCCTTGCCCCATTTTCGCCATATCTTCTGCTTACTTCTCTCAACCTGCCAGCATCAACCCAACCTTGCCTGGACTGATCTTTGGGCAGCTAGCTCCCATCTATGCCCCAACCTCTCTCAGACACTGGGCTAGGTCTGACAAAGTAAAGTGAGGTAGAGATCTAGAGGTGGGAGTCTTCAGCAAGCTGAAAGAACCAAAGCCCAAACCTTTCTCACTATCATTCCTAACAGCTCCTCAGACATGTTGGCAGGAGGAAAAACCAAGAGGGAAAGCCGCGGAACTCCACCTAGAACACCCTTCAGGAAGAACAACTATTCCACAAATCTCTTTGAGAGCACACAGAGCAGCACCATCCACACCTTCTGCAATCAACTGGCCTGCAGACAACCCCTCATGACCAAGGATAATGAAACCACAAGATAGATTTAAAATATGTCATTTGCCCCCACCACTCCTACCTGGAAAGGGAGAATCCACCCATATCAGACACTCTAGGCCCAAATAGGTTGGGTCCATCATGCAGAACAGTTTAAATCAGCACTTCACGGAGTGTGGCCACAATATACGTCCAACCAAGCGAGGGTGGCAAGCCCAGCTTAACCAAGCAATGAATGACCAAAACAAAGAAGATATGCCACAGTGGGTGACACTGCTTTTTAAAACCTGCATAAAACTGTCTCTTTCAAGAAGCAGCCCCAGGACCCCTTTTGCTTCTCCCCTAGGCACATCAGATAACTCCTCCTCCAATCAGGCAGTGACCCTGCTCAGCAATGTCTACACACCTTTCCCTCACCAGCACTACCACTACAAAGAGGGTCTCTCAGCAGCACTTTCAGTTTCTGTAGTAGAAGGAAAGCTGGCTGAAGAAAAGGAAAAGGAAAAGAAAAACAACTTGCTTTTAACTGCAATGGCTCTTGGCTGCCTCGTCATGTCAATTTGAATATCTCCATCAAGGCACCCATCCTCAACCCCCTCTTCTCTTTTCAATAGGCATACTGCTGTTCAACCTTCCACTCCTAGCCCCACCCATTTCCTGCAGACCTCCATCTGCAGAATAAAATGCTTCCCTGGTGGAGCTTGGAGCAGGCCACCCCATAGCGCTCACAGAATACCCCATCTCTGAAGGCACTACCTGCCACTCAGAATCCAGCAGTACATAACCCTCAAATAGTCACCTGCTCTGTGGCACTACTGAACCACAAAAAGCATCAGACATAGACACAGTGATAATGTTAAGAGTTACATAAACCTGAATAGGAAATTATGGGGCAATCTGTGTGGCTGCCTAATTCCACAGGACAATGATCCTACATACACTACACACTTATCCCAGAATATGAAGGGAAAATAATCAAACAATAAAACTCGCACTAAATTTTGAAAACACATTTCTGCGACACTGGAGATATTCCAATGCTATTTCAGAATATCCACTCACAGGGCCATTGCAAGGAAGGACTGCCAGAGTGATGGACAGCTCAAGACAACAAAGGTCAGTCAAGGCAAGGAGGACCACCCGGGCATTCCATGTTCAGGGACTGAGCAACTTGCTTATAGAAGACAGAACTGGGAGGGTAAGAAAGGAAGCATTGGGCAGATGCATACCAATTCAGATGCTGTTGAGAAGGCAACAAATGGCAAGGATGTGACTGAAAGCAAAGCTCTGATGAGCAGTGTGCCAAGACTCCCACACCCTGCCCTTTCTAGGCAAGTTCCCATTGAAATTCTATGGGCTGTGGGCTGGATAGACTAAACCACTGTGTTTTCGGATCTCTTGGAAATCACTGTGGGTCACATACATTGTGCCTCGATTCACTGAGGATTTCACCCGGAGTTAAAACTGTCATGCACACATCAATACACACAGGTTAACATGCCTCAGTCTTCACAGACCTACCAAGCGACCTGCTTCCAAGACCATGGAACAAGCCCCCAGCCTCAACACATCTTTCACAGCTACAGTGCAGCAAGCCAATGAACATCAGAAGATATGTTCTTCTCAGAAGTGCTGAAAATACAGATTTAGGAAGCGAAGCACTCCAGTGGCAATACTCCCCAGGTTAGAAAGTGAGCAGGACTAGGGTGGAAGAGGGGACAAAAAGCAAAGGGAATGACTAAAATTGAGGTCTAGGGCAGACAGTGACAAGGGGGTGAAGATTACAAATAGATAAATGTAGGGAGAAAAAAATCATATCTACCACCAGACTGCAACCAAATTCAGAGGCCCCTGGGAGACAGATTCCAAAGGGATAGCTGTGTTAGTCTAGTTCAGCAAAACCAACAAGGAGTCCTGTGGCACTTTTAAATACTAACAAATGTATTTATTGCATGAGCTTTCATGAGAAAAAATCCCACTGTCAGACGCTTGAAGATGGGGAACTTACAGAATGGGAGCAAAATAAATGCAGGGAAGTGTAAGTCATAGGATCAGGTCAGACTGTTACAGCAAATCAACGCAGTTGTTTGGATTCAAACAGTGGACAACAGCACATAAAAGGGAGGTGAGGGGATAAGGAAAGCAAACTTATCTGTTGTAATGGGGAAAAAAACGAGGCACCTCTCCTTAGAGGGAGCCAGACTGAAGCCCAGCTGCCCCTTTGAAGGGAGGCATAGGCTAGGCTCCTATTCCGCATATCTGGCTTTGGGTTTCCGGTTAGCACTGCGGTTCCCTTTTGGAGCAGGATAGGGCAGGTTGCTTATCACTCTGTACAGATATGCAAACTCGAAGAGTTTCCCTGCACAGAAATCCCAAAGGAAAACATATCCCTGGCTGTGAACAGCTAGGCTACGCCTCTCATCTTCCAACAACAGGCATGGCCAGGACATTGTGATTTATCAGCACATGGACACAAGGAAGAGGAAAACAAACAAGGAGTCTTATGGTGCCACAGGACTCCTTGTTTGTTTTGCTGACCTAGAATAACAGGGTTAGCCTTTGGAACAAGGAAGAGGGTTTCTACACCAAATAAATCAACTGAGGTGTGGGGAGGGGTCATCTCATTGTGAGTGCCTCAGGTCGTAACTGTTTTACCACTAGGAATCAGGGCAGTCAACATTAACTATTAGTCAAAAGGATAGGTACAAAGAGGAGTACAATTTAATTCTCTTGCTACTTTAAGCTAATTAACCCAGGCAGGGAAATGGCTATGGGAGTGGAAGGGGGGGCTGCCTTGAAGCCTCCCGCCTGCATCAGTCTCCCTCCTCCTCTTCACTTGCAGAATAACATGTGTTGGCAGTCCCCTCCAGACAGGGTTCAATGACCCAGCTTTGCTCTTTATTCCATACTCCAGAGCGGAGAACTAACGCCCCACTGCAGCAAAGAAACCAGAGCAGCCCTTCCCCCTGAATGCCTGGGTGAACATTATTCCTGCAGTAGTGGTTCACCAGCAACAGAGGCAGAAACGATTGGCTTCCTCAAAAGCACAGATCCAAAGAATCCCTGGCTCAGAACAGCCCACGGCTTCTGCAAAAGGGGTAGGGGATCAGAAAGCAGCCCCAACGCAGTGATACCTGCATGTGCAAACATTGCATATTATGGGATAAGGCAAGGAGCGTCGGCTGTATCAAAAACTCAGCTGCCCGAGACACCAGGTTTTGCCTTGTAACATGACTGGAGCACTGCCATGGATGGATATAAATTGTTCAGGAAGGACAGGCAGGGAAGAAGAGGCGGAGGAGTAGCGCTATATGTAAAAGAGCTGTATGACTGCTCGGAGCTCCACTATGAAAGTGGAAACAAGCTGGTTGAAAGTCTGTGGGTAAAGTTTAGAGGAGAGTGCAACAAGAGGGATGTCGTGCTGGGTGTCTGCTAGAGACCACCAGACCAGAAGGAGGAGGTGGATGAGGCGTTCTATGGGCAACTAACAGAAGTTTCCAGATCGCAGATCCTGGTTCTTATGGGTGACTTCAACTATCCTGACATCTGCTGGGAAGGCAATATAGCTGTGCACAGGAAATCCAGGAAATTTTTGGAGAATATTGAGGACAACTTCCTAGTACAAATGCTGGAGGAACCAACTGGGGGTCTTGCACCTCTAGACCTGTTGCTCACAAACAGAGAAGAATTGATCAGGGAAGTAGAAGAGAATGGCAACCTGGGCAGCAGTGACCATGAGATGGTAGGGAAGAAGGAAGGGAAGAAGCAGAACACACACCCTGGACTTCAGAAAAGCAGATTTTGGCTCCCTTAGGGAGCTGATGGGCAGGATCCCTTGGGAGGCTGATCTGAAGGGGAAAGGTGTCCAAGAAAGCTGGCTGTATTTTAAAGAAACCCTGTTAAAGGCACAGGAAGATAACATTCCGATGTACAGAAAGAACAGCAAATGTGGACGGCGACCAGCGTGGCTTAGCAGGGAACTCTGCGGGGAGCTGAAACATAAAAGGGAAGCTTACAAGAAGTGGAAGCTTGGACAGATGACAAGGGAGGCGTATAAAGATATTGCTCAGGACAGCAGGGATAAAATCAGAAAGGCCAAAGGGCAATTGGAGTTGCAGCTACAAGGGATGTGAAGGATAACAGAAAGGGGTTCTACAAGTATGTCAGCAACAAGGATATGGGGTGGTGTAGATCCCTTACTGAATGGGGCGGGCGTCCTCATGGTGGATGATGCGGAAAAGGCTGAAGTACTCAATGCTTTTTTTACTTCACTCTTCACAGGGAGGGCCAGCTCCCACGCTACTACACTGGGTAACACAGAATGGAGAGAAGAGCGGCCCTCGGTAAAGGAAAGTCAGGTTAGGGAACACTTAATGAAATTGGATGTGCACAAGTCCATGGGGCCGGATGAACTGCATCCGAGGGTGCTGAGGGAGTTGGGGGAAGTGATTGCAGAGCCGCTGGCCATTATCTTTGACAACTCGTGGCGAACGGGGGAGGTCCTGGAGGATTGGAAAAAGGCAAATATAGTACCTATCTTCAAGAAAGGGAAAAAGGAGGAATTGGGGAACTACAGACAGGTCAGCCTCACCTCAATCCCTGGGAAAATCATAGAGCAGGTCCTCAAAGAATCCATCCTGAAACACTTGGAGTAAAATAGAGTGATCAAGAACAGTCAACATGGATTCACCAAGGGCAAATCGTGCCTGACCAACCTGATTGCCTTCTATGATGAGATGACTAGATTTGTGGATGCGGGAAGAGCCACTGATATGGTATACCTCGACTTTAGCAAGGCTTTTGATACGGTTTCCCACAGCATTCTCGTCAGCAAGTTAAGGAAGTATGGGTTGGATGAGTGGACTGTAAGGTGGATAGAAAACTGGCTAGATCACCGGGCTCAGCGGGTAGGAATCAATGGCTCGATGTCTAGTTGGCAACCAATAACGAGTGGAGTGCCCCAGGGGTCGATCCTGGGGCCGGTTCTGTTCAACATCTTCATTAATGATCTTGATGATGGGATAGACTGCGTGCTTAGTAAGTTCGCGGATGACATCAAGCTGGGGGAATGGTAGATACGCTGCAGGGCAGGGACAGGATCCAGGCAGACTTAGACAAATTGGAACACTGGGCCAAAAGAAACCTCATGAGGTTCAACAAAGACAAGTGCAAAGTCCTGCACTTAGGATGGAAAAATCCCATGCACTGCTACAGGCTGGGGACCGATCGGCTAAGTAGCAGCACTATAGAAAAGGACCAACGGGTGGACGGGAAGCTGGGTATGAGCCAACAGTGTGCCCTTGGTGCCAAAAAGGCCAATGGCATATTAGGCTGCATCAGTAGGAGTATTGCCAGCAGATCAAGGGATGTGATAACTCCCCTCTATTCGGCACTGGTGAGGCCGCATCTGGAATACTGCGTCCAGTTTTGGGCTCCCCACTACAGAAAGGATGTGCACAAATTAGAAAAAGTCCAGCGAAGGTCAACGAAAATGATTAGGGGGCTGGGGCACATGACTTACGAGGAGAGACTGAAGGAACTAGGCTTATTTAGTCTACAGAAGAGAAGACTGAGGGGAGATTTGATAGCAACCTTCAACTACTTGAAGGGATGCTCCAAAGAGGAGGGAGCTAGGCTGTTCTCGGTGGTAACAGAGGACAGAACAAGTAGCAATGGTTTCAAATTACAGCTGGGGAGGTCGAGGTTGGATATTAGGAGAAACTTTCTCACTAGGAAGATGGTGAAGCATTGGAATGGGCTACCTAGGGAAGTGGTGGAATCTCCATCTTTGGAGATAATTATGGTCTGGTTAGACAAAACCCTGGCTGGGGTGATTTAGTGGGAGTGGTCCTGCTTTTAGCAGGGGGTTGGACTAGATGACCTCGTGAGATCCCTTCCATCCCTATTCTGCTATGATTCTATGTACGTACCAGTCACATGCAAGCATGCTTATGACGGAGCATTGATAAAATACACAACTTTTTTGCACTTCTGTTAGCATCGGGGCTCCCCAAGCATCCTGTTAACAGACATCCATCGCCGTGGGGCAGCAAGTGAAAGCCCCCTACCCAGATCTACCAAGACAAGAAGAGACTCTCTGTTGTTCACACCCGGTTGGTGGGGAGGGGGAATAAATTATCTGGGTTTTATTCATCAAGTTAAATGCCTGCAATCTATGTCAATGTTGCAAGGAGATATGGGGCTTGTTAGGAGATTCTTCGCGTGGGTGCAACTCAGGCAATTGACATCTCTGAGTTTTATCCCAGACTTAGCCAGGTTTTTTGTCTGCAGTCTTATGCAAGCTCAGAACTTGGCTCAAAAGCAACACGAGTTGCAGCATGAGGCACTGGTTGCTAGGAGACATAAATACCCAGAAAATGCCAAAATTCTTCTCAGGTAGAGGAGAAAGCAGGCCACTACCTGTAAGCAGGCAATTTAAGACATTCCTACTCAATCCCATCCTCTTCCTCCCCCCTTCACTGTTCCTTTCACAAGTAGCTAGAAACCCTTAGGGACTGCAGCGCATCAGCTGCCTTACTAAGAACAGGCCTCTTGCTCCAAAGTAACTGAAGCAAACACTATTCTTCCAGCCAGGGGAAGCATATGCACAGGGACATGCAATTTGTTATCCAAATCTGCTAATGCTTCCTACCTGCACTGCTTCAATCCTGGGTATAGTACCCTCGTTAACCAAAACAGCCCTGCTTGTTCTTTCACATCCATCCATTTGTACAGGTATGCAAATACAGCAAAACAATGGGGGGTGGGGGGAGACCGTGGGCATACAACACCTACCACTTAGTTCATTCATTGCCTAATTGGGTCAAAGCCTCAGGTAACAAATTATTGGTGTTAAGAGTAGTACAACTTCCCACCAAATTCTCTTAATCAGTTTCAATCCCTGGAAGCAGATGTGAGTGGATGGTCACTATTCCTATTTATTAAGGAAGACAGCTACAGTGAGAGGGGAAAAAATACAATAAGAGCCTAGGTATGATCCATGGGGTGATAAAAGTATTACAATAAAAGCCGTGCAACTTCAGACTTCATGACTGGCAAAATACACACTACCACACACTGAGTGAACTAGCATATTTACCCTACTGGTCAGATAGAAACAATAGCAAATGGTCATAAGGGAAGCAGATAGACATTTTCATATGTGGGTTATCTGACACTTTCCACTATAAAAGATTCTTGTGATTTCTGTTTATTTTAGAAGCTGTAACATCTCTGGTGTTTGCAACAGGGCTTTGAAATGGGCCAAAGGGGAAGCCCTCGGGCTTGAGAAGTGCCTTTTCTTTGTCCCATTAAATTACATAATTCTCATTTGCCTTCTCTCACTTGTGTTCTTCAGCCACATTTTGGCAGGCACACATAATTACTATTGCTAAACACAAACATTCTAGACTGCTGGGTTCCTATCATCAACAACTATACTGGGAATGTCTGGTCATTGCTATCTGTAGTAGGGAATAGGGGACAGAAAAAGCCAAACTGGAGAATTCCCACCCACCCTTCCAGACCCAAAGTGTGGCCCATCCGCCACTTCTGGTAGTGCTACATGGGGTATGAGCTCCACTCCCCTCCAGTGATGGGAATTGCAGAGAGAGTGCACCCACCCAGGCTTCCTGCAACCACTGCTCTTAGACCCAAACCCTGGTACCAGCAACCCATCCTCCTCTAAGATAACAAACCATCTTCAATTACTAGCTAGCATAGTTAGTCCTGTAGCTAACTAGCAATGCTTTGGTGCTGAAGGGTCATGGTTCAGTGATGCATGGGGAGGAGCTCATTACAATTGCATGCCTTTGCTTTTTTCCTTAAAAAAAAAAAAAAAAAAAAAGCAGCTAGGAAATTGCATACAAACTCCCCTATGTTTGAAGAATATTATTTAGTCTACAAAGTCAAGAACTTAGGAAATGCAGAATTCAAGTTGCCTGTACAACCTTGATTTGGCCTGGTGTGTATACATTATGAGACAGTCTTTACATGATCACATACTGTTTTTCCCACAAGACCCCTGCCTTCTTCAGCACAGAAGATGGATACACATGGAGGCCAAACAAAGGATGTACAGGAAACTGTAAATCTGGCATTTCCTAATTTTTGACTGCATCCTGAATGGTTTTTATCTACAGGTTCAGTGAAAGCGATAGGAATTAGCTGAACCGAAGAAGAGAAATGCACTTAAGTGTAATGTGCTCTCAGGCACCATGCCTTTTACAGAAAGTTAAGCAAGCGTTAGAGAGAAAAGGGAGATTTGTCAGGCAAGATGCCAAGAGACTAACAAGACTGTTGCCTTGGGTGGCAAGGTGAAATGTGATAGAGAGAGGAGAGCCTCTTAAATCGGTGACGCCTGGTGTTGGAGAGGTCATCCTATAACGCCAACACATTAATCAATCAACTACCCAATCTCTAATATCTACCTGTTATTCTACTTTTTATCTGAAGATCCTAAAGTGCTTTACAAAAGAAGATAAAATATCACCATCCCTATTTTACTCCTGGAAAGGTAACCCAGAGGGAAGCAAAGTGACATGATCAAAATCCACACCTGTGGCAGAGCCTGAACCCATTACTCCTGAGTCGCCACCCAGTGCTCTGCCCACTAGGCAATGCTGCCTCATGTTTAAGAAAGGATCTTGCCAGTGTGGGATTGGAGCAGTTCCAGTTGCCTCTTGATGTGTGCCCTCAAGCCTGACCTGGTTTCTGACATGGGTATATAGAGAGACAGCACTGAATCTTCCGGCAAGTGGCAACCCACCCCAGCCAAGCATTCATGCTGATTTTGTCAGATCACAAGCCTTGGTAAATGAAGGACCACACGGTTATCACCGATTCGCCCAGGAAGTCTAGCTGGAGTGAAAGATAAGGCCTGTCAGTGGGTTAGTTTGTTTCTCTTGGGGTACTTCTGAAGGATGATAACAAGCACTGTTCTTCCACCCCAAAAGCACTCACATGGAGGTGCCCAGAGGGTTCTGTCCTGCTCAGCACGCCTAAACGGTCACTGAGTGGCAGTGTGATACTGTTGCCTCGTATGCAGGGCCCCTTCAAAGCTGTTGAGCCTAGATGTGGGAATGTCTGTGGAAGTGAACCTGCACAGGATCAACCCAGTAGGTAGAGGAGGCATCTGAGAGAAGTATGCTGGCACAGCATGTCTTCTGTTGGGGTGGGTGCGGTCCATCCAAGTATGCCACACACCCTGCAGTTTCAGGGAAGGCGCCACATTAGAACTATTGCTACGGCTGGATTCTCAGCTAGTAACCATGGGACATAGTGCCTATTTCTATCTATGTTTGGCCTGAGGCTGCAACAGTTCCTCTTTGATGCAGGCCTTACAACAGTGATCCATGCCTTTCTAACCTCAGGCAGGATTACTGCATGCCACCCTTGAAAAGCAACCAGAAGCTGCAAGGAGCACAGAATATGGCAGCTTGCCTCAAGCAGGGTGGGGCATTGGGAGTTCCATCACCAAGGATCTATGCGGTGCCCTGACTAGCTTTGAATGTCTGTTTGCAGTTCAAGGCATATGGCTCTACATACCCTGTAACCCAGTTCTCCATGAGATTCATCTCTGTCCCACCAGAGAAGTCACAGTCCACTCCACTGCTTGTATTCTTTCTTCCCGGGATAAGCGTCTCCATAAAGCCAGCGTCACTGCATTCTCAGAGAAGTGCTCATGCCCCTCCTAGAAAATGCTTCCTCCAGCAATGCGACAGCACGCCGGTCCCATGAGCTTCAGCATACAGTGCGAAGAGCCATCTCTAAGGTCAAGATCTTACCCTCTCTCTGTTTTAGTTTACCAAACAGTTGGATTTTTTTTCCAGTTCTGTTGTACAGCAGGATGGCTTTTGGTGGCTTTTAAATTACAGTGATGATACCCCATTATTTTGGAATATAGTTTTAACAATTTAAGGTACCTGCATGCTTGGCTTAAATATGTATATTTTTAAAATAAGCAGCACGTCAGAAGTGAAAAGAGGACACCCAATAACGGGATGTTGATGGAAATCATCTGATGAGTTCTTCCAGCAGCATTAAGTAGTGAATCCCATTGCTTCTTTCACACCTCCACCTCAAACACTGCAGTGAATGAGGCAACAGATAAAGTGGACCAACTCACAGCAGGTCAGCAAAGCAGTACTTCTTTCTGGAGGGCTGCCTTATGGTGTTATGCAACCTAAGCTTGAATTTTAAAAAAATAAAATGAGTGTAGCAACTCGGATTGTGAAGTCAATCCTAAAAATGGGAACTAAGCATAAGCCACAGCCAGCAGAAACATCTGTCGGCATCCACAACAGTAAACAACTGCTCAGAGAAGTCTGAAACTGTCCCTGTTCATTTCAAGGGGTCTAACAAGGTGGCCACTCACTGCCAGCACACCTCTTTGCATCGGACAGCGTCGAGTACCCACTTGCTCGTTAATGGCTCCATAACAGCCTTTCTTCTGATAACTTGGTCTTCCGGCCAGATTGCTATTTAGTCCACTCCTCCTGAGTCACAACGTTCATTAGAACAACTGCCCAAAAATACTATCACCAGACAGTTTCCAGCCCCAGCTTGGGCTCTGTGCAACCCTATCACTAGCTGGCAGGGGAACCTAGGAATGCCGAGTTTCAACCCAGAGACCCTATAACCACAACCCAGGTCCTCAGTCCCTGTTGCTGTTTCCCTGGGGTCCTTCTCTTCTCTGTCCTGCTTCTGGGTTTACCTCTGGAGCTTATTCTATTCCCCTTCGCTATTTCACCCCTCCTAGCCTCTTGCCAGGCTCCTTTCTCCAGGACAGGATCTCAGGCTTACTCTCTTCTGGGCTCTGGACTTCCCCCTTGTCCCTGATGACCTCCTTTCTCCTAGAGAGTGACTGCAGCCTCCCTCCCCGGCAGCCTCTTTCTGCCCTCAGCTTCATAATATACTGGCCCAGCCCTTCCCAAGCTGGGCTTCACTCTCAGCTAAGCAGGGCCATCTTCTCACGTGCTGCCACGGGACCTAACTGGCCTCTCTGACCCTCCTTAACCCTATCAAGGCTGGTGCAGGGTGGATATACTATCACAAGGTCGTTGACTTGCTGGTAATTTAAAGTGTCAGAATTCCAGGATGATCGTATTATAAAACTCTTTTGTGAGTGGAATCCCCTTCTGGTGTCCAAGGGGGTCAAGCTTGGCTGGTGGGCAGAACTAGAAAGATTACTAACCCCCACACCCAACCCTTTGGCAGAGCAGAGGACAGGAAAGCAGACCAAGGCAATTTACTGCAAGCTTTTCCTTCAGCATGCATAGACCCTGCTTCTTCCCCCAACTAATTAAAACATGGGGGGTGAGAGGAGCTGAAGGATGTGGAAAACAAATGTTCCAGCTTCATTCCAATGGATTTATTTTTACCAGGGGGAGTTTAGCCGTTTTTCATCATCATCATCATCTTGGCCAGAATCAGACTACTGAAAACTTGTATTGTTCCTTCTTGGCTTCGAAAAAAAATTTTTTTAAAGGGGAGTAAAACCTAAACCCAGCTGCAGAAATTTTATTTCCAATTGTATTAGTAGCTTGAGCAAAGGGGCCTCCTCATCTATGAGCTGAACGCCTAAGAGGTGCCAGCTGCAAAGTCTCCCCAGATGAGGTGCACATCATCCCAAAGCAAGGGGTTAATTCACAGCAAAGCAGAGTCCCCGCATTGTGTCTAACCCAGTGGTTCCCAACCTTTTTAGTAACACGGCACACTTCAATGAGACACTTCCATGGCACACCCACTTTTTTCAGCTGAACTGATTGCTCATAAATGTCACGTTTACTTGCATTTACTATGGTTACGGTCTTCTTAGAGTGATTTGCAAAATAGTGCATACAACAAGCTAACGAGGGACCAAATGCATTAATGTTTCAAACCTACTGGGAAAAAAAAACACATCTCAATTTTGCTCTTTGGCCACCTGCATTTAGAAAGTTCACATTTTAGAATCGAAAAACTGATACCTCACTTTTAATTTGATGATTAATTTTCACGTTTTATGAGTTGTAATTTTGGTTGGACAGAATATTGTTTAAGATAAAACCATATTTGTTTTACATTGAATTTCATTACCTTTGTACAAAATTTCACAGCACACTTGGACAGTTCTCACAGCACACTAGCTGAAAACCACAGGTCTAACCTCTCCAGAGAAGTTGATCCTCTTCAAGGAAAGAGAAGGAAAGCTGGCTTGGAATTCCCTTAAGTATCTGAGGTTTTACTCAGGTCTTTACAGGCCATCACATTCTGCTCTGAAAGGAATCTTAAAACCTAAGGCCAAGTACTGCCTGCCTTAGGAGCCTGATCAAGTGGAGATGCCTGCCCCTGAAGAACACCTGGCAGCACACAGGCTACATGTCAGGAGAATCCCTGCACCTTTGAGGACAACCCCAGTCCTGTTTGAGACTTTGAGCCGAATTCTCCCTTGCCGTTCTCCTCATGCCATCATTTCCATCAGTGCAAAATGCTCCCACAGCAGAAGAGTAGCATTTTGCACACGTGTAAATGACTACACAAGGTGCAAGAAAAGAGAGAATCAGAGCCATTGTTTGTGCCTAAGGTGTTCTAAGGCTCTTTTCGGAGTGGGGTTGAAACTCAGCAATCAGGCACTGTTAAGGGAAACTATCCTGAAGGTGAACAGGAAGGCTAGTGACCTCATAGTTTGGGATTTAAATGATGTTTCCAGACTACGCTTCCAAAATGGGGAGAAAATACATTAAATGTTGGGATGTCAGAAACAGCTATAGATTATGACACATGCCCCAGTGCATCCCAGATCTAGCTGATTTGGGTCACAGGTGTATATATTCAGAAATACAGCAGTGCCTCAAGTCTGATCTTCAAGGAGCACCCCTGCGGAGAGAGTAAGGATAGCTCAATCTCCAAGCCCTTTTAAGCAGACAGGCCAAGGATTTAACGGCTACCACGTTTATCAATTAATGCTGGCTGTGAAAGGAGTTTGCATAGTACACATTTGTCCACTGGGAACTAGACTGAGGCCACCAACTCTACTCACAGCCCTGTAGAGCTGTCACTACTAACCAGGGCCAAATATGAAGCAAGAATATGAAGTCTTCTTAGCCAATTACCAATCAGTGATGGACTTTGCCTTGTTTGGATTACAGCTTCTTAATGTTCTTTTACTGCCACTCCAGCCAAATCCTCATAAAAAATCTCTGGATTGGCAATGCCAGGAAGTTCCCACCAAGGTTTTGCAATTGTTACCTTCAATTTGGTTAAAGGGCAATTCTTTCCGTGTGACTGATTGATTCCCTACTACGTGTTGCTTGTTGTACAAGTCTCTCTATACCAGGGGAAATTATGGTTAAAATATTCCAAGAGTTTCCAGATGGGGACGGCTGGGAACTGATCAGCTTTACAGGCTCTTCCAGATACAACTGAGAGAGGAATTTGGGAGCAAACCAATAACCACTGCTGAAAAAAAATCTTCACCCTTTCAGCTTCCAGTGGGATTTACCACTCAGTCATTTGAGACAGCTCCACACGTGCTGAGCAGATTTCTGGCTGGAGAAATGCTGACTGGCTGATTCACTCATCCTCCTCTTAGCCGTGACACAGACTGCTGTCATCTTGCTGTTGGTTTATAACATGTCAATCATCTGCCTGGATTAGTGGAAAGCAGAATCTGGATGGCCATGACTCAAGAGGATTGTCCAGATTCAGGAAGCTAGCACTGAGTAATCCACAGCAAGATAAAAGGAGAGAGATTTTGCCCAGCACACACCTCACATAAACTCACGTGCCAGCCTGGGTTATCTAGTGAGAAAATCGTGCATCAGCAGAGTCCAATGTTCATGGAACAGCAGTGACAAAATGAAATTTGACCCAGGAGAACACGTGGCATTCCATTGCTAACTATGGGACACCAGTCCCATCTCCAGGGAGTAATTGTCATGCAACATATTCTAAAGTGATAAAGCTGAAACAAAAGCAGCTTTGCTAAAAAGCAGCAGCAGAGAAGTCTTAATAGTTTCCTCTTAAATCTTTGATCATGACTACCTCATTTATTTCCATCCCATCTGTGTAAACAGAATTGTGGAAATGTAGGTTTGGAAAGAACTTCGAGAGGTCATCAAGTCCAAGCTCCTACACTCACGCAGGACCAAGTAAGTCTAGGCCATCTCTGTGAAGTGTTTGTGTAACCTGTTCTAAAAAACCTACAATGATGGGATTCCACAACCTCTCATAGTAACTTAGTAACTCCAGGACCTAACTATCCTTATCGTTAAAAAGATTTTATTATTATCTAACCTAAATCTCCCTTGGTGAATTAAGCCCGTTATTTCTTGTTCCATCTTCAGTGGACATGGAGAACAACTAATCGTCCTCCTCTTTGAAGGCTTATCAGAAACCCCACTTCGTCTTCTTTTCTCAAAACTAAACATACCTTTCCTCACATTAAGCAAATTGAACATAGGACTCCAGTTGAGGCCTCATCAGTGTCAACTAGAGTGGGACAATTACTTCCTATGTCATACATAAAAAGCTTCTATTAATCGCAATTGCATCACACCGCTGGCTCATATTCAATTTGTGACCCACTATAATCCCCAGATCCTTTTCACCAGTCAACCACTAGTCAGTTATTTTCCATTTTGTAGATATGCTTTTGATTTTTCCTTTTTAAGCACAGTATTTTGCATTTATCTTTACTGAATTTCATTTTGTTGATTTCAGACTAATTTCCTCCATTCCAGACATCTTTATGTGCCTGTCAAAGTCCTCACACTATTTGATGCAACACAGAAGAGCCACCTCTTTCTGCAGCTTTCTAACCTGCTTCCTGACAGACTCCACCTCTCACGCCAGACAGTTACACCTACCTGCCCTTCTTCAGCAACAATCTGCAGGCCACATTCCCAACAAGTCAGGACCAGGACCTACATAGAAGCCTCTAGGGATAGGGTGCCTGTTTGGCCAGAGCCCCATCAGTGGAGGCAGAGGAAGAGCAAGAGTGCTGATGGCAACATTTCATTTTCCTGCCACGCACGTTCATCCCTGTGGCGTATCTGTAAGCTGGCAAAACCCCTAACTCAGCTGGCTCACTCCATTCGTTTACCAGCTGCCTTCGTCTCACCCAACACTAGGTAACCTGGATAATTCAGCAACTGCACAGCTTCACATTGAGGTTTCCAGATTATTTGTTTAGTGGTTATAGTGCACATGCATCTAACAAGCCGAGGATCTACATCTGCATTAGCCAAGACGGATTCTGTGAAAGCTCCCGGGTAACTCATTCAATGCATCTTGATAGAGATCCACTAGCCCAGCCTTTTCTGGAGCTGCCAACTGTGCAGAATTACGCTTGGTTTTCTTTACTTTTTTGGATGGGGAGGGTGGTAGAGGTGGAAAAATATCCAAGTTGAGACCAGCTAACTCATTACACAGCTTTGCACTCAACTTCCCCAAAAGGACAGTGTAACATGTTAAACCCATGTGCCACTCAGCCCTGTCACAGCTGTAGCCAATTGGTAATAGGAGCTAGAAGGAAAGAGCAAGGTGATTGGATCATAGCAGTGCCTTTTATTTACCAGGAGACAGTGTGTTTAGAAGTGACAGCAATTTGAACAGCACAGGACTTTGCTACCCTCTGCCACTGGCTACCCTGGGCAAGACCCATGGCTTCCAGAGTGCAGTATATGCTCACTGGCAGCAGGGTTGCCCTCTGGGGCAGGCAACTCAGTTACGTGAATGAAGCAGAGAGGTTCGTGATTGACTGTGAGCCAAGGAGAGGGGTCAAGAGTGGATTTTAAAAAAAAGAAAGAGAAGCAAAGCGAGTCACTCGGTCCTGCAGCCCTACAAGCTTTTGAAAACAAACACCAAGCTGACTCAAGTCACTGGAGCATCTGGCCTGGAATTCAAACAGACAGTTATATATTTTCTCCCCGTTCAAAACATTTTTTTTTTTATACTAGCCACCAGTGATCTTGGAGGATTTTCTTAGCTTTGTTTCCCTTCTTGTTTCTAGGAGACCAAACCACAGCTAGCTACTGAGAAAAGAGAAGCCAGAAAGAAAGGAGGCAGAGGAAACTGTCGGGAGACAAACTAAAAAAGGGACCCAAAAAAGTCTTGCTTGCCAAAAAAATTCAACAGGTTTTCCCTGTTAAGCTGACAATGCCACTTGCCACTCGACAAATCACACAGACACAGGTCAAGTTAAGCTACTTAGGGCTTATTCACTCACACTCGTCAGCACAGAAACAGGAAGACCAAGGTGGCAGATGAGAGACCTTCCAAGAAACAAGTTAAGTACTTTCTCCCCCCCCCCCCTTTCCCCTATATATTCATGCTTCCCCAAACAAGACCATTACAAAAGGTTTGTCCTAGAATAGCTGCCATCTTCAGTGCATTTAGCCCTTACACCTAGACCCTGGAATGGAGTGAAAACATCCCATCTAACAAGAGCCAGACCAGAAAAAGTAAGACACATGCACAAGGGGCTAGGAAGCTCAGTGGTGAGTTAAAAACATTCATTGGGGTCCAGGATGGGCTAAGGCACAAAACCGAGGATTCAGATTCCACAGTAAGAAGGACCCAGAGGCAGGCAGGCAAAGGCAGAGGAGCAAAGAGTAGCATACAGCACAGTCAACTGATGCGGAAGACATTTTGGGATGGATTGGGCGTCAGGAGGAAGATCAAGGACTCAGCCTCTGTTTTGGTCAGAATTGGAAAAAGTGTGGTGCTTCCAACATGGTCCCTAGTGAAAGCACAAAGCTGCTACGTAATTTGTCCCTTCATTTGGGAAGTCTATGCTGGAAGAGGAGAGGATTTGAACCTCAGGACTGTGATGTAACAGCACATTTGCACAGTGTTGAGTAAACTACTGGAATATTTGGAGTGCAGGTGACTAGGGCTGAGGTGCGTGTCTCGGAGCTGCAAGCTAGCTCCCTTATGCATGCCTCTAGCTAGTAAAATCAGTGCCAATAACATTCAGCAAATTCAATCAAACAAAACCGAGATCAAATAAGAGATTGATGCCAAGCTCTCTGCAAACTGCCCAGAAGGGAGAAATCCATTGGGAATGAGAATGGAAAGTGATAAAACAAACTGAGGGCAAACTAAGCACAAATGATCAGATCATCTTGACAGCACCAAGTCACATCAGCAGCACAAAACAGCCAAGCCGCAGCATGCAAACAGCAATTCAAATAACCCATTCACGTTACTAAACACACAGCTGGCATAGTCCATGCGGTTCTTGCCGGGGATCTATGGTACAACCAACAAGGAAGAACAAGGAGTCCTAAGCAAAGGCCTAAAGAACTGTATAACCTTTTAATTACCCAGAATAATCCCCACATGTCCTTACACGTTTGATAGCACTGAGTAGACTGATTCTTGGCACGCACAATGTTCTCACAGATCACTAGTAACAAAATTAATTTATTTTAAACTGCAGAAGAGCCACAAAAATCTAAGAATTGCTCTGTCTCTCTCTAATAACCCCTTCTTCAAATGCCAACGTATTCAGTGTTAGAAAACATTAAGGGGAGATAAGATACATTGGAATACCTTTGCCTGGGTTATGTGGGGTTAAGGGAAAAGGACACAGGCCTGGATGCACATCTCAAACTGCAGTCAGTTTACACAAAAGCATTTTTTTAATGAAGCAAAGAGACATCAAGAGACTTCAACAGGTTCCAGAGCAACCCCAGGACTTCGGCAATGAAAGATGGCCTTAGCATAATGAGAAGGCTGGCAATTTATATTTACTCCGCTGCGTTTGCCCTCAGGTCTGCCTCTCACACCCCAGAGAAGCCGCTAGGAAAACTCTTCTGCCTCATTATTTATATAGCAGCGTACGTTTACAAAGTGTTTTACAATAGATATTTTCCAGAGGGGTAGCCGTGTTAGACTGCATACAGCAAAAAACGAGAGTCCTGTGGCATCTTAAAGACGAACACATTTCTTTGGGCATAAGCTTTCGCGGGCTCCAACCCATTTCGTCAGATGCATGACATTGTTTCCATTTCATGCATCTCACAAAGTGGGTTGGAGACCACAAAAGCTTATGCACTAAGAAATTTGTTAGTCTTTAAGGTGCCACAGGACTCCCATTTTTTTACAATAGATATTGAGTGCTAAACACAGACCAGAATCACAGCCCCCAAGGGCACTCAGTCATAAAGGGGATGATGGGGTGCTGGAACAATTTGTATAGCGGGAGTGCTAGGAGTCAGGGAACCAAACTGTAAATAAACCCTGTCTAGAATGGAAACCACTTCAAGCCAGGGGATGTGGCAGCATCACCCTCACCGCTAATTCCAGCATCTATCGGGTATGAATGAGGACAGAACAGGATAGAACCAACAAAGCTGCTAGCGCCCATCACACCCAGGAGGATGCTTCTTGAAACAGATGGATCTTATCTTGCAGAGACCGGTTCCCCAGCACACCTGGCTCTTGAAGGGCCCATACATCAGAACAGTATGTTTATAGCAGGAGTATCATACAAATTGCACTTCTACTCACCCATACCCAAAATTTAAAAATTCACTTGTCAGTGGCAAGCAGAAAACTCTCTAAAGAGCAATGAGCAGGCAAGAATAGAAAAAAGCAAAACACTGGATCAGGTCCACTGCCTCCATCTATTTCTATAAGCAACAGTGACCAGAGAAAGGTCTCTTAAATTTCACTGACTTACATCTTGCATGCTCCAACTTGCCATCTATAACTATAAATTCCTTCTTCCAGCTTCAGTCTGGGTCCCTTCATCTGTCTTAGATTTTCTTCTCATCACACAAAGTCTCCAATCACATCTTTCTGGCTAAATCTCACTGCTCCACTCTAGAGTGCAGCCATTATAAAACAGCAAAGATAAGATCAATGTTACTACTATGTGTTAGGAGAACGTAACCATCCCAATTCTTTGGTCTCAACAATCAGTAACAACCACCTTATTTCATTTTAATTTATTGACCACCTTGTGAGAAAAAAGCTGGTTTATTAGGGAGATATTCATAAACGAAAAAAAGACAGTCCAGTGTCTGGGGGCAGTATGCTCTCCAGGGGATATGAGCTAAGTTTCTCAGGAGATGCGATGATGTAAAGGCAAAATGCAAAGGAAGAAAATATCTTGTTATTCTCAAGCAACCTACTGTGAGTCTGTGACCAACCTTCAGGGCAGCATTTGTAGACTCCTGAGAGATTTTCCCGCCTTGCTATGGTAGTATGGGTGGGACAAGATAAGGATGAGGGATGCATTCCACAGGATGCCTGTACTGAAGCTACAGATACCGTCAGACTGGATTTCTCTCTCCATGGCTGGGTCAAGGGCACAACGCCAGAGACCACAGAATACACGCAAGAGGGTTATTCAGTGCTTCAGTTGCCATCTCATAGATAGCATCGTCATTAGGCAAGAGTTGAACATCTCACTGAGTTACGTGCAAGCTCAACACACCAGAGAATCTAATTAAAAACACGAGGCATTTAACACTTGACTGAAAGCACGAAGAGGAAGAGCTGAAAAGAATCACATTAAAAGATGACAGCGAAAATGCAATCCTTCTAAGAAGCTATTAAACCAACGTTTGCTGAGAGGAGTCATCCTCCTGTGTTAGGAGACTACTTAGTGAAAATTAACAGCCTCCCCACCAGAGACTGTTTGATACATTCTAGATCTTTGCTCTGATATATCAGCCAGGGTTAAGTTAAGGCCTTTTAATGACGTGCACAGTAACTCACCCTGCTGGATACGCAACAAGGCCGGTCCTGGGGTCGCAGGCTAATCCTCTGCCTCCCGACACAGTTATTCCTAATACTTTCTCCAAGGTCACCTAGTGCAAAAAGAAAACAGAAAGAGTCATGAACTGCACTCATATATCAGTGCCAACGGATTAGCTTGCAATGGCATTCAGAAACATGGTTCTCAGAAAGCAATGAAGAGAGAGCATCAATTCACTCAGGCAACATCTCATGGAGGAATAATGGCACTCTTAGGGCCCCCAAGGGAGACCTGTAGCTAGCATAAACGTGTTTGTAAATGCAAACATCCCACTGTACGCTGTAATTTGAAATACCTGCTTTTTCCAGATGAGGAAATAGGCTTTGGAAAGGAAAGAAACAGAACAAGAAACAGCTGATGGAAGACTTTACAAACCCACCACCAAGCATCTGCCCTTTTGCAGAACCTCCACTTCAAGGCTCTGAAGCACTCAGAGAGTTTTCCCTTCCCACCCTGCCCCGTCGCCTAATCATTTTCAAATGCCTTCGTACTGCCAGGTTCCCACTGGGATTGAAACAAAAACTGGCAAAAGTCTCCAACCCAAGTGGGGCAGGCTAGAGAGGTTCCTAAGTAGGCATTCAAACTCTGGGATTCAGTGAGGTTCTGTTTTTACCTGACATGTGAGGTGACTTGCCCAAGGTCATGAGGGGATTGTGTGGAATGGATCCCAATGAGCTCTCACTCCTTTGTTCTAATCGTTAGACAACTATTTCTCAACTCTCTTGGGTTGGTGACCCTTTATAAGTCAAATTCACATGACCTCCCTTACATTTCTTACTCTTGTACAGTAAATATTTAGTGTTATCATTAATACAGCTCCTTTGGGGGCAATTACTGCATCTGACCTCACAAACTATGAAGGTTTGGACCACCCCAGCATTTACCTGGAAACTTGATTTTCTTTGATTTAGAACTGTAATAAAGCTTTCAATACCACACGACTCTCCCCCTCCCCAACCTTCTAACTGTCATTGGTAATCCCCGGGGGTCGTGACTTTTCAGTTGAAAAACGTGGCATATTAGACCTTAAAACCCATTTCCTTTTTTGAAATGTTTTTAAAAGAGATTTTGATGCTTGAGAGGGCAATGTGACACTGAAGGCTGGGACTTCTCGATCATGGGCCTGAGAAAACTCTAGAAACCCTCCATCTCAAGTTAAACTTAAGTCTGCTCTACTTCCTGGTGTTCTCCTGACTGAGGCACAAAATTGTTCTCCTTCATTTACAGTTCATGCTGTATGGTTTTATTTATTGTATGTTATATGCATGTGTTTTCCCCAGCACTGCCTTTCCTGCCAGTTCTTGATGTTGTCTTCTGTTTTTGATTAACATAGTTTGTTATATTTTGTTAAATATCCAGAAGCTTTCAGGTATAGGTGCCATGTGAGAAGTTATCATTGCATTTATTACTATGATCATCAATAGCTTCCACGGAGATTGATGTTTTGTGTTCATCCAGAAAAAAGGGTGTGCAATGGACCTGAAAAAGTCACCTGTAGGGTGGAGAAGCACCATCTCTTTATCCTTGGGTTCTCTGCTCAGGATGCTAGAGAGGGTACCAACAGTAATGGTGGGTTTTGTGATATACCGTATATGCTCACTTATAAGCCAACCCACATATAAGCCGACTCTGGCTCTTAAAGCCCAAAATCCAGGAAAAATGCACCACCCGTGCATAAGCCGAGGGTCAAACTTTATTACAGAAGGCCCTTCCAGGGCCAATCCCCTTTTCCTCCCTCCCCACTTTTTCCTGCTCCTCATCCCCCATCCCCCCGCCCCCACGGCCATTCCCCACTCCTCTCAGCTCCCTCACCCCCGCCCGCAGCCTTTGCCTGCTCCTCTCCCACTCACGGCGTTTCCCTTCTCCTTTCAGCCCCCCGATATATATTTATAGACAAACACCATATAAAATTATATCAAATATTGTCACAAACTAGAAAACACTGCATACCACAATAAGTATTGTGATCTTTATATTCCTGATATGCACATTTCACTTAATTAAATACAATGCCAAAC
Organism: Pelusios castaneus; assembly: GCA_007922175.1. Classification (NCBI taxonomy): domain Eukaryota; kingdom Metazoa; phylum Chordata; order Testudines; family Pelomedusidae; genus Pelusios; species Pelusios castaneus. Next base: position 1,906,043 of record ML685764.1, read on the forward strand.
TTGGAACACAAACATTTTATGTCACTTTCACCAAATTCCAGTGACAGCTCTGTAGTGAAACGTGATGGGTCAAATGCTTCAACAGCACTGCTTAGACGTTTTTCTGAGTCTGGAAACAATCTAGCCTTCATACAGTCCACTCAGGCCTGGTAAAACTGACATTTAGAAATTTCAATTTGCTTGCCAGCATTCACAGACAGGTTTACACAAACATCTTTAAAGCAACCTGCAGCAATTGCCTCACAACCGTCTCAGTAGAACTCTGAATGACACTCTCTGCAAGCTACAAACACCTGAACTTGTTGACTTATCAACTTACTGGCTGTAGATAATGTTACATCAGATTTTTGCAACGCCAAGGACAGGTCTGCAAGTTCCTTCAGAGCATCAAGCATAAGATGCAAGTTTTTAACAAAAACTGGATTATCCAGTTTTTTACCATGCCAACAAATTTTGCTTTATCTTTTCCTTCTAGTGAGAAATCTAGGGAGTGGTTTTTTTCAAGAAGTGGCTATGGAGGGCTGCATATGACCGTCAAACAGCTCATACAGTGTGGCAGCTAGAGGCAACCCAACATACATTAAGTACATGTCCAATTCTATTTAGCTGGACTTCCAGATGACTTGCACATTCAGCCAACTCTCTCAAGCACTTCGGTGACTGACTGTTCAGAGCATACAATGAATCCACGAATGATTTAAAGTGATTAACTTCACTGCAGTATTTGATAATATCAGCCATGGCCAATCCCAATTTGTGATTAAAACAATGCCAATTTACCAAAACTGGAAATTGTGTCTTTAATTTTGTGGCAACACCAGCCTTACTGCCTAACATGACAAGAGGCTCCATCTACACCTAAACCAACCCAATTATCTTTGAGAAATTCCTCGGTGAATCCATGTGCTGTCAAACACTGCAGCAAAGCTAATTCTATGCCATCAGCATCATTCCTGCCTAGTTCAACCAGATCAAGAAGAAATGTAATAGGACCAATGTTTGCATTCTATACGCCAGGGGTCGGCAACCCCCGGCACGCGGAGCCACTCAGGCTCCCCCGCTGGCCCCACAAACCACGTGGCCAGCAGCTGTGGTGCACGGCTGAGGGTCCCTGCTGGCCCCGCCCTTTTGCTGGACAGCAGGAGGAGAGAAGAGCAGAGCAGGTCACATCGCCCCGGCCTGCCCAGAGCTGCGCCGCTGCTGGCAGGGCAGAGCCAGCCCCGGCCATGGCCGGCAAGAGGGCGGGTCAGCCCGGCCAGAGCCGCCATTGCTGGTGCACGGCCTCCGGTTCCTGGCCCCAGCTCCCGCCAGCAGCGGCAGCTCCGGGTGGGCCGACCCGATTCGCCCTCTTGCCGGCCATGGCCAGCTCTGCCCTGCCGGCAGTGGCGCGGCTCTGGGCGGGCTGGGGCAACATGACCCGCTCCGCTCCTGCCATCCAGCAAAGGGGCAGGGCCAGCAGGGGCCATCAGCCCCGCGCCGCCCCTGCGGATGGGATCCAGCCCCGGGGCCAGGAAATAGAGGCCACCCGCCGGCTGATGCTGGCCCAGTCCCCGGCCGGCAGGGCACCTGGTCTGGCCCCGCCCCCGGCACCTGCTGAGGGTGCGGTGGGTGGGGCTGGCGCAGGGGTCGGCAAAGGTTGCCGACCCCTGCTGTACGCCTTAGCCATTTTCCAATAAGAGATGGGCAGTACCAAATGACTGACTTTAACCATTGCGTCAGAGATAACGGATACCATGATTCAAGTGTGACGCACTCTAATTAAGGCAGCTGAGTTATATCAGGGCAAGGCAAAGGAGAACAGGAATGCCCATGTAGGCTGGTAAGGGAGACTGTGGGGTGGTAGAGAGGGCAGAGGTGCGCTGGCAGGGGATGGATGGCTGGGGAGCTTGGGAGAGCAGGGCAGAGATGGGGTGAGGTGGGGTGGCAGGGGCGTATGGGGAGCGCTGGCACCAGGAGGCGGGTCCCCATGGTCCTGAGACTCCTCCCCTCCCCACACCCCATAATCCCCCTTCTCTGATGTGCTGCCTCCTGGGCCTCGCTGCTACCAGCCAGGACCCCAGCACTGCCCTTGGTCTTGCCCCAGCTGATTCCCTCAGGCCCCCGTGGGACCCCCGCCACCCCAGGCCTTACGGACCCACAGCCGTGCGGCCTCCCTGGGCTCTGCCATCACCAATCCCTCCACCCTTGCGGCCTCACCGGGCCCCTCATAGGGTCCCACTGCTGCCCCCCATCAGGTCCCCACAGCCACACTGGGTCCCACCACCGCTCCCCCAGCAGGATCCCTGGGTTCTGCAGCCAACAGCCCCCCCTCCCCCCGAGCCTCATCAGGCCACTATGGTCTCACTGCCACTGTCCCCCTCCAGGTCCCCACAGCCCCGCCATTGTCCCCCCATATCAGGCTCCACAGCCTTGCCCAACCCCCCACTCCACCACAGCTACCCCATGGGGCATCTCTGAGCCCCTACTGCTCCACCATTGCCAGCCCCCAGTGGCCTTCCCAGGCCCCGCCACCCCAAACCTTGGCCCCACACATCTCTGGGCCCCTTCCTCGCCGGCTGGCTTCCCAACTCTCCCGACCCCCCAGTTCCCCACCAGCTCCCTGGCCCTCCTATTTCCTGCTCCCTGGCCCTCCCGTTCCCCGCTGGCTCCCCGGCCCTCCTGGTCCACATCCCCTCTCCCCCCACTTACCTGGCCAAAGCTGCAGGGGCATCCGGAGTCGCTCCTTGGCCAGGCTGCTCCCACCCTGAACACGCTCTGTCTGAACATGTTCAGGGCGGGAGATTTGAAAAATCCCCAGCTTGGCCGCTGCTCCCATGTGACCTGCCAGCAGCAGGGCAGGGCAGAACATGCGTTCCACCGGATTTTCTATTTTTCTGGGCCCCAGAATGCTGGCCTATCAAATTTGTGGGCACCAGAATGGTGTTGCGGGGCGTTCCGGTGTACTTTAACCCTTGAGTTGATGTCTAGTATCAGCAATGGGTGATTTCCATAATCAGACAAGGCTAGAGTGTTAACCAGATGGGATCTCTTGAGAGAGATGCAAATTGCCTTCCATCCACTGTCTGTGGGGCTGAGAGCTTTTTATTTAGAGCGCTCAGATTGAGGGGCAGAGAGCTGGTGATCTGAGCTTCAGTCCAGGATTCCTGCGTGTATGTGCATATGTATATGTAAATACTTTCCAATCAACATTTTGCTGTAATTTGAAGCAACCATAACAAACCAGGACAGAGCACAAGCATCATTTTTTAAATGGAAATGGAGAAAAACTGTTTTCTTGCTTTGTTAGTGGATTTCTAGATGTATTTTTAAGTGTGTTATTTAAGAAATATATTTAGTTACAGTTTTGTAAAAAGCACATTTCCAAAAAGAGAACTCATTTTGCAGGAATGGGGATGGAATGGCTGAGACAGAGCGTGCTCAGGGCAGGAGATTTGAAACTCCCAGCCTGGCCGCAGCAAGACAGGGCGGAACGCTTGTACCACCTGAGTCTTCTGTGGCAGGAGCTCACTGGATTGGGCCTGTTTGTGGGCCGGATAGGGCCTGCCGCAGTGCTGGATCCAGCCCTCGGACCAGATCCGGTGCCGCAGCACCCCAATCCGGCCTGCGAGCTCCTGCCGCAGAAGACTTGGGCAAAACAAGCGTTCCGCTCTGTCCTGCTGCGGCCAGGCTGGGAGTTTCAAATCTCCTGCCCTGAGCACGCTCTGTGTCATACAGAGCGTGCTCAGGGCGGGAGCGGCCGGCTGGCCACAGAGCAGTTCCCGGTCTGGCCACCCCTGCACCTCCGGGCCTCCAGCCAAGGAAGGGAGGCCAGAGGAGCAGGGGAAGGAGCCGTGGGGGGGGGAGGGGGCTGAGAGGAGCGGGAAAAAGCCATGAGCGACAACCAATGCATACGGTACTGAGAAGTGGTTGTAAATGCCTACCTGGCCTGGGGCTCGCACATGCATGTAGGGGGCCCAGACAACATGGGAAGGGGGCTCAGAGATTAGGAGGGTTCCAGGGCCTGTCAAATTATACTTTAATCACTGCATCAACTATGTAATACAGCTTTGTGCCAGGTGCAGCCCAGATTGCTTTGAACCACAATGTCCAAAAAGGAGGTACATACACAGTTTGTCCTTGGTTATGCTCACACTTTCATGGCACTTTAGGAGCACCTGCTGCAGACACACATTGTCAGCAATGAGTAATCTTCCCAGGGTAGACAAGATTTCTGAGCAGTATGTGAATAGGCTCTACAAGGAACTACAATCAGCTTCACTGCCTAGGGAGAATGGAGTTGGAAGACATCTGCCCGTCCTGCTCTCAGCTTTTAAGGGAAAAATGAACTAGAGCAAGAGTTATTTGCTCTCACTCCACTGTACAGCTCCGCACTCCTGACTTACACAGCTGCACAACCCTATGGCATCACACTATACTTCCTCAAGTCTTCCTCTCCCACGTGGAGTGTTGCAGATATCCCAGGCAGCTGTGTAACATATGGCAAACTTGAAAAGGCTTGCAGGAAACACACGCCCCTGTGCTCTGCAGCCTGCAGTTTGTAGCAGAATTCACACCCAAAGGGGAGGCCCAGTCCACTTGTTCCCAGGAACTCATTTTCCTGCTTGAGAGCATCTTCTTCCTTCCAGCCGATCGTGCACCCAGCTCTGCTCCTTCCTTTATAAAGGCAGAACTACATGGCACTCACATCACACTCCCCAGCAGTACCTGGCCCAAGCTGGGGAAACGAATGATCCAACCAGCAGACCCGATTCAGTGATGAATTCTGGTGACATACCACCTGAGGCACATTGCACATATGCTAAGAGGACAATAGCTGAGGGTGTTTTAGTTGATCTTTTTACCACTGTATTTAGATCTAGTGCTACAGGGAGACCATCCCAGGAAAAATGAGCCCAATTTTCAAAGTTCCATAATAGACTCATAGACTTATAAAATATAAGGTCAGAAGGGACCAATATGATCATCTAATCTGACCTCCTGCACAATGCAGGCCACAGAACCTCACCCACCCACTCCTTTTTTCCACCATGACACACCTGACAGATGATGTTCCCTTGTGTGACACACTACAATCTTCTGGTGGCGATAGTGCTTGGGCTGGGTGCACGTGGGAGGCTGCAGCGCTCTTGAAGATGCAGCACTCTGGGATCTGGGTGGGGGATGAGTCAAGTCAGTGCAGGCTGGTGCCCGACAGTCTGGCTCAATGGGGCCGGGTGCAGGTGGTGCCCTACCCCAGCCCCTAAATCCTTTTACTCATCTGGCCCTGGCTGCTGCCTGTGTTGGCAGGAACAGGCTGTTGAGGGCAGCAGAGAACAGCAGGCGGCAGAAGCTTCACGCTGGCTCCAAGCTGAGCTGCTAATTTTTGGTGACACACCTCCTGCCTCTTCGTGACACACTTTTGTGTCCCAAAACAGTGGTTGAGAACCGCTGCTCTAACCTATGACTGAGTTATTGAACTCAAATAAAGATGTAAAGACGTCAAGGCACAGAGAATCCACCAGCAAGTGATCCATGCCCCACACTGCAGAGGAAGGCGAAAAAACCCAGGGCCTATTCCAATCTGCCCTGAGGGAAAATTCCTTCCCGGCCCCAAATATGGCGATCAGTTAAAACCTGAGTTTGTGGGCAAGGCTCACCTGCCAGACATCCAGAAAGAATTCTCTGTGGTAACTCAGAACCCACCTCATCTAACACCCCATCTCAGGTCACTGGGCATATTTACCACTACCAGTCAAAGATCAGTCAATTGCCATATTAGGCTGTCCCATCATACCATCCCCTCCATAAACTTAGCAAGCTCAGTCTCGAAGCCAGCTACGTCTCTTGCCACCACTGCTCCCCTTGGAAGGGTGTTCCAGAACTTTACTCCTCTGGTGGTTAACTCTGCTTTTTAAAAAAAAATATTTTCTCACCCCTCCTCTCCCATCTTTAATCCAGAGTGTTTGCACCTACGACGCCTGCTGTCATGACTATGACTTACAAGACAAGAATTCATGAACTCATTTAGCAAACAGTCTCATAGATTCTCCTCAGCCATAACCTTTCCTTTTTCAGCTTCACTTACTGCAACACTTCACTATCCCTCCAGCCAAAAAGAAGCCTGTAGTCACCTATCTATCTCCAAGTCCCAATCAGGCCTAAACAGGATGGGAGTGAGGTGAACCTAAGGAAGAAAAGCAGTGGGGGAAGTGGAGGGAAGGGCGGGGCTGCAGAGTTTGCATTCAGTACTGGAAACGTAGTAGGGTGGTGTTCTTCCTTGGGTCCGTGAGCTGGCCTCCCTTTCTGTACCCACAGTTGTCATTTAGACACATTACTCCCTGTTGGTACCTGCATGTCAGGGAATAGACATCTAACTGGCACCCGCTGAACCTGCAGATAATAGCAAGGCTGTTGCAAAGTTATGCCTGCAATAATTTGTGTCCTCATATTACAAGCATAGAGAGGAGCTGAGATTTTAAAGTCTGACCCTTTGCAGTCATGACATCATACTGTGTAGTTCTAATAATAATACTTGGCATTTCCATCCAAGCATCGCACAGTGTTTTACAAGTCTTATTGAACTTAGCCACATGCAGCACTCTTCAGTTCAGGTTAGATTTCACCCATGTTCCAGAGACAGAGTTTTCTTTACGTCCAATATTTTCAAGTTTGGGTACCTAAAACTGGGGACCTAAATCTACACTTAAGCACTGAAAACAATGGCCAGATTGTGAAATGTACTGAGCACCTCTTCCCTCACTGAAAAGTTGGTGGTGTTCAGAACATCTGAAATTAGCCCACTTTTTTTAGCTGCCAAAATATAGACTTCAGTGCAAATTTCAGGCACACAAGTTAGAAAACGTTTGCCTAAATGGCTTGCCCCAGTCACACAGCAAGCCTGTGGCAAAACCCGGGTCTCTCTCAGCTGTCATTCCCATGCTTCAGGCTGCACATTCATCCTTCACCTCCACTGACTTATCCGGCCCTATGGTCGGTTAGCTCACACCGCTATTCCAGCCGGCAAGGAAGGAGGCCAGCATGGCAACCATCTCAGTGCTGACATAACACTGCTGCAAGTAAGTTCCAACTCCCGGAATCCTGTTCGGCGCTGATGAGACATCAGGGAGAAGTTGTTCCCATAGCCGTGCTGTTTTAACTGGCACTCTCAGGGAACTGTAGCGAGCTGCCATAGCTTTCCCAGTTCTCTTGCCCAAGGGACAGCCAAGCACTTCAGTACGAGTGGCATACTAAAAAGACACAGGTGTGTGACCCAGGGGTGGGAAATGTGCTCTCCTGAGAGATGCTGCGTTACTGACAAACCTCTAAGGAAGACTGCTTTAACCGGGCCCTGGTCAACAGCCCTGACCAGGAAGAGCAATCACAAACAAGAGGAGTGACTAGCAGCTCCCAGCTCTGAGAAAAGGATTCTACCACTGGCTCAGGTTCTCTCTTCTGGTTTGGGAAAGCTGAAAAACCAATCACAGGCAATTGTTTCTTTATATAAGCGGTGGAACAAAATTTTAAGTCCCAAGTATAACCTAGTTGATGCACTCTCCCACAAGCTATGTCATGCCAACCTGAAAGAGCCTGGCATGCTTCCTTTGGGCTTGCATACACGGTGACATCTATGATCAGAAGCAGAAAGTGTGGTCTTGCTTCTATAGAGGGCATCAGTCAGGCCATGTACACACGATCACTTTATTGCGCGATAAGGCTCCTTACTGCGCAATAAAACTTGGAGCGTCCACACGATCATTTTCCCTGTAGCACAGCAACACCCTCTTGCCCCGCAACAGTTAAACTACTCCGATCGAGAGTGGTAAGGCTTACCGCGGTAGTGCTCGTGTGGACGGATTTTCCGCAATAGACAGCCTCCGGAAATGTCCCAGAGTGCCAATCCAGGCCACTCTGGGACATTGGAGCTGTCAAATATGTCAATTTCACTGCTCTAGCAGAGCAGTGAAACTGACTTTTATTGGAGCTGCCAGGTTCCGTGGCTCTGGGGGATTGGCCCCTGGACCGGCGAGGGCAGCCGGTTCGGGCCAGCCCCCTAGTCCAGCTGCAGGGGTTCAGGTGGCAGCGGGGGCTGCAGCGCCGCAGCCCCTGTCGCACCCAAACCCTGCAGCTGTACTAGGCTGGCTGTGGGCAGTGCATGGTGGGACAGGTGCCCACCATGCACTGCTCCTTGTATCACAAAGGAGCTTCACACGTGTGAATGCTCCTTTGCGATACAAGGAGCACGTATACACACACAAAAGCACTATATTTATAGCGTTTTCCTTGTCCCGCAACAGCTTATTGCAAGACAAGATTGCCGTGTGTACATAGCCTCAGTGTTATAAAGGCAATGCTCCAGCCTCTGACTAGGGCCTTACCATTATAAACACGCCTCTGCACCACAGTACATGCGGCTGTGTAGATGGCCCTCAAATAAGCCAATCAAGCCATAGCAACATTATGGAAGAACCTAAGGAGGCAAAACCCTGTTTCTGAGCCGGAATTTCCTCTCCACTGAGAGCAGGGACTTTTTCCCCTGAGCACCATATCAGTCCGGCCATTCTATTCGATCCCTACCCTGTCCTTCCCACCTCATAGGCTGGAGGATGGCAAGAGCTGTGTCAGGATCATACTACAGTCCACCCAATGGGAGGGATCTATAGCATGGCTTGACTGCCACCGTGCTCAGGAAAAAACAGAACCTTTGCCCACAGTGGTCAGAGAAACCATCTGTAATATGGGACACTCCCGGACAGCTGTAGGTTGGACAAGGCCATGATGTTGCTTCCAGACTAGATAGAAATACAGCAACAGAACATGTTGGTCACATTGATCATCCCAACCCAGAAGCAGGGAACTGAACAGGTGTAAAATGCAATTTTGCCTCGCACTCTCCAACCTCCCAAACAACAAAGGAATCTCTAAATTGCCCTGTTGTTAGCCCACCAGGCTAGTCCCATTTTCAGCCTTTAATACCAGCCACATCTTCCAAAGGCCCAGGAAGTGACAAATTCCCTATGAGAGCCATTCTAATGCAGAAATAAATACCTGGAGCATAAAAGAGGAGGGAAAGGAGCTCTGTCCAACACCTCAGTACTTGAAATTGGCACCAAGAGAGGAATATCATGAAGTCAGAACAACCACTTCACACAGATACAGCACCAACAATGAATTCTTAAATTAACATCAATCAGCACCTTTCAGGAAACAGTAGCTAAGGCTATGTACATATTACAGACTTGTCGTGGGACAAGCAAAGCATTATAATTGTAACCAGTGTTTTCCCCAGGAATTGAAATTACAGGGGGTGTTGGAATTTACGGGGGGGGGGGGGGGATGAGGGCTAATGGGGTGTGAGAGTGGGATGAAGTGAGGCTATATAGCACCATAGTAAAAACTGAAAAGTGTTTTATGACCATTTTATTAGATTATCACACAAAGTTGACTACTCAAGCCTTCTATGAAGCACTTTATCTACATCCTTCTGGGTTTTTTGGTTTACAAAGGGATCTTACAAAACTAGGTGCCTGGGCAACAAAATGGTGGATGAAATTCAGTGTTGATAAATACAAAGTAATACACTTTGAAAACAGAATCCCAGCTATACATATAAATGATAAGGTTTAACTTAGCTTTTACTGCTCAAGAAAGAGAGAGAACCATAGAATCTTAGGGCTGGAAGGGACCTCATTAGGTCATCTAGTCCAACCCCCTGCTAAAAGCAGGACCACTCCCACTAAATCATCGCAGCCAGGGCTTTGCCTAACCCGGCCTTAAATGTTTCCAAAAATGGAGATTTCACCACCTCCCTAGGTAACCCATTCCAATGCTTCACCACCCTCCTAATAAGAAAGTTTTTCCTAATATCCAATCTTGACCTCCCCAGCTGTAACTTAAAACCATTGCTCCTTGTTCTGTCCTCTGTTACTACTAAGAACAGCCTAGCTCCCTCCTCTTTGGAGCACCCCTTCAAGTAGTTGAAGGTTGCTATCAAATCCCCCATGAGTCTTCTCTTCTGCAGACTAAATAGGCCTAGTTCCTTCATTCGCTCCTCATAAATCATGTGCTCCAGCCCCCTAATCATTTTTGTTGCCCTCCACTAGACTCTTTCTAATTTGTCAACATCCTTTCTGTAGTGGGGAGCCCAAAACTGGACACAGTATTCCAGAGGCGGCCTCACCAGTGCCGAATAGAGGGGAATTATCATATCCCTCGATCTGCTGGCAACACTCCTACTGATGCAGCCTAACATGCCATTGTTGGAGTCCATTGTGGATAGTTCTCTGAAAAAGTCTGTTCAGTGTGCAGTGGCAGGCACAAAAGCTAACTGCATGTTAGGAATCAATAAGAAAGGAAGGAGATAAATAATAAGACAGAAAATACCATAATGTCACTATGTAAATCCATGGTACGTCCACATCTTGAATAGTGCATGCAGATCTGGTTGCCACATCTCAAAAAATATATATTGGAATTGGAAAAGTTACACAGAAAGACAACTAAAATAATTAGGGGCAGAGAACAGCTTCCATTTGAGAAGAGCTAAATAAACTGCAACGTTTCAGCTTGGAAAAGAAAAAACTAAGGGGAGATATGATGGAGGTCTATAAAATCTTGACTGGTATGGAGAAAGAGAATAAGGAAATGTTATTTAATACTTCACATAACACAAGAATTAGGTGTCCCCCCCATGAAATTAATAGGCAGCGGGTTTAAAACAATCAAAAGGAAACATTTCTTCCCTTAACACACAGTCAATCTGTTTAACTCTTAGCCAGAGGACACTGTGAAGGCCAAGACCAAGGCCAAGTTTTCAAAAAAGATTTAGATAAGTTTATGAAGAATAGATCCACTAATGTTATTAACTGGGATGGGGGCAGGCTGGATGCAATACTATGCTCTGAAATACAACAGAGTCCTGTGGCACTTTTAAAGACTAACAGGACTCTGTTGTCTTTCTACAATAGACTAACACGGCTACCCCTTTGGAATATGCTCTGAAATGTTCCTAGTCTCTTTTTACCAGAAGGTGGGACCAGATGACAAGGGATGATAGATAAACAGCTCCATGACTACCTGTCCTGTTCATTCCCCGAAGCATCAGGCACTGGCCACTGTCAGATGACAGGTTACTGGGCTATGAACGTTGGTCAGATCCAGTATGGCCATTCTCATGCTCTTATGTAAAATTAATTAAAATATAAAAAATGTTTAGTACAGAAACTATCCAAGATAACGACCTCTGAAGATAGTGATAATGTGAGATAATGACTTTGGCAAATAAACCATTTTGGCAATCTTGGCCTACTAGGCAACATTGTATAAGTTTCCCAGTCACAAATCGAGCATTCTGAAGCAAAGTCACTAAAACACAGTTCAACAAACAAATGTTCCTTTGATGTGCCTCCCCCTTCTCCTGCCACCGCACCCCACTCACTGCGTTATCCTCCTTGGTCAGTACTGGAGACACAGAGTTCAGAGGAAAGAAGGCACCTCCACACTGTGACCTAACCTTTCCTTTGTGATTTTAGGTGGGGGAACTTATGATGATGCAGGCTGGCAGTCTCTCCACAGAAACACTGTGACTGTCCCAAGCAGGTCTAAGCACTAGCACTTACCAGTGATTTCAGCCTATAACAGTCACTTGAAATAACAAAAGATCCTGTATGGAGTCTAAATAAGAGCTACAAGCACTATCTGACCAGCCCAATACTTGTTAAAAGATAGAGCTGATGGCTAAACAGATACTGCTTGTAAGGGAGAGCCCACAACACCAAGCAAACATCTGTCCCCTTCCCGCCCCCACAACTGAGAAGCAATCTGATATGGCATCTGAACCTCCTTACATTTGTTAGTCTTTTAAAGTGCCACCAGCCTCCTTGTTTGCTTTCCTTACTTCTTAGTGAGTTCAGTTCAGTCATTTCCAACCAGTGACTAAATTGGTATCACAGTACGTTACTAGCTGACAACTGGGGAGGGGTGTTGGGAAATTCAGGGGGAGTGTAAGGGGGGTGTTAGGGACATCCAACTATAACGCTTTCCCCCATCCACACATTAATCCTTAGTGTTCAAACACCCCTTTGCATTTTCGTTAGAAGGAGCGGTGCATGGTGGGCACCTATCCCACCATGCACTGCCCAGCCAGCCTTTAGGCTGGCAGAGGGGCTCTCCAGCCACCAGGAGTGCCAGCGGCTACAGCCCCGCTGCTACAGGGAGTCCCTCAAGTTGCTCGGTTTCCTGGGAGGCTTGAGGGACTCCCCATGGCAGCGAGGCTCTAGCCGCCATGGCTCCTGGCAGCTAGAGCCCCGCTGCAAATTCCCTCAAGCCGCTGTTTCCCAGGCAGCTTGAGGGACTCCCTGTGGCGGCCCGGCTGCCACGGGGAGTCCCTCAATCCGCTGGGTTTCCCAGCAGAGAGCCGGGAAGCCGAGCAGCTTGTGGCAGTGGGGCTCCAGCCCTCAGGTCTCCTGGCAGCTAGAGCCCCGCTGCCACAGGAGTGGAAGCCGCTACTTGTCAATTTCATTGCTCTGCTAGAGCAGTGAAATTGACATGTTTGACAGCTCCAGTGTCCCAGGGGGGCCTCGATTGGCACTCTGGGACATTTCCAGAGGCTGTCAAATCGCAAGGACCGTACACATGGGCTCTACCGCAGAACAGCTGTGCCGCTGTAAGCCTAACCACCCTCGTTTGGGTGGTTTACCTGTTGCGTGGCAAGAGGGTGGTTGCTGTGCAACAAGCAAGATGTACATGTGTACACTCGCAGACTTACCGCGCAATAAAACTGTCATGTGTACAAGGCCTAAGGAAGGCCATTCCAAAGGATGAAAGAGTCCATCACACCCCGCAGCCATTCTCAAAGATTAACAGTGACATGGGTAAGAATTATAACTGGTCTAAAAGCTTGTCTGAGCCTGGACATTTACTGAACGAGTTATTCCAGAGTACTTATTTTGCAACATCCATCCCATTCCAGAATAGCTATTTCAGTAAATTTCCAGGAGTAGACAAATCCTTAACTAAAAGCCTCCCACGTGCCCAGAGATATAATACAGTTAATGTTTTAACCTATTTCATTAACTAACATCATCAAGCGACAACATCCTTCACTGTCAATAAATCACCCACTCACACAATGCACTTGGGAGTATGTGGGTGCATCAATAATGCATGGTTACAGCCACTCTCTCCTGTCAAAGAAGCAGACATAGAAAGCCCAGTGTTAAGAAAGCAGTGAGGGAACTTGATCATTACATTTTGGAAAGACTACAGCATTCACCAAGAGTGCAACAGTTACTGTTTTGTCTAAAAAGTCACTACAAAATGATTTTTTTTCCTTACAATAGATCAAGGCTAGATTTAATGAAAGCCCCAGTTGACATGACTGTCCTATGTGATTCTGCCATTATGACTTTCACAGCACCATTACAGTCCTGAATTTATGCTGGATTTTACAACACAGCAACATGACATGAAGTTGTGGCATCACATCCCCAATATCAACATGTGAAGATGCCCAGGAAGGAGTGGGCTGAGAGTCCGTGTAGAGGTCACATTCAAATGGTGAGCGCCAAACCCCAAAGCTAACCCAGCTCTCTAACTGCCAGCTTTCTTGCTGCCCCCCCAAACAGTGCACAAGTACAAGCATATGTAACCAACAGGGACTGCTGCATATAACACAGACTCTGATCTCCTGTCTCAACACACACTCTGATCTCCTGTTACTGCTGCAAAACACAAAGGCTTGAGATATTCCATTTACCCTCGCTCAGCACATGAAACATGGAACACTAATTACAGTGTGTTGTTCTGCTTAAGGGGCTGTCAGCATTTCCATTGTACAGCCTTCATTTCAGGGGTTTACAGCACAGCCGTGAAATAGTCTCTTTGGGCTGAAGCTTGACGTTCAAAGGTTTGGCCTCAGACCAAGTTTATTGGTCTGTTTGCTTTGGGGGGCTTGGGGTTTCTGTCTCAAGGGTGTGTGGGTTCTTTTTCTTGTTTGTTTGAAGACGAGAGCTGGAGAAGGAAATTTAACCAGGGAGCTGTTTTCTAAGTGATCAGAATGCAAAACAACAAAAGCCACACCGCTCCACTTGATTTCCTCAGCTCCCTGCCACCCACTTGTTTGATGTGTTCTTACTTTACCAGCTTCATCTCATTTTGAATATACTTTATAGAATTAAGTAAGAAGATCTTTTGCCTTCTGTCTCCTCTTCCCCAAACAGTTTAACTTGTTTTTTCTCCTCTCAGAGTCCAGCGCTGGTGAAATGTGTTAGCTTGAAAGGCTGGAGACTGAGGGCTTGCCTACACGAGCACCGTATTGCGCATTAAAAAACATTAC
>ML685764.1:1925353-2172248 GCA_007922175.1 Pelusios castaneus
AGGGGGCTGGCTGTGGGCAGTGCATGGTGGGACAGGTGCCCACCGTGCACTGCTCTTCTTTCACAAAGGAGCATTCCAAGGGTGAATGCTCCTTTGCGAAACAAAGAGCACGTGTGTACACGAGAAAGCGCAATACTTATTGCGCTTTACTTGTCCCGCAATAACTTACTGCGGGACAAGTATTCTCGTGTGTACATAGCCTGACATCTGCTACCATAGAGGAAGCACAACAGCAGGGCAATCTCGCAGACCCGGCCTCACTAACATAGCTCGGCCCTTCCCAGGGTGGACCCATCTTCATGGCCCCTCAAACCTTGGTCGTCTGCCATTGTCATTTGAATTTGGGTTCATTGTGAACACTGATCCTCCCTAGGAGCTGCACTTGAACTATCAAGCTTGTTTCACGCCAGCCACCACACAGGCTCTGTTGCAAAAATATGAGCACTTTCAACCTGCTTGTTTGAGCCACCGTTCATGAGACAAAAGGTTCTTTATCCCATTTCCCAGCTAGTCAGCCAGCCTCCACCTTTTGTCTCCTTACATAGCAGGAATAATAATTCTGTAAGGTTCAAAGCAGCCAGGATATTGACATCTGTGATCAGCAATTGCAGTTTGCAAGGTCAATTTGGTTACCCAAGTATCGACAATGCTCTTTTTGTTTTTAAACCTGCAGAGGACACCCTCCCACAGCATAATTACATGACTGATGCACCTTGGAACCACTGCGGCAGGGGCTGCAGTGAAGTTGAATGCAGGCTTGAATCATTATAATGCAGGAAGCCCTTCTATTATAACTCCTGCACAAAAGCAAGGGGTGGGGGTGGAAATGCACTTCTAATGGAAGTGCTGACAGAGTCTCAATTTAATGGCTCTGCCAGGTGCCACGACAACATATGCATGTGGGTGTGCGTTATGCAGAATACATACAGCCTATAGAACGGAGAACAGCAGAGGGAGTAGAAGCCAGGAAACGTGAGCAAGTTAGCTCCCTATGGATTGTCTTTCCACTTCCCCCACCCCTCAGTCCCTCTTGCCTGATTACCCCACACACCAAGCTAGCTGTTTCAGTCCCATTCCAGCTGTCAGGATTGCATTCCTGACCCACCAGCCCCAGCTGTCTGGGGCTCTGCTGCTGAATCTGCACTTTCGAGAGGCACCTGCAGTAAAACAATCCCATAAACACAGTCTCCCAGACTTTGAGGCACTTGTGCCAGGAACCAGAGATAGGACATTCAGAACAGGTAGCTGCCAGTGCTCCCATTGCTCTGTGAAAGAGAATACATGATGGTCAGTTCCCTACTGGCTTCTCAAGTATGGCCTAGCACCATTAAATTACTGCCTACAGGTCCTGGTTTCTCCATTTAACCCAAGGCTGAAATCCCCATCTTTCTCCCCTCCTCGCCCTCACACAAATGCCTGGAGTCTAATTTCCCTTTACATATCATAAGTGCCCTTCCTCACTCCTGCAGCCTTTATGTTCCTGAGAACATATGGTGAGCACTGGACTCTCTCCTCCTCCCACTCTGCTAGAGTCCTTATCGGTCTAACTGCAGCCATGGGCCTGTCTCTCAAGTAAGTGGCTGTCGGATCTGTCAGGCCCTTTTATTGGACTCAGAATCTCAGGACTCTCAGACCTGAAAAAGTGACATTGAACAAGCTAATCTACACAAGGTTACTCTGGAAGACCTGTTCAGTGGGTTAAGCTGATTAGAAATATTCTGGAATAAGCGTGTCCATGCCTGGTATTAATCACGGGTAACTCCATTAGTGGACAGGCTAAAGTCTAAGAGGAAGGAGACAGCGGTAGATCCTGTTGAGGCAGGCAACAAAGAAGGCAGTTCTTGAGCTCTTGGGACTCAGGGTTGTCCAAAGTCACTTATATCAGGGAATATTTTATTCCCCCAATATTTTTTTATTTTTTTAAAAAACACTCATTTTATGTTATTTGTCATATGGCAGAGAAAGGGAATGGGGACAGATCTGGGTTTTAAGTTTTTCAATTCCATGCGGTAAAGAGGTACGGTGGGTGCTCAGCCATTCGTCTGGGCTAGCCACCACAGCACAGTAGTGCTCCTCTGCCACGGATATCTGATCTATCCTTGGAGCCAGTGAAGGAGCTGATCCATCCTTTCACCAGTCTGAAGCTTAGCAAATTATTTACAGGCGGTCACGGTGCAACAAAGTCCTTCCAATGTTCCCCTGATTGTCCACATTTTAGCACCTAGAATCACTTTCTGCTAAAAGTAGGTCAGGGCTACTAACCAGCAGTCTCTCCAAAGCCAACTGTTGAGGTCAGCGGTAAAGACAGACAGTGGTTTTGGGGTAAAACGATGAGGAGTCCAGTGGCACTTGGAGCAGCGGTTCTCAACCACTGTGTCACCACAGAGCAGTAAGTGTGTCGCGGGGAGCTAAGGAAATGGCTGGATTTGGCCTAGGGGGCGTGGGCTGGTTTGTCCTGTAGTGTCGCAACTTGCACACGGTTGAGAACCACTGCCTTAGAGACTAATGAAACAAACTGGGAGAGGATATATGTTTTCATGGGCTGGAACCCACTTCGGCATCTACCCAAGTGGGTTCCAGCCCATGAAAGCTTATGCCTCCCCCCAAAAAATTTTTTTGTTAGGGCTTGTCTGGACTGATGGCAGCAAAAACTTCCCAGTTTGACTGAGGGGTCTGTGAAGATCCGCTCGATCGATCAGGGAGTCAATCCATTAACTACAGCCTCTCAATTGGAGTAGCGCAAGTCAAAGGGAAATGCTTTTCCTTCGACTCAGCACAGTAGACCCACTGGACATTAGGAAGTCAAAGGGAGATACACACATTATTTTACATAACTTGTGTTATCTCCCCTCAATTGCTGCCGAAAATAGCGGGAAGTGTAGACTAGGGCCCAGTCTCTAAGATGCCACAGAACACCACATCTTTTTGCTGAAAACAGACCAACATGGCTACCCCTCTGAAATCTAATTTTGGAGTGAGAATTAAATGGAAGTAAATGTGATTCCCAAGGGCAATGTTGCAGTTACTCAAAAGGGATTTGGATTAATTCAGGAACAAAAGGCCATGAAAGTGTAAGGGGGTATTGTTTATCATCATCAATCGTCATGTCACATGAAGGAAAGGCTCTTTCCACAGTCATTTTCCTCTGCTTCACACGAACTTCAGTGCTCACAAGAAGTGAAGAGGAGAGGACATGGAATATGGCCAAGGAGAGTTTGGGCAACAGCTGTAGATGGCTCTCCCAATACAGCTCTGCAAATGCATCTTCCCTCATCCCAATCCTTGTCCTGGGCCTAGACCAGTGGTTCTCAACCACTGCGTTGCTACGCAGCAGTGAGTGCATCATGGCAAGCTGGGGAGATGGCTGGATTTGGCTACGGAGAGTGGGCTGGTCTGTCCTGTAAGGTTGTGGTATGCCACCAGGTGTGTCATGACCCGCAAAAGGTTGAGAACCACTAGCCTAGACAGAGAAGGACAACAGTTAAAAGTTTGTTATGGAGACAGATGTCAATTGTGAGCCACAATGAGAAGAAACTCATTTCACTTGTGACAGAGATTTTAAAACATAGCCCGCTAAAGGGAAAAACACACTACTCCAGAGGTTTTCAATCTGTGGGGCATTCCCCCTTAAAGGGACGCAGAGGAACATTCAAGGGAGCAAGGGGATGGGGAGGTAGCACCACCTCTGCCCCGAGCTCTGCTCCCTGTCTCGGCACTCAGCCCCACCTCGGCCTGTGGCTTAGTGCCAGGCTCCTGGCCACCACACTCCGCAGGACACCCTCAGCCCCCAAACTCAACCACAGTTCTGGCCCGACTGTGAACCTGCTCTCAGCTGCTGCTGAGGAAAGGCCACATCAAACTCCACACACATACAGACTTCCAAACAGAATGACTATAGGGACATACTGGGAAGGAGCGCTCAGGAAGCCTTCATTACTGGTGCCTCAGTAGACTGTTCAAATAATCCATCCCACACCAGTTCCAAACGAAACAAAAACAAACTGCACAGGCCCAAGGAGACTGAAAGAAGCTGAAATACTCCAAAGGGAAATCAGAGAAAGAGAACAGAGAAAGTCCCAGCCCTGAAAAGGGAGGGGAAAAAAGAGGCATACTGAGATTCAGAATTATTCTTTCCCTAGTGCTTCGCCTCACCTCCTCCCATTTATTTTAGGCATTGAAGGACCAGGACACTATTTGCCAGGAACCAATTTTCTGTGGGATATAACAGGCTGTTGGAACTTTGTGGGCACAAGGATGAGACAGAATGAAAACATACATGACTACAGCAAATGGGAGGATCTAAAAGGCTTTATCATCACTCGTTGGTATGCCCATGTAACTCGTTTGTTGTGGCTTCCCTCTCCACGAGTAATGCAGCCATCCTAATTCCATGCCAGTCAAACCCATATGCCCCACCACCTCCTCTATCACATGTGGCACATGCAAGCTATTTGAGAGACGGATGAAGGGGTTTTTTTTAAAAAAAATTACTGGAAGAACAGTATCTATCCTATAAAGCCAGGTGCATTTCCCTTCGGCTCAGCACACTGCAGATGCCATGGTGAGTAGGCGTTAGGAAGTTGAAGGGAGATAACTTGTGTATCTCCCTTCAACTGCCACTGAATTCTATGGTCGGTGTAGACCAGGCCCTAGTAAGGAACAGCCCACACCCTTAAGAGCTTGGAATTCAAGTAAATGAGACAAAGACAGCACAGGAAGGGAAACAAATATAAAAAGAGCTGCAAGGACTTGCTCAAGGCCATCCAACAGGCCACTGGGAGAACTAGGAATCAAACCCAGGTCTTGAGTCTTAGGCTATGTACACACGATCAGATTAAAGCGCAACAAGGCAATCGCGCTACAAAACTCACGTGACCTTTATTGCGGGACAACGCGTACACACGTTGCTCCCTGCAACGCAACAAAATTACACGCATTATCGCGGTTGAGCGCAATGACTTCTGGGCACCTATCCCATCGTTCCATTTTCCCCTAAGTTGGCGCTATGAATCATGGGATGAAGGAAAGGAACGCAAAGCGCCATGGGTAAAGTGTCAGTTTCCCATGGTGCTTTGTGTTCCCCTAGCGTCTTCCTCGTTGCCAATAGCAACTCGCGCCTATTTTCAACATTGCAGTGACGCAACGCACCACTTGCAATCAATCGCTACAGCGACAGCATGGATCCTGCTATGATCTCCATTGTCGCCTTCAACATTCTGAATACATCTCGGCTTGTTGCTCAGTACGCAATGAGCTCCGAGTCAGATGAGGACACCGAGGAGCAGGGGCTGATCGATGCCATGCAGAGCAACAGCACCGCGTTGCTCAGCTCCTTCACCGATCATCTGCACACGGTGCAACGCCGTTTCTGGTCGCGAGAGACGAGCACCGAGTGGTGGGATCGCATTGTATGCAGCTGTGGGATGACGAGCAGTGGGTACAGAACTTTCGAATGCGGAAAGCAACCTTTCTGGAACTGTGCTCAGAGTTGGCCCCTGCCCTGCGACGGAAAGACACCAACATGAGGTCAGCCCTAACTGTGGAGAAGCGTGTTGCGATTGCTGTATGGAAGATGGCGACTCCCGACTGCTATCGGTCCGTTGCAAACCAGTTTGGAGTCGGGAGGACCACCGTCGGATTAGCCCTCTCACAAGTGTGCCAAGCCATCAATCGCATCCTGCTACGGAGGACAGTGACATTGGGCAATGTTCGAGAGATTGTGGACGGCTTTGCTGCCATGGGATTCCCTAACTGCGGGGGAGCCATAGACGGCACACACATCCCTATTTTGGCTCCAGACCATCTCGCGACGGAGTACATAAACAGGAAGGGCTACTTCTCCATGGTGCTGCAAGCACTCGTGGATCACAAGGGGCGTTTTACGGACATCAATGCTGGGTGGTCGGGAAAGGTGCATGATGCCCGCATTTTCAGGAACACTGGTCTGTACCGGAAGCTGCAAGGGGGCACCTTTTTCCCTGATCAAAAAATAACAGTGGGGGAGGTGGAGATGCCCATAGTCATCCTCGGAGACCCAGCATACCCACTGATGCCATGGCTCATGAAACCCTACACTGGGAACCTTGATCGCAGCAAGGAGCGGTTCAATTACCGATTGAGCCGCTGCAGAATGACTGTGGAGTGTGCCTTCGGCCGTTTAAAAGGGCGCTGGCGCTGTTTGTATGGGAGGCTGGACTTGGCGGAGGACCAGATCCCTGCCGTGATTGCGTCGTGTTGTGTCCTCCATAACATTTGTGAAAGTAGGGGAGAAAAGTTTTCCCCTACGTGGGCTACGGAGGCACAGCGCCTCGAGGAAGCATTCGAGCAGCCAGCCACTAGGAGTATTAGGGTGGCACAAGGAGAAGCTGCTCGCATAAGGGAGGCACTCAGGGAGCATTTCAATGATGCCCTTCCCTAGTTAAGTTCCATGACGCATGAGGTGCACCTTAGGATCATTTCAATAATGTGTATAAATAAATGCATTCTTCAAAGTATTTGTTACTGTTTTTATTGAAACCTGAAAGATGGGGGTGGGGTTACAGGTTGGTGTAGCTCCGGGTCTCGTAAAAGTAGCTTGGGGGGGGGGGGGCTGGATGTTGTCCTGTACCGGGGTGGAGGGTGGCCTTCAAAGAAATGCTTTGAGGGACTGCGGTGTGTGGGAGGCATACACGGCTGAACTGTCTGGAGTGGAGCCCGGACATTTATCGCCTGGGACTGCAAAGCTATCATGTTCTTCAGCAGTTCTGTTTGCTCCTTCATGACGCTTATCAGTTCGTCCCTGTGTTTCTGCCTCCTCTGGTGGGATTCCTCTCTCCAGGCTCTATTCTCCCTTGCGGATTCTTGTGTTGCTTTCAGCAGGTCATTAAACATATCCTCCCTGTTTCTTCGAGAACGCCGCCTAATGTTTCTCATTCGGTCAGCTGGGGTAGACACCGGCCTTGTGAAGCTCAATTCTAATACAAAAATAACAATATAGACATTGTTAACACATAGCATAGATAGCCAATGTAACCTTCCAGTAGCACATTCCACTGGAAGGTACAGGGCGGTCAACACACTACGCTGCGCTGAAGCAGACAAGGTACATTCTAATAGACGGCTTACCGGGGGCTAAGAATCGGAAGAGGGCACACAGATGGAACCCAATATCCCTCTCCTCAGAGTGCCCCTTCCATCTAGAATACATCTCCTACATGCCGCCGGTAGCAGGCCGGGACCGTATGCTGCTGCACTGTGTGCTGCCATGGTTCCCAGGGCTGTGCTTTGCAGCTGGAGAGGCAGAGTGTCCGTCTTTGGGAGCGCAGACACAAACGCTCTCCCATCTAACCTGAGTATTAGGCTCTGGAGGTACATCGAGGAAACCTTTTCTGACCTAAATGCAGATGATTATTTTACAATCACTGCTTGTATTGATGCCCTGCTAATGAATGCAGAGTAAATAGCGTGCACAGCGGGGACCCGCAAGCACCCCCACCCCAGACAATGATATTTTAGCAGGAGCAGAGCTGAATGAAGGAGAAACTTACCTGAACCCCCCTCTGCCGCCTCAGAGAACAAGCTGCAGTTCAAGCCTTGGGTGGACGTCTCAGCGGGGCTGCTGAAGAGCTCCTGGCTACACGCGGTTGCGCTTTCCTCCGTGTCATCCTCCATCTCCTCCTCCTCCTCCTCCTCAACAACGTCCTCATCCTGCTCGGCTCTGGCAATCACCGGACGAGGAGGGGCTGAAGTGTCCACGGGACTTTTGGCAGTGGTTGTGGGGTCCCCGCTGAGGATGGCTTCTATTTCCTTATAGTACCTGCATGTTGCAGGCGCTGATCCAGAACGGCGGTTTCCCTCCTTCGCTCGGTGATAGGTAATTCTGAGCTCCTTCACCTTTGATCTACACTGCACTGTGTCTCTATCATGCCCTCTCTCTGACATGGCCCGAGAAATTATGCCAAATGTGTCATAATTCCTCCTGCTGCCGCGTAGCTGCGCCTGCACGGCGGACTCTCCCCAGATGCTGATCAGGTCCAGCACCTCTGCCGTGCTCCAAAGGGGTGCGCGTCTTCCACGGCGGGCCGCCATTGCTACTGATGATCGGAGCACAAACACACTCCACGAGGAAGAGAGCAGGAAGTGAAACAGACTTGAAATTTGAAAATCCCGGGAATAAGTTCGGGGCAGGGCGGGGACAGTTTCGTCACGGCCACAGAGCGGGTGGGGGGGGAGACCAGAGAGGACGACTTGGGAATGCTGGGACAGTTCCGGACTCCAGTCAATGCGCGGTAAGCGTACACACGAGCTCAAACGCGCAATATATGATCCGCAACAGCTGTTACCACTCTCGTCGGAGTGGTTGTTGGATTGCGCGACAACAAGGCACTTAACGCGCAAGAGCCCTGTTGCACGTGTGTACGCCGTTGTTGCTATCGCGCGGTAATGAGCTTTAATGCGCGATAATCTGATCGTGTGTACAAGGCCTTAGTCTCTTGCTGCCTCTATTAGGCCAAGCCACACATCTCTAACACTTCAAACCACAGAAATGTTAGGCTGGAAGGGACCTCTACAGGTCATTTAGTCCAGTCTCCTGCACTGAGACAGGACCAAGTAGATCTACACCTCTCCTGACAGGGTTTGTCCAACCTGTTCTTAAAAATCTCCAATAATGGGAATTCCAAAACCTCTTCCACAGCTTAACTACCCTTATAATTGGAAAGGTTTTTTTCTACTCTCTAACCTAAATCTCTCTTGCTGCATAGTAAGCCCGTTACTTCTTGTCCTCAAGGTACATGGAGAACAATTGATCACTGTCCTCTTTATAAGAACCGTCAATATATTTAAAGACTTATCAGGTTCATCCTTCAGTCTTCTTGTCTCAAAGCTAAAACATGGCCAGTTTTGTCTGTTTGTTTGTTCTAAAACCTTTTCTGATAGGTTAGGTTTTCTAAAACTTAAAATTTTTGTTGCTATCCCTGGACTCTCTCTAGTTTGTCCACATCTTTCTGAAAATTTGGCATTCGTGACTGGCCACAATACAAGGCTTCATCAGTATAGGGTAGAGCCGGACAACTACCTCCCATATTTCACATACCCCACTTCTTCCCTTGACATCAGACAAAAACAAGGCCCAAGACAAGTATAAGAAAAGAGAAAACAAGCAAAATCAAAGGAAAAGAAAAGGAGTTTTATTTCACTCACTTTTCTATGCATCTTTCACTGGTGAAGTGTTCCCATGGGACATTCCTTTCAAACCTGTGAGCCTAAAGTTAGGCACTTAATCCCACATGTAGGTACTCAAACAAATGGTTTTCAAAAGTGTTGAGCCCTCAACAGCTCCCACTGACTTAAAAAGGTGTTTAGCACCTTTGAAAAACCAGGCCACTTATTCAGTTACCCAAAAACATAGTTTGAAAATCTTATAGTTGTTATTACAGAGTTTACGCTTTAGGCTTGAAATCCTAGACAGATATCACCAGATACCACCATTCTTCCTCCTGTGATATTCAAGAGGACTCACCACCTCACCAGCTTTGCCTCACTCTCTGCACTCCGCTCCTTCATTCTCTGCCCTTTACCCTATGGAATAAGCTCCTTACGGAGGAGACTTTATAAGCAAGTGCGCTTTGGATCTCGAAGAACTTTTGATCAACACACTGAGCACAGGGTCGTCCGGGGGGGGGGGGGGGGAGCCAACGGGGCGATCGCCACAGGCCCCATGGTTATGCGGGCCCCGCGGCCCCCCCACAGCCACACTCTTCCCGGTTCCACAGGCTGGGAGCACTAAGCCTGGCCTCTGGGCTAGCCCTCCCCACTCCTGGGGCGGAGCAGGTGGCCGGGGCCTGCCTCTGTGGTGGTGGCCTCGGGTCCCTGGCTGGAGCACTGGCCACAGCAGCCTGGGGTCCTGGCTGCGGCCGGCTCCCTCCACCGGAGGCCCCCGCTTCCAGGGCCGGACCCAGAGCCGGCTCCCCACTGGCAGCCTCAGCTTCCCCGCCCGGGCTGGCTCCCTGGGGAGGTGAAGCTGCCCACCAGCACGGGGGGTGGGGGGGCGGGGAGGGAGGGGGCCCCACCTAGGCCAGTTGGCCCTGGGCCCCGCTTTCCCCATGGGACAGCGCTGACTGAGCATTAGAAATCTTTCTCCTGTCAGCTGGGAAGAAGACTGTGTGCTACAAGAAAAGCATTACCTAGAGGTACAGAAAATGTCTTTAAAAGAATGGAAGAAGCATTGACTTCTACTGGTCCCTCCTGCCATCCACCATCCCCAGTAGTACTTGCAAAGTTCCTCACTTGCAGCATGATGCTAGGGTGACCAGATATCCCAATTTTATAAGGGAAGTCCCAATATTCAGGGCTTTGTCTTCCATAGACACCTATTACCACCCCAGCCTCCTACCCCCAGTCTCATTTTTCCACATTTGTTATCTGGTCACCCTATATGATGCAGACGTTTCTAACCTGTGGGCTCCCCTGCCAGGTGTAGAAAAATCCAGAAAATCTCTGTGCGCCAAACCAGGCACACAGAACAAAATATCACATACTCAGCCAAAAATTACACATATCTAAAGGGCAGACCCTGACCCATTGTCCAGGGAAATCAACAGAAATCATCTCATTGACTGCCGTGGGCTTTGGATCAGACTCTAAGAACAAGTAAGAGATTGAGTATTTTTACACCTATGATCAGATTGATTAGGTTTTGTTTCATTGCCCCATTTAAAAATCGTGTACATGCTTACAGGCATGCTGGACAATATAATTTTCAGATCCAAGGAAGAACACAACTGGAAGCTTAGTAGACACACAGATCCAGCTGCTGAATCGAGAATTACATGGGTGAACCTCTGCTTCATAGACTACTCTGTTTATAACCCACGCTATACAGTCTTACCTCTTTTCAGGGGTTTAAACTCGAGCTATGCAAAGCATAGCTTTACTCACAAAGCAGTGACCCTGAGCACTGGATTTGGTTTGGATCTCCCTGAACAGTCCAAATTTTTGCCAGGCAAATGAATCCATCATCAATGGTTACTTACAACACAGCAGAAATAATCTGTTCATATGCCCAAAGAGGTTCATACATGAATACAGCATACACAACAAATGAAGACAAAGTTAGATAGAGACAACCACAAACCAACCAAGCAGGATCACTCTCAATTCACTTAATAGTTTGTTTATTCCACTTCACCCCACATGCTTTGCATTAAATTAATTCCTCCTACGACGTTTGCAAATGTGTTTTAGTTTGTTCTCTTCAGGGAAGTAAATGAGACACGCAATAGTTTAAGCAAGTCAGTTTGTATGAAGACTTACAAGGTGACTTACAAAGGAAAAAATGCATTAGTCCCTATCTTAGTGATGTCTTAAGGTAGCCTGAAAGAGACTCCTTCTCTCCTCTTGTTTGCTTTGTGTAGTATTTCTAACATCATAAACACAGGTCTTGTCTATCCAGGAATCCAGGCTATGGGTGGCTAGACAAATAGTAGCATTATACAGCACAAATACCAAAGAAGTGAAACCTGACCAAGAGGAAGTGATTTTTATTCAGACTTTTTAAAACTTGTTTGTTTGTAACATCTAATCCTGGATATTTCTAAGAGGAGGAAATCAAATCCAATTACTTCCAATCCTTCTTTATGCATCTGAAAGAATTAAAAATAGGCACAAACCCAATTTTCATCTCTCCTTGGCAGATTATTATTTTTGCTTTCAGTTTTTAATTCTCAGCAAAATTATTCCACTGAGAAGGCAGAGAGAAAGATTCAGGAGATGAAATCCTAGAGCTTACATTCCCGAAGCATGATTTTCTTATAAATATTTTTGACACACATTTACCAGGGAATTTCAGTTTTCAAGAGGTACGTTCTGGTCAAGATAAATATGAATTTGTGAATGCATTTTCTACTGGTCGCAGATATGTTTTGCCTGTTTAAAATAAGGACCATTAGAACTGGAAAAGGTAGCCAAAGGACAGATCGTATATCGGGATTCTGACACCCAAATGATGCCAGTAGTTAAAATATCCCATTCTTTTGGAAGTTGTACCTATCCATTGCTATGGTAATCATATTTATGCTGTGTTTCACAGACTCTAGAATAACGTCGTATGTATATCCTCTGTATAGGTTTCTATACTCAGATCACCACAAGGTATCATCAACATGATTTTCGCAGCTAGGAAGCCCCAGGAAAAGTGTCAAATACAATACCAGGAGCTGTATATGGCCTTTGTCAATCTGACCAAAGCCTTCAGCTCTGTCAACCATGAAGCTCTGTGGAAAATCATATCAAAGTTCAGCTGTCCAAACAAATTTACCAACATCAGAAGACACTTCATACAAACTGGCATAAAGCAAAATTGTGTACTACTGGCACCCATTCTTTTCTCCATTATCCAAGCAGCTATGAAAGCATTAATCCAAGACCAACTGACACAGGCACTGGTATTCAATATATGACTGATGGCAACCTCTCTTTCCTCCATGCCAGAGTTAAAGTAACATCAACAATAACCAAATACGCAGATGACAGTGCTGTAGTTCCACACTCAAAGGAGGACTTACAAGTTACCCTTAATTGCTTCTCAGAAGGTTACAAAAATCTAGGGCTAACTATGAACACCAGCCTGTTCCCAGTCAATCATCAGATCCAGCACAGAAGATCTACACTGAAAGACAGGAACTGGAATTAGAACACTTTGCCTACCTCGGCAGTCATTTCTCACAGGGGGCCAACATAGACACGGAGATTTAGCAGAGAATCCGCTGTGCCAGCCTTGCTTTTCGCAGACCGTCTCGCCGGGTGTTCAACAACCATAACATCAGAACTCACACTAGACTTTTAATATGCAAAGCAATGGTGACCCCAACTCTCCTCCATGGCTGTGAGACTTGAATGCCCTACAGAAAACACCTGAAAAACTGGGAACGCCAGCACCAGCACTTTCTTCAGAAAATTCTCAACATAAAGTAGGAGGATGGCTACACTAAGGTCAGTATCCCCAGAGAGGCCAATATCTTCAGTGTTGAGACCCTGACTACCCAGCACCAGCTGAGGTGGAGCAAGCACCGCACATGCATGTCTGAAGCACGCCTTCCAAAACAAATGCTGTACATCCAACTCGAAGGAGAAAAGATATGGGAAGGCCAAAGGAAATGCTTTAAAGACACTCTCAAGACAAACATCAAGAGACATGGCATCAACACCACACAGTGGGAGACAGCAACCCAAGACTGGGCTAACTGGCAAAGGCTTGTCAGAGAAGGAACGGCCACTTTTGAGGAAAATTGCCTTTCCTTAGCCGCAAAAAGATGCCAGAAAAGAAAGGACAAAACAGCAATCATGGATCAACCCTGCCTTCCAACACTATCTGCAATGTATGCCAACAAGTCTATGATTCAAGGATCAGACTCTTTATTCACCAAAAGACCTATATAAAATAAACACCTGTGAAAGAGATCATCCTTGTCTAATGAGGGATCACCGACGACTCAACATTGTGATACCTTAATGCCCTAGGCAAGAGTAAATGATGGAATACAGGTTTTATTCTTACTAGTTCCTGCATGAGGAGAGGGTGCATATGTAGCTTGCCCATAAATTCTGTAGCTCATCTGATTATCCAGGGAGCAGCTAAAGCATGAAATATGGCTTATAATTTGTCAGAATAAATTTTTAAAAGTGCAAATTATACATTGTATGTATTACAAGTGTTGCAGCAGGGTAAGAAGAAACTATATACAAACCCTTTGCTAGACTACACTTAGACTCATTAGCATGTTAGTCAAAGGTGGACAAGGTTCTGTGCCTTGATGCTTGAGTAAACATGTGTCACAAGTAAACTAGGGCTGTTCCTCATACACAAGAAAGACGGTTGCTTACCTGTAACTGTCGTTCTTGGAGATGTGTCCTCATGTCCATTCTAATGCATAGGTGTATGCACACCTGCATGCTTGGTTACCGGAACTTTTTTCCCCTTTAGCAGTAGCTGTAGGACTGATCTGGCGCTCCCTAGAGTGCCACGCACATGTTGCATTATATTAGGAGCCCGCCAGTCCTACGCCCCTCAGTCCCTTCTTTCCGACAACTCCAAAAGCAGGGAAGGGCGCAGGTGCGGAATGGACATGAGCACGCATCTCGAAGGACGACAGTTACAGGTAAGCAACTGTCTTTCGTCTTTGAGTGCTGCTCGTGTCCATTCTAATACATAGGTAAATCATAAGCCTTACCTCAGATGGTGGGCGGAGTTATCACTGCATAGACTGAAGAACTGCTCTCCCGAATGCAGCATCGTCCCTGGCCTGCTGGACGATAGCGTAATAGCTTGCAAAGGTATGGACTGAAGCCCATGTGGCTGCTCTGCAGATATCTGGTACTGGGACCTGGGCTAAGAAGGCCCTTGATGAGGCTTTAGCCCTGGTGGAATGCACCCTCACGACTCCTGGGAGTGGTTTCTTCGCCAAACTATAGCAGAACCTAATGCACGCTACAATCCAAGAAGGGATACGTTGTGTGGATACTGGTGAACCCCGCATTCTATCAGCTATTTCCACAAACAGCTGCGTGGACTTCCGTAATGGTGGCGTGCGGTCTAGGTAGATGGCTAGGGCTCGTCTCACGTCAAGGGTACGCCACTTGCATTCCTCTTCCAAACGATGAGGTTTTGGGAAAAATACTGGTAGGAAAATATCCTGAATACAGTGGAATTGGGACACTACTTTTGGAAGGAAAGCCGGGTGTGGCCTGAACTGGACCTCGTCCTTGTAGAAAGTTGTATATGGGGGTTCCGATGTCAGCGCTCTGATTTCCGAGACCCTTCCGGCCGATGTTATGGCCACTAGAAAAACCACTTTCCAGGACAGATACAGCAGGGGGCACGAGCCCAGAGGTCTGAAGGGAGGGCCAAGTAGACGGGAGAGAACTAAGTGAAGGTCCCAAGGGGGTACCGGGTCTCTAACCTGAGGGTACAAATGTTCCTCTCCTTTTAGGAATCTTGTTGCCATTGGGTGAGAAAATAGTGCCCTACCCAGCAACAGAGGCCAAAACACGGAGATGGCCACTAAATGTACCTTTAGCGAGGCCAGGGCCAGGCCTTGCTGTTTTAGATGGAATAGGTACTCTAAAATTAGCTGTACCGTTGCATCTAATGGCGAAATGCCCTGTGCCCACACCCAGGTAGAAAACCTTTTCCATTTTGCCACGTACGAAACTCGTGTCGAGGCCTTCCTACTGCCCATTAGAACCTCCTGGACTTGGGAGGAACACACTCTCTCCTCTGCATTCAGCCATGGATTCTCCATGTTGTAAGGTGTAGCGGGGTCAGGTACGGGTGCCAAAGTTTCCTGAAGTCCTGGGTCAGGAGGTCTGGGCGATCCGGTAATGTCCATTGTGGGGCGATCAACAAGTCCAGGAGCACTGAGTGCCACAGCTGGCAAGGCCATGCAGGTGCGATCAGGATTATGTCTGATTTGTCCCTTTTTATTTTCTGTATCACCCTGTGCAGCAACGGTATCGGGGAAAGGTGTACATCAACTGTACTGACCATGGGATCATGAAGGGTCCACTAAAGACCCCGTCTCGAGACTCCTGAGGAAACAGAATTGATGACATTTCCACCGGCTCGCAAAAAGGTCTATCTGGGGGTGGCCCCACTTCTGGAAGATTATATGGACCACATCTGGGTGAAGGGACCAGTCATGGCGAGGTGAGAACCACCTGCTGAGGCGATCTGTTTCTTTGTTCTCGACTCCTGGTAGGTGGGACGCTGACAGGTGGAAACAGTGTCAAACAGCCAGATCCCATAGGAGGGATCCCACCCACCTCCCTGCAGAGGGCCAGGGAACGAATTCCTCCCTGTCTGTTTATGTAGTGCATTGTCCATTATCACATACACCATCTTCTTTTTCATGAAATGTAGAAATACCGTGCAGGCGCAGCAAACCGCCCGTAACTCTCTGATATTGATATCTAGATTTGCCTCTGATCAGGACCACCTGCCCTGGGTCCTTGCCCCTGTGCTGAGGTGCGCCCCCTAGCCCAGATCCGAGGTGTCTGAGATTAGGGTTATCAATGGCTTCCTGTCAATGAAAGGTGTGCCCCGCAAAACTGATTCGGGGAGACTCCACCAGGTCAGTTGTTCCCAAACCGTTTCCGGGATCATCACCACCTTGTCCAGGCCATGGATGAATGGGGAGTATATGGAAGCCAGCCACAATTGCAGTGGTCGGAACTTTAGGCGTGCTAACCGTACCACATGTGTGTAGGCCGCCATGTGCCCTTGGAGCTGCAGGCAGTGGTGAACCGTCGTGGTCGGGTGGCGCTGTGGCAATTTTATTATGTTTGTCATTTCTCTGAACCAGGGCTGGGGCAGATAGGGCCTGGCGTGGCTGATTGTACCCCCCCGGAATGGTCCAGAAGTGCTGACCATGGGCCCCAATAATTCCACTGTCCAGGCCATTGGCCTTCACGCCATGGTGCCGCCAGTACCCCACAGTCATCGAGTGCCTCGAACGAGCCCTACTGTGCCTCCCTTTTGATGTAGATCGGCTCCAGGAGGTCGAAGAGCGGTGGCCGCATCATCAGTGCCATTTCGAGCTTCTCCTAGCCGACTGGCTATGACTGTGCCATCTGCGGTGCTGGCCCAACAAGCTGTGGGAACGTGAGGAGGCCAATCGGGTGGAATGTCCCCTCGAACTCAAGGACTTCCTGGCCCTCTTTCTCCCTGATCTCCGTTTGTCCAGTGACCAGGTTCTGCGACCCCTACTTGGGGGCAAACTCAACGGTGCCCTGCACTCCAATCAGCACCAAGAGGACATGGAGCTACTTCTCGGTGACAAGAGGAGATGTTCGGTACGGGGCGTTCTGGTGACCTAGCCTTGTCAATCTCTGCCGGGGGGTTAGTTTGGTCATCCCCCAGGTGTTCTGGTATTGCCAGCCTAGACCCCTCCGGAGACTTCGGCAGCCATGTGGGAGGGCCCATCGTTGGTTTACCCGTGGGTCAGGGCTCCCTCCGGTGCCAGAAGTGGAGTCAGCATGGCCATGTGGGACCTAACCACCTGAAACACTTCAGGGGTTGAAGGCGCCAGCAGGGAAAGGGGCACCCGCATGCTCCCAGGAGTTGGGGGTGGGTCCCTTTCTTAGGAGAAGAGTTCGGTGCCAGGCTGTGCTCACAGGTGTTACCGCTGCAGTCGGGGCCAGTTCCGGTGCCGAGGCCAAGTGTGTGCTGCGCACCAAGGAGCAACTTGGTACTGATTCCTGTCTCGAGGGTTCCGACAGCAGTCTTAACGCGGCTACCATCAAGAGCGCCTTCAAACGATTTTCTCTGTCCTTTTGGGTCCATGGTTTGAAGGCTTTACATATTTTACGTTTCTCCTTGCAGTGTGCTTCCCCCAGACATTTGAGGCAACTGTCATGGGGGGTCGCTAAGTGGGAATGCCTTCCCACACACCACGCAGGGCTTGAACCCTGGTGATCAAGGCAGTGTCTCGGGCTAGCTGTATGAGCCGAACTACAGAACGAGAAACAACTAACAATGATACCTTAACTACTGCTATAAACTCTAACACTTAACGACTATCTAACTATCCTAAGAGTCTTTACACTAAGGGCAGCTAACGCCGATTAAGGGAGTGTTCCAAGTAACCGTCAATGGCGGAAAGAAGGAACTGAGGGGCGCAGGACTGGCGGGCTCCTAATATACCATGGCATGTGCGCAGCACTCTAGGGGGTGCCGGACCAGTCCTAGGGCTACTGCTAAAGGGAAAAACGTTCCAGTAACCGTGCACGCAAGCGTGCACGCACCTATGTATTAGAATGGACATGAGCAGCACTCGAAGAACAACCATGTGCTGCTGTCTTTATGGAGGCCATTTGCAGTGTCTCCTTTGGCAGCAGATACTTATCTCTGAGCTTCTCTCTGTTGAACTCAGTACAGGAAACCACGTAAGGATATGACTACCAAATTTGCTATGTGTTCGGGGAGGGGGGGAAGGGGGGGAAGGGACAGGGAGAGCCACACTGAAGGTTGTGTCAGTGAACATTTCTAAGGCATCATTTAGTATGATGCACTAGGTGACACTGGAAGCTCTTGGAGGCCATCCATCCCAATTTTATAGAGATCACTTCAGTTGTGTCACTCACAGTTCACATCCCACAAACATGAACTGGGGGACAATTAGGGTCTTGGGTCTCCCACATCTTAGATGAGCACCCTAGCCACTGAGCTATCTGTATGTGACCATGCCCCAAGGACTGCTCTACTGATTCATCTGGTTGCAGTGGTGAAAATACCTCCCACTGCTGTGAAGAGGAATTAAAAAATAATTCAGCTGCAAGTTTAGAATTGGAGGACCCCAGGAGAGCCATGCAAAGCATAGAGCACAAGTTGTGGAGTACAAAGCTCTACAGTGAACCTCTTGGGATTTCTGACAGAGCCCTGCTCCTCCTTCTCCCCTGCACCTTCTATTAAGGGGAAAGTGTTTGTGCAACCTTCACACTTCTCCACAGGAAATGGATGCTCTAGCCCCAGAGGCCTACCCTTTACACAGCTCTCTAGGGCTCAGCCTTGCAGCATGGTATTCCAAAGAACTGTGTTGCCAATAGCAACCCTTCTCTACCCCTCTCAAGACAGCAAGCGGAGTTGTCTCTAGAGGACATTATGCACCTGGCAAGGGAATCCCACTGTATTGGTGCTACCCCCTCTCTCCTACTCCCTCCATCCCAATTATACTGAATTGGGGGCTTTTCTGCCTCTCCGTTTATCCCAATAAAAGGAAGCAAGGGACTCAGAACTATTTATATCAACAATTTTATTGCAGTGGTTCTACAGTATATAAAAAAAGCTCCATGGTTTATTTCCAGGCAGAAGTAACCCAATGCTGGTGTACATATGTTTAGACCACAGTGACTGGAAAGAACATCACATAAATGCTCTTACTCTGCAGTTCCATTACAACTGGTGCAATTAATATCCTTGCAGAAATACAAGTTGTGTTGGGGGGAAGAAATGCCAAGGTTATGCCTACATTTAAATTGCTGCCGTGCCTCAGTGTAGACACATACTACAGTGACAGGAGGGGTTCTCCCATTGCTGTAGGTAATCCACATCCCCAAGAAGCAGTAGCTAAGTTAACAGAAGAATTCTTCCATCAGCATAGCACCATCTATACCTGGGGTTAGGTCACCTTAACTACATTGCTCAGGGGTCTGGATTTTTCACACCCTTAGCAATGTAGCTGGGCCAGCCTAATTTTTTAGCATAGAGCTGAACCACGCAGCTGTAGAAGTCACTTGTCTGAGCACCACTGACAGATTTCTACTCCAACCCCAAAGGTTCACAACAGGGTAGTTAATGGCCAGCTCTTGTCATTCAGAACTAAGTTCTGACTGCCAAGAGCTGAAGCAGGGTGGTGATATTGTGTGACCACAGAGGAGCAGACTTTCAGTCCAGTGTTTCAAGTTATCTTAAAGGTTTAAAAGGAAGTTCTTATTATGGGGCAAATCCTGATTCTATTCAAGCCAATGGAAAACCTACCATTATTACAATGGAACCTGGATTCAGCTCAGTAGCTATATATTACCACTATGAGGAGAAATAAACCCCTTGGGGCTCTTCACAAGCACTTCAGGAAAGGAAAGGCCTACATCTGCTCCCACTAACATCACTGACAAAGTTCCCACTAACACCACCAGGTGCAGTTGAGGGGCCTGGAAAGGAGCCAGTTAGAGGCACCCAGTTCTAGGCCAGTTCCATGATGGCCCAGCATACTTCAGGGCAGCTGTCTGCCAGCCAAGAACTGCTGGAGCACACCAACCATACCCCTTTCCTGCTATGACATGCCCCTTTTCCCAGAGCACGTGCATCTATAGAAGCCGGACACACTCATGAATGGCACAGTTATGTAGATCATCCCAAAGCAAGCCAATGGAGCCAGTTTACATGAGTCTAACAATACAGGACTCTAAGGAGGAAGAGGAGGAAAGTTCTTTCGTAAGGCAAGAGATAATTAGCAAGATCCAAAAACCCAAGTTCAGATTAGTGAGCCAGTCGATAGCTCTGGAAGTGGCTTGATGCAAGTCTGAGATGCCACTGGCAAACGACTGAAGCGGGCACTGATCTGCAATGTCGTTCATAATTTATGAGCAGTGCCCAAAGTTGCACTGTGAGTTCTCTCATCTTCAAAAGGCGAAAGAGAGGACTGCATCTGCCATGCAATGTTCTAAAAAGGTTCAGTGAGGACCACTGTTTCCAAGAAAGTTGTACAAGCATACACATTTGCAGGGCGGATGCCATATTTTGCATTTCAGGGTTTTTTGTTTGTTTTTTAAGATTCTGGGATCAAAATCACCATACAAAATAAGTTTATATGCACATTACATACCCGCCCCAATATTATAAGCCACTGTGCAAGTTAGCGAGAGTGAACATGAGAGCGTGTATCAGGGTGTGTGTGTTTTAAACATACTCATAGGCATAAGACAAGACAGACAAGAACATCTACTTCCTCTGAGTTCTATATATAAATAAGTTTTCTTTGGGCCCATCATCCACCCAAGGCCCTGTTTAAATATCCTTTACAGTCCAAGGTCCTACTTCGCAGCTGTTTACAGCTCTTTCCTTTCTAAGAAAATGGGTAGAAGCATTTAAATTAAAAATCACACTAGAGAGCAGCATATGGGATAAAACCCAGGCAGGCAGGCAGACTTGGGGACCTAGAAATAAATCCCTTCTTCCCAGCAAGGGTCTGCATAACAACACACATTCTTTCCGCTTCCAAGAGGCAGAATGCTCATTCAGAGAGCAGAACCCCCCCCCCCCGCCCCCCCCCCAGTTTCAGGAAAATCCATGCTCCCCAGCAAGGAGAATCATTCGCTTTGACATTTTGTAATGGATTTTGCTTCTAAGCTCTCCCTTCTGCCCTAACTGCTTCTGAGGCTTACACTGATCGCTGATGATTTACAGTTCTGCTGTCTCTCCAGCTTGAGAGCTCCCAGGCACAAATAACCCCAAATGTTAAATGCTACACAAATAACAGGCCTGCAGCTCCTCTCCCCACACCCTGGGCCAGCAATGTCAGCTCTTTTCTGCTTGGAGAATTACAGCACTGTTTATACTGCCTTCTCCTCTGAGACGCTGGTTGGCTAAGGCTCATTGGGCCGCTCCTCCCAGTAAGATGGGGGCCTGGGTGTCAGAATGAGCTATGTACAAAAAGGAACTCTCCCATGATTGCCAGCAGACCTTTACCAAGTAAGTGGGGCACAAACTGGGGAGTTTCCCTGGTTCTTTTAAATCTTCTGGAAACAGTAAAAGGAAGCAAAGCCCCAAGTCTCTTTGTAGTGAGCAACCCTTCTCTTCCCACTGAGATACCCAGATTTCTCCACGGCCAAGTAACATCCTCCATACCCATCTGCCCCAATTGCAATTCCCCTATATTTTCCTTTTCACTTCTGGAAAGAAAGGAAGACTTTCCCTGACTGAGGAGGAAAACCAGCAGTCTAGTCAGGACAGCAGAGGCAGAGGGTGGATGGGAAGTGTTTTTTCCTGTGACTCTAGCCTTTGTTACGGAGAACATTGCAGGTATTTCAATACCATTATCTACCATGAGTTTGAGCTCACGCTGTCTCCCATTCCACACGGCTCAGTGCAGAGCCTGGGTCAATGGAATTAAAATACATTGTGTATATTGAGATGATGTCTGGATTAAGGGGACCATTTATGATGTTATTTCATATCAATATGTCAAAATTGCAATAATTCATTTAAGATATGACATATCAGGTACCAATAGAAAGATTATCATAGATTCTATGTGACCCTGCCATGCCTTGGGTAGCCACCTGAAAATGCCAGAATCGGGGCAGGCTGCAAAAGGAGAGCAGTTTCTCCCAGTACTGGTGGGTGACCTGAAGTCAGACTTCCCAACCAGCCATGAACAATGCTTCTGGTTCCCTACACTGGTTATCAAGAAGCTAAAACAATAATATACTCACCCCCCTTTACTGCATTTCAGCCTCTGTCTTCCATATATAATATATTGTGTATGTTAAAATACATGCACAGGCACCCTCTCTCACAAGCTGGCCTTCAGTTAGGCCAAGGGCACTCAGAAAGAAACCCTTCCCACAACATACACACACCACTCCCCAAACCTGCTGGCAGCTGGAGAATAGGAAAAAGAATGGGGAGTAGGGCTTATTAAGGGTTTGCCAACACTAACATTTTTTACCTGGAATTAATTGAGTGTAAAGGTGAATCACAAATTTGCATGTCCTGGGAAAACTGTTGGGAAGCACCCAGACTAGCCTCCACAAACTCATTAACCACCACAAGTTAATTGGCACTCACTTCACAGTACACCAGCCCCATGTGCATGCAATCTCCAGTCTCTGCAGTTCAGCCCACTTCCACTACAGGAGAACCCCACATTCAGGCTCCTTTCAATGGTGTGTCCAAATGCACACAGCAGTGGAAAGCAATCCACAACCACGCTGCAGCATGTAGCTACCAGTTTCAGTGAAAGGCTCCAGCGGAGGCAAGAAAGGGGGAAAAGGTTTTGAGCCTCCCATCATCTTTCCCTGCATCAGCAGCCAGGAGCTAACACAGCCTTTTCTCCCGCTAACCAGAGCCTTTGCCCACTGCCCGAGTCTTTTCCAGACTGGTGAGTCTTGCC
Source organism: Pelusios castaneus (assembly GCA_007922175.1). Classification (NCBI taxonomy): domain Eukaryota; kingdom Metazoa; phylum Chordata; order Testudines; family Pelomedusidae; genus Pelusios; species Pelusios castaneus. Next base: position 1,948,000 of record ML685764.1, read on the forward strand.
CACATGCTCAGGGTTTAGCTAATCGCCATATTTGGGGTCAGGGAGGAATTCTCTCTCAGACAGACTGGATATTTTTGCCTTCCTGCAGTGTGGGGCACGGATCATTTGCTGGTGGATTTTTTGTGCCTTGAAGTCTTTGAATCATTATTTGAGGACTTGAAGTCTATTACAGAAATGGTGGGTGAGGTTCTGTGGCCTGCATTGTGCAGGAGGTCAAGATGATCATATTGGTCCCTTCTGACCTGAGAGTCTATAAAAGCTTCCAGCAGCTGGATGCTACATGGTTAAAAATCACAGCATAGATGGGGAGGTCCAACTGGGCGAGACAGCCTCTCCGGCCCCTCTTAACTCTACTTGCCCAAGCCATGCCTCACTGTCTACACTACTATAAATACTGTGCTGGGGAGGGCTACACAATATGTACACTAGACACCACTGAAGGAAGACACACCCTTAAAATCCCAGCTCCTTCCCAACACCTCCCTGAGTTGGTCAGGGTAACAATGGTCACCATGACAACAGATTATAATGCCACAAATCCAGGGACTATATGATTCCATTTATGAGCTGAGGTGGCAACAAAGAAGAAAGGTTCTGGTACAGCAGGTGATCCAGAGGACTGCTGAGCACCAGCTGGGAAATGCATTTGCAATAATCACTTGCAGAAACGTCACAACTAAAAACAAATTAGTAGGAACAGAAGACCTTTCCCTTATAGTCCCATCTGCACAGTAGATACTACCAGAGTGAGAGACACCATTACAATAAAGTAGTCCCCTGGTGGGACTTGGATTTGCACTGTAGATAGGAATTAAATTTGGAAGCCTATTTAGTAGCTATGTTGCATGGGAGCAGTTACAGTATTGCTAACAAAACATGCTGTAGTGTGGTAGGCTGCCTGGCTCTTTAATATCAAGTTAGCTAGTAGCCCTCACATTTCTCCCAGGCAGTCAGGGAAAATGAAACAAATCAGAACACAAGCCACTCTTTTGGCAGTTGTGTTTACACGGACGTTCCTAGTAGAGACATTTATTGTGGATACCTTGTAGAGGCCCCGTTCACAACTCAGACATTCTCAAAACACTATGCTCCCTTCACTACACTTGTTCCCTCGCTTTATTTGTCAGCAACAAAGTCTCCCCACAGAAGATGGAAAATTACGCACTTTGAAGCTTAGACGAACGAGGACAAACTTCAGCCCCAGTGCTGAAAGCGAGCTGAAACTTAGCAAAGCAAGTGGCTTGGGCCACCCACACTAGCATGCAAGCCATTTTCAGCAACAGCAGAGAGACCAGTGGTCGACAATAGCCATCCTGGCCGTGCGGAGTAGGGCGACCAGATAGCAAGAGTGAAAAACAGGGATGGGATGTCAAATATCAGCCCTATAAAATCGGGACACCTGGTCACCCTATATTAGAAAAACAAGCTAGTCGAGGTATTATCTTTTATAGAAACAACATCTGCTGGTGACCGAGAGAACAAGCTTTCAAGTTTACACAGAGCTCGTTTGCAGGTGAAGAAGGTAATACTAGTGAGTGCTCACACCAGTGCGTAATCTTGACTCACAACAGTCCGGGAAAAAATAGCAGCAGCAAGTGAGGCTTATCATTCATATCTAAACTACCATGAAACTGCTGATGTAGGGGTTGAGGGGTAAATGAACAAACTGAGGCCTCTGCACATTTTCATGGTCTCCTGAACATTTCACGACACCCCCAGTCAAGATGTTGCCTATAAAGAAGCTCAAGAAAATCATTCCACGCCTGACCAAAGTGCCCCAGCTTTTATCCTTCTCTCCTCCCTCCCCCATAGTGCCAGGTATTTGCACTGCTGATTGCTTATAAAATACATCTCAACAGCTTAACTGCAGAGCCAAGCAGCATAATCTGTGGATTATCAGATTGGAAGATTACTCTCGCAGTGCTCGAAAGAGATGGATTCCTAGGTCTCAAAAGCAGCTCAGGCTTTTATGAACAACCATGTCCAGTGTCATATCTAACAATGTCAGCAACCCACCTTTGAACTATTTTTTGAAAACATGACTTGGACACTGTTTAAACATGGTTCCAGCTCACCAGTGTGGTCTGACAGCAGATATAGGCTCAGACTGAGGCTCAGTCACAGTTTTTGACACCCATTTGAAAACAGCTCAGCTCCATCTTTGTTGGCCAACCCAACAATATTTGAAATTACTTTGTCTGGGGCAAGGTGTAAACGAATTTAGAACTTGAGCATCAAACAAAACACCAAGCATTTGTATAGCATCTTATCCACAGACCTTGCAAGATGCCGTTAAGTATTATCTCGATTTTATAGATGAGGAAACAGACACAGAGGCGCAAGATCCAATGGCAGAGCTGAGAAAAGAACCCAAACCTCCCAGCTCCTGATCAATAGCCAACCCATGGGACTCTGATGCTTTCCATGGTTAAAATGCCACTTTAGACAGGGCCCCTGAAACCCCATTTATACTACCACCATAACTACGTTTGAGGTGCCTCTTAAACACGGTCAGAAATGGCAGGGTAGACTGGACGTATCATTTAGGTCCCATTTACAGTAACACTTTGACACTCTGTAGTAAGCAAACCATAGGATAACCATATTGAAACTCGGTCCCCTGTCTGCATTCGTTTGGGCACAAAAAATAGCAACACCAACTCCCCCTTGCTTAGCAGAACCACCTACATTTTAAGGAAATAATAGATCCGCCATATGAAAAAAATACAGGACAATGTCTGTTTCTGAGGCCTGGCTTGCACTTAAAAGTTTTGGCAGCAGAGACATTTCAGCTCAGAGTGGGGGGAAAAAAATAAGCACAGCCACAATTGGCAAGCTACACCAACTAAGGCCCAGGCCAGGTCTACACTACAAAGACACAGCTAGCGTAGACAGTTAGACATTTTGCTAATACAGTTTATTTCACGCTGGGAACTGGTATATGCTATTCTGGCAGACGCACTCTCGCCAGTACACGATCTCCACTAGAAGTGTTTGCCGGCACAGCTATACCAGCAAGCCCTTTCCAGTGCATGTAAGGTCTGAGACAGCACCTGCTTGTGTTATCCATGCACTCTGCACACGTTTGTGCCATCAGCACACACTGACATCACAGTGCATGGTCCAGGCCAAAATTATTGCTGAGAGACAGGACCAAATGTGCCTTGCACAGATTTGATATGGAGAACAAGACATTGCCACCGAATAAGGAGACAAGCCTTACGAACAGTAGGTTTTTCTCTCTGAAAAAAATACTCACTGTTATTTAACATTTCCATGATGAAAGTGCCTGAAAGCCACAATGAGTGTGTTTTGATAGGGCCCAGCATGACCCAGTTGTAAGCTCCTGGGGAAGGGACTGTTGGTCTAAGGCCCTGACCCTGCAACATCTTATGCACACAATGCACTGCAAGTAGTTGTATTGGCTTCAAGAGGGTTACTCACAATGCATAAAGTTACACATGCCTGTAAGGCCTTGCGGGACCTGAGCTTAAAAAAAAGACCATTGCTAACCTGGATGCAGAGCCACTGGTGGTAGCAACTCTGGAAGTGCTGGAAGAGATCAAGGCTTTCCTGGCCACTAGTATTTTTACATCATGTTAATTAAACCTGCTCCAAAGTGGTTTGGGTAATGGTGTGAAAAACCCTGCCACTTCCACCAATAGGAAATTTTTACGACAACATCCCTGCTATAAACAAACCTTTAGAGACATCTGGCCACTTACCCCATTCATCTTCATGAAGTGTCAACTTCAAAGCCTTCAGAGAGCATTAAATGCTAACTTTATTAAGCACAGGAATCTAGGAAACCAACATTTAAGCACAGCCACTTTTAATGCTGGTTGCCCTTTGCTCCTCCGGCCCTAGAATGGAGGGGGGGAGGGTTTTTGGAAGGGTTGGGAGGTATTATTCGCCACAGCTTCTCACATAAACCAAACACAAGGAGAGAGATCAAAACGGTGGGTCCTTTTATTCATCAGCGCACCAGAAAACGGTTTGGTCGGAACTGGGACTTCTGACAAGCATGTCATTTATCAGAAACTCTGACACATGCCAGTTATCAAGACATTAGTTAATGTTGTGACTAGATTTCCAGTACAACCCAAATTTCACCCTCTCTTACTTTCAGAGGAAACAGACTTTGCAGCTGAAATTTCTCATGAGTACTCTCCTGCCAGAAAGAACTGTGGGAGAGGTTTCAGGATAATCCTACAGGATGTTAGGAAAATAATTATTTTCCTAGTAAAAAATTGTTTTCATTTTTGCAGCAGTCACACACTTTATTAGGGCCATAATGCCATATATCAAATTCCACTGATCTAGAAATTCCATGTTGGTTTGCAACCATGTTGGTCTCGCTGACAATGAGGCACTCTATTATTTTGGGGAATGTGTGGGACTGACTTTTAGAGCTCCTAGCCTGGAAATATTGAATCAAAACCAGTCCATAGCCTTGTCTACACTATCAATTCTTGTAAAAGCATCCCTCTCACCTAGAGCGATAGCAAAATTACCAGGGTTAACAGTAACAAATTTACTGGGACTGCCTCTGAAACTGCAGTCTAAGAGATATGCCACTTGATGTACGTGGTGCTGCTGCTGAGAACTCATCTCATTAAGGGCTTCCATACTATTAATATCAGAGAATCAGTATTTGGGGGTAAAATATCTCACTAGTCCACAGCACAGCTCCACCAGTGGTACAAATGACAAGTGTGTAGGCAGGCCGTAGGGTGTTTTGACTCTTATGCTCCCTAGAGATATTCCAGGCAAGAATAAGAGGCACTATGGTGATAAAACTTTCCCAAGCCCTATCTCCAGATGCTCCCACTGCTGTTCTCACAGGTGCTAGAGTAACCATGGGGGATTTCCTGAGCCACACTTCAGCAACATGCATCCCAAGTGCACAGATGGAGCGATGCCTAGAGAAAGACCTTGAGAACTCAAGGAACTGAGGGAAATTCTGGAGATCAGTGCTTTGCGAGAACCCTGTAGGACTTTATAATCCACAAAGGAGGTTGACGAATCAGACACAGTGAAAGCTTGAAGTGGATGACAGTGGAGTTTGGTGATCATTAATTATTAGTAGAGGGTCTGCAACCTGCAGCTCTCGGCTCCCCCGCCACCGGGGGATCCTGCGAGGATCCGCTCCTGGTTCTGGGCTTCCCACCCCACCCCCTGCCAGGCACTGTGGCCCAGCTCACCCCACCAGGAGGCTACACCCATTGTGGCTTCCAAAACACTTGATTATTGAAGGAATTTTTTTAAATGGCTCTTCTTACCTTTCGGGTTGCCAACCTCCGGATTAGTACTATACTAGTATTGCGATCAGGACACCATTCTGCTAAGCACTAAACATTTGGTTAAAACACATGGCGTCAGTCAGTCCCTGCCCTGAATACCAAGAACACCAGCTACAGAATAATCAGCATGTGGGACAGTGCACTCAGTTCAAACTCAAAGCCCTGGCTCCAGAAGCAGTTTGACACAAAATGAGTGTAGTCTCAATCCACCCCACTGCAGCTATTGCTCCATGACATATCTGCACTACAACCAACAGCCATGTGTGACAAAAGGAGTGAGACATGCCCATGCCCACCCCTTCAAGTGGCCTTGAATCTGGCAGTCTCGTTTTTTGTCCGGGTCTCTAGCAAAACTGAAGGTGCTGAACTCTTTGGAACACATCCATGCCCCAGTGAGACACCAGTAGAGGGAGGCAGGCAGGGGGGTGCATTTTACATCCAAGGCTCATTTTATAACATAGACACAACATTTAAGGCCTGGCTGGCCCCAAACAATTACTGTGGTGAGCATCAAGATTCAGCCCACCAGTCAACACAGCATCTGGGTGGTGGGGACGCTGTCTAAGTCTCACAGGAAACGTTAGATTTCCAGCTTCCACATTCACTCCAAATGCCATGTGACTAACATAAAGGAGACATACAATACATGTTTTACATGCTGTGAAAGATCATCCAGGCGAGACATGCAAGAGCACCCAGGGTGTATAGCAACCATTAAAACCCACACAGCAGACGGTTCTGTTTGTATGTTATTCACACTCACTGCCCCTCACATGTTAACATGCCATCCCACCCTTCCCCCAGGAAGAGGCTCCAATGGATCTTACTGATCTTCTTCCCAAGGTAAAGAGTACATTCTGGGAAAAGACCAGTGTGGGAAGCATGCCCCCAGATTGGTATACAGGGTAACATTATCACTGTCCTGCTGCAAAGTCTACATAGCTACTTCCCAAGAGCCAACTGAAAGGGCTGAGAATCCACAACTCCATTTGAAGTCAATAGGAGCGGCAGCTGCTCAGCATCTTTAGAATCAGGCTCTTATTCTAACTGTATCAACTGCACAACCTTGTTTTATCGTCTTCTATCTTCCTTGCTCCACGAACAGGGAGTGACTGTTGCTGGAGGAGTGGAGCACAGAAACATTGCTGTTCATTAGCCTTTGCCTCACTTTGGCTTTCGTCTTGGGTACCCCAGCTCAGAATTTCAAGGCGGCGTATAATAAGTAGCATGGAGAGGGAAGGAGAACCGTACATCGCATTCATGTTCTTACATGCACAAGCAACATACGTTTATGGATCATATCTAAAGGAGGCAGCATGGTCAGCAGATAAAAGACCCACCTTGGAAGCCAGGAAACCTGGATGCTGCTATTCCATTTCTTCTGCTGACTCACTCTATGGCCAAGGGCAAGTCACCAAACTTGGTTTCCTTGTCAGTTAAGTGGGGGCAACACCACCTACCCACCTTTCTACTGTGCCTTGAGATCTACAGATGTGCCATTGCAAGAAAGACAAACAATTTCCTTACGGCTCTTTCCCACGGTTCCCAGACTTTGGAAGCAGCTGACAACATTCTGTGGATCTTCCGTTCTAGCTACAGACATCCTACCAACATTCATGAACGAAAACTAATTTTGGAGCAAGCAACACTCTTGAGAAGGCAGATATGTCTTGTTATTTGGAAGTAGCCAACCAGCAGGGGCACCCAACCTTGGGCTCACCCACATCCTCCCCAGTCAACCTTTACCAGGACATAAGCAAAAGTGACCCTGGTCTTCCTGAAGTGAAAACTATGGGGAACCTGGTTTCCAAGAACTCTGCTTTCTTTCAGGCAGCCTTATTCTATCCATACAACACTCCAGAACCACATGCACAGCAAGTGGCAGGAAGAGGGACTGGTGGCGATGACAGATTGCAATGCAAACGGCACCTTCAAGAACTGGAAGTGTTATCTCAGCCCATGTCTACATCAATAGCAGCAACACAGTGGAACGGCTGCAGCTACGCCACTATAGAGCTGTAGCACAGGCACCTCCTACACTGATGGAAGGGAGTTTTCTGTCACTTTAGGTAACCCAACTCACCAAACAGCAATAGCTAGGTTAACGGTGGTATTCTTCTGCCGACATAAGTACATCTACACCAGGGATTAGGTTGGCTTTAGCCGCAGTGCTCCGGGGGTTGAATTTTTCCCAAGGTCCCTGAGCAACATCGCTAGGTCGATCTGCTTTGTAAGTGTAAACGAAGGCTCGGCATCCCTCCCAATGCCTGCCAGGAACAAGAGTTCAAGAGCATCTCAAAGGTTCTCTCTCCTCTTGCAAGGCAAAATGCCACCCACAATGCCATTAGAGATCTTCTCAGCATCCAACCTCTCTTCAAAGATAACGTCCATAGGAAAGTCAAGGGGGGCTGCTGCAGGAGCAAGGCTTTGTCTCAGGATTGAAGAGGAGTCCCTATCACCCAAATAAATCCCCACCTGCACTTAGCTGGACTTCAATCGTCTAAAGAAGCAGGGCAGTTTTTAAGCATTTCCGTTTCCCAGTCTACGTGCAATTTTTGTAGTAATTTACAAATATCAGTATTTAGAAACATAACCAATTCAAAAGATGATCCCCATTCCTCTTTCCCAGGATGGAGGTAATTATACCAGGAACAAACATGCTTATGCTAGTATAGTTTATTCCCATACATTTAAGGACCTTTAATATACCTGTTTAACTGCACCCACACTAAGAATTTCCCCAGTTTAACTACAATAGAACCCCATTTATCCAATGTAATGGGGCTTGGGGCCAGATCAGCAAAAATTCAGATAATCAGGAGAACTGGCAAAGAGCTTTCTCCCCTTTTGTGATGTTGTACAAAAAGAAAGCTGATGAGTTACACTAATACAGTCACAATTGTTACAAAGATGAAATAAATCTTGTACAAAGCATGTCATAAGGCATCGATGGAGAAGTTATGAATTGCTAAGAATGATAATCCTGTTTATACCCATGCATCATCTCTGTACACAAAGTTAGGAATACCGGCTTTGCATTTCTATCTCAAACATGTGTTATCTTCCTAGATGACACCTTCCCCCAAACAGATTTACATGAGGACTAGACAGTTGTGTGGATGCCCATTAAGGACACTCCATTCTCACAATGGACCACGGAAGAAACTCATTCCACTCAGTAAGCCTTTCCTTTGGATGTCTCAGGCAGCATGGAGCGAATGGTCAAGCTTGTGAGTCCATAAAGCATAGAAGAACATGTGGTAAGGACATGAGATCCAAGACTCCATCTTGGGCCAGCAAATTTACCTAGGCAGAAGGAGTGGAAGTGGAAGTTGTGACATCACTGCTCTGTCTTCATCCCTGCCTCTCATCTCTGGACTACAATTTTCTAAGGAAGCTTTGAATAAGGAACTGAATGACCCCCAACCTGCTTGGATAAAACCAGAGAGACTGTTTACAAGCTAGCAGATTTAACTTCACAGCTATAATCCTAGTTTATAAAACCTTGAACATCATTGGTAATATATATGATTCTTTTAACTATTTATTATTCTCTTCTTTTATATTGTTAAACTTTACAGTTTTAGATACCAAAGAATTGGCTTAAGCGTGATTTTGAGGTAAGATCTGAATATATATTGACCTGGTGAAGTAGGTGATCCTTTGGGATTGGAAGAACTTTATGTATGATGAACCTGGCTTTCAGTAACCTCTCATTATAAAGACCAGATGGCTGGATAGAGGGAAGGAAGATTGCTTAGCTTCTTGTTAACCAGCATGGTTTTAACTCCGGTCTTCCAAGGAGACTTCCCACAGAAGCCGAGAAGACCGACAATGTTCCTGATATTTCTGAGATTAGAAAAAAAAGAAACAGTAAAACAACAGAAAACCCTATGTTAGCGCTTGAGAAATGGGATGTTTTTCAAAACTGTTTGTAAACAAAACCAAAGGGTTAACAACAAACCACCAAACACTCATTTGTGAAGCCTATTTTGTCCCCGGTTCTGTGAATCTGATTTAGAATAACCACCAGTTTGGGATGTATCTGTCCTATCTTAAATCAGTCTGTTCTCAATCTGCCATTCTCAGCTACATCTCACACCAGGCACTACTCACACCTTTAAGTTAGCGGGACGGAGGCTGATTTTCCATCAGCCCCCCAACACCTGAGACTGACCGGCCAAGCTCCCACCACTATCAATCTAAGGCAACTAGTGGTTTGGTTAATATAGAGAGCCAGATAATGGAGACTCTAATAAACAGGGCTCTATTGTATGTTGATTTCTAATTACATACACATAAATTGGTATGTAGAACTACATAGACTGGTCCTAAGATACCACACTGATCAGTGCATTATAGTGCAGAAAAAAAATAGTACTGCTGTCTTAACAGCCATGGAGACCTACACAAAATCCTCTGTTCATCTAATAGGTTCCCTCACTCCTCTGGCAGTATTTCTCTTAGGAATCATCAGTGGAGCCAACTGGAAGTTCAAACTCGAGGCCTGTTCAATGCTCGGCCTCTCTGCTGAAACTGAACAAGAGTGCTAATTGCAGGGGCAGTTTTGTGGACAGCCAGCCACTAGAAACTGGACTAAGACCTAAACACTTATTTCAGATTACTGATGGCTGGCTAGTAAATTAAGACTAGCAGTCACTACAGTGACTTGAAGATGAAATGTTACATATTGAAGATCTGTATTTGGTATTCTCAAAAAAGGAACTCAAAGAAGGGACCTAACACGGAAACAGAGGAGGAGAAATGTAGAATTACAAAGAGAGAGAATAAAATCCATGATATTGACAAATGAGTGTTTGTAAACAAAACCAAATCAACAAAAACAGTTTTGAAAAACTTCCTTTGTTAGTGCTTGAGAAATGGGGTTTTCTGTTTTACAGTTTCTTTTTTTTTTTTTTCTAATCTCAGAAACATCATGAATATTAAGTCGATTTTCTCAGTTTCTGTGGGTAGTGTCCTTGGAAGACCAGAGTGCAACCAATTCCATATTACAGAAAAGACAAGAGAGCTACAGCTTTAGCAAAGAAATCTTTTCTCCAAACTGTTGTCAGGCACTTGAGCTTCAAAAAAATTATCAAGCTACTTGTGTTTTGTTAACATTCCGACTAAAATAACATCTCTTCCAAAGGACCAGATTTTGCTTCCTTGGTATTTGCAATGTCATAATCTTAATAGTCATTAGCTGTTCATAGAGTCTTCCACAAAAGACAGCATAACAACTTTATAATGTAAGACGAGTGCATACAGTATTTCACAACACCCCCGCCACACACACTCACATATCTTTCAGGCCATCATAAAGCAGCAAAACAAGGTCACAAATCGAGTTTTTCCTCTCTTTTCAGCTCCCATTGAGCATAGTGCAGGTTGTTCACACCACTCCTGCAAATGTGTTTGTGTTGTGCCCTCCTTTCACAGCAATACAGGTTTCAGCAGAGCACTCCTCTTACAGCCTGCCCACTTTCAGCACAGGATTATAGGTCTGCACCACAGACAGGAGCCAGCTGGCACAAAGCTTCTCCTCTTCCCCTAATCCATTCAGACCCTTGCACAGGCACCGTTAATCATCTTCCAGAACACTAGAGACAAAGAAGGTCCCACACTAGCCTGGGAGGACTCACCTACAGCCCTACCTATCTTTAGCCTGGCCTGGCCTCCCCTCATGGGCAGATCACAGCACTCACAAATTAAGGCAGCCCTTTGCTGCAGGTTTTTACCAATTTCAACATAAGCTACTGGAGATCATATGGGCTTCAAGGGCTCAGCAGGGGAGACGTGGCGCTGAAGGAGTCTCACTTTTCCCCTTTACCTAACATGGTGGTCTCATGGCCTGTTAGGGATGGTTATTAGCTGGCGGTTCCTCCATAGGGCCGTAAGCGCAGGTGTGTGCCCCTGACATCTGTCCCTTTTGTGATGAGGGAAGACCTTGGTGCACATATATGTAGAATGCATCAGGTTGCAGCCCTTCTTCCAGCTCCTCCAGACCCTCTGACTGAAGTTCTGGCTTCAATTTTCTCTCCATACTACATCCCTGGTCCCCCAAAGATGTGAGCTCCCGCATCAACCTCCTCTCGCCAAGATGGCCATTCATCACTCCAGGAGGATGACACTGGATGGAGGCTGCTCTGTGATTGTGGGCTTATTTCCGTTCTCTTGGCCATTCATGACTCCAGGTAGAGTTCTCTGGGCAGCATCCAGTGACTCTCTTGATGCTTTTGAAGAGGGGTGGACACTGTCTGGGGTTTTCTGCTCAGTGCCCCGCTCTGAATTCCTTGTTATTAACCTCTCTTTTATTGTCCCCAGAAACCACTAGTAACCTGGGCTCAGTAGTTCTGTGCTCTTACCTCAGAGGAGTGGCACAGCCACCCTGGTACTATAATATACCTACCATGGAAAGGGTGGTCTCTCCTCTCGGGTATGGTCCAGAACAATAGCCCTGTTCTCACCTACATAAGCAGCCAGTATACCCCAGAAAGAGACAGCCAATCAATGCCAGAAACCCCACGTGCCACTATACTTTGCTGCTACTTACAGCTTTGCAACAAGACACGTGATCACATGACACGGAACCCTTCGAATGCTGGCACTGTCCAGACCGCCAAACATACACGGGCAGAGAGTTTAACTAGCACCTGGCGAGGTCACTGGAGAGCAAACCACCAAGGACCCATTCAATGCCATCATTCAGTGCCAATGGGTTTATGGCTGTGCCTTCCAGCAGAAGGAGGGCGCCTCACACAACTTTATAGTGGCAGTAGCTGCTTGTTACATTGAGGCGGCACATGGCAAGAGCAGGCATCTCCAGTGAGACATACAGGAGAGCATTTCCTGTTGGACCTCTGACAAGGGGCCACACCCTGCTGGCCTGTACCAGCAGTCCCACTGAAGTTAGATGATTCCAGTGTTGGATGAATCGTACCAGAGGGCAGGCACACCTATGCCATTTTCCCAGAGCGCTAATGTGTAGCCTTTCAGGATAGTAAATTGTTTCCACCCATGTGCTCCCCAGAATGAAGGAGGAGGATTGAGGAGATGCTGCAAGAAGCAGCCCCTAGTGCCTCACAAGGTTATTTCTCCACATTTCACTGACCTTTTGCATTCATACACTTGTTAATAAAGACAAAAACGGCCTGTAAAATGTGGGGTGAATCTGTAATTCCCTATGAAGATCAGACAGCTCGCAGCACAAGGGCGTCGGCAGAAGTGCTTCCCAACACCCAACTCAGGAGGATATAATGGAGCTGTTCTGAAAGGCACACACTGGGGAAAGGGCTGAACTGGTACAACGGTCTGGCCCCCAAGGGGTTTCCCCTGCAGCAGTTTCCAGCTCTGAAAAAGAACCAGCAGTGTTGAGCTGAGACTGGATATCTTTTCCACTCACTGAAACGGAACCCAATGCTCCTGACATGATACAGCACGCATCTCCCTTTTACGGTTTGAAAAATTATTAGCAGACACAGGCTAACCAACAACTCAGCAGTGCCAGGTAAGAAGAGTGGTTCATTGGCAGATATCAGAGACCATTCAGGCTGTAATGAATGCAGCTTACACATAAACAGAGAGGACAATCTGGAGGAAGCAAAGTACAGTTTATCCTACTGGGATGGATGGAGGGTATAAATGAGAGTGGAGCATATTCCTATTCAGCAGCTAACCAAAGAAACCCCATCTCTGACCCAGAAAAGGAACTGACACTGGGGCAAACCTGACAAAGAAAGAACATTTAATCTAATGTCATTTTCTTCACCAGCAATTTTTTGTGCCTTCTTTGGTACCGTGGCTACATTTTTGAAGCTGTAGCTTTTAAACAAATAACACTTTTTATCCAAAAAAATTCACATTTATTAACGATGCCTCACAATAAGGAGGATTAGTTGGCCTTATGAGGAAGTGAGGTATAGGAAAGTTAAGTGATTTGCTCAAGATCTCACAGTGAGTCAGTGGCAGAGTCAGGAATAGAAGTCAGTCCCCTGAGTCACTGCCCCTTGCTCCTGCCACTAGGCAATACCACCCAGCCTGGTTTTTCTTTCTGCTTTACCAGGCAATTAATTTGTCATCCTCTTTTGAGGACATCAGAGTCAATTCCAAAGGAACGATTGTTCCTGTCATGAATTCGGCCTCCTGACTTTACTGACACAAAGGGAAAGATGGGTCGTGAGGTAAACTCCTCCCCCGCTATTCTTTATATGCTAAAAACATCCCAGAAGATTATTCTTTCCATTTTTGTTAATTATGAAAACCATAGCAAGTAGGGAGACTTAGTTCAAAGGCCCTCTCGCATCCTTGGACCATGGACCACATCTGAGGAGAGAATAATTTCACAGGTACCTCTTCTCCAGTTGGCCATCTTACAAGCCATCCTCCCTCTCCACCTCATTCACCATCACTTCACAGCCCTGTGGCATCTACAGTAATTCCTTATGTGTTTTTAGTATTTATTAAAGGAGGAGCTAGCCTCATAGGACCAAGCAGCTCTCAGTGGGAGGCTAGCAAGTGCCCATAGACCAGAATGTGGGAACAAATATTCTCCCCAAAGCAAATGTTCTTAACATGACTTATTCTGAAGCTGCTGCATGAGATACACCCAACACATGGAAATACAGTGCTTCCATAGGAGGGGCTTGGGCTTTAGTGAGGCAGAGACATAGTTAAGGTCCCATTTAACACAAAACAAAGCTATGCTTTAGCTGCACAGGATCCTGTCATTATAGGCCAGGTGTCCCGATATGGTTGTATTGTTAGCACAGACAGGCCCCTAGGAAACAAAAGTTAAATCTGATGCCACCACCTTGTTCACTCACCTTACTGCTGATGTCCTCTCGCTTGCTTCTGGGCTTGCTCCTCCTCAGTTTAATGGATGGAGAGCGAAGCAGGCTTTTTATTCTGCTTGTTATTGTAGAGCCTTCAACCGACATCACAGCTGGGTGATGGGAAAATATCACCCCACACACAGACAATTTCTTCAGTAAATCAGTCCAGCTTCGTGGCTAACACACCCACCAGCTCAGGGCTGCCTCATGCTCCTTCACATGTCTCTCACAGACTCCATTTTCGGGGACTCCCACTTCTGTGTCACCAGAACTCGTCTGCTTCAGGGGCTAAGTGTTCTAGTACGTTTTCAGATCTCTCCTGGGCAGATGCTAGAGGACCAGACCACTTGTAATCTAAAATGCCAATGATTCATAGGTCAAAAACCATTCCCGATAGATTGTAGTTTTGTATTCCTAGGGAATGCAGAGCAACTTTTAAAAAAACTTCTTTGCCACCATGAATGAAGAATGATATCCCCTTCATCCAGATCCCAGATGGGGATATCATTCTTCATTCATGGTGGCAAAGAAGTTTTTTAAAAAAGTTGTAGATGACAATTTTGAGTTTATTTGTAATTTAGAAATCTAAAGAGATTCAATTTTGAAGTACTGTACAAGAGACATTTCAGGATTTAGGTTTTAAACATAGAGACCTCAATTCTGCAGTTGGATACAGGCAAGCAGTCCCTGGAACACACAGGGAGCCCATTACCGGCAGGAGGAGTTCATCCACATGAATCCACTGGAGAAACAGAGGCACAAACTAGTCCAGAGAGAGCAGGGACCATTTCATTTTCTATTTGTTATAGGGAGCAGAGCACATTGTTGGTGTTTAATTAAATAATACAAAATACAAGTCGCACTAAGGTACAGAGAGTAAACAAGAGACAGACTGCTGGTGTTTTTAAAAGCTCCCATAAATTTAGCTCTGCTTTTTAATATACTACATGTTATCTAAATATAATGTCATACAACATTACACATACAGACACCTATTTAAAAAGGTGATCGGCAAGAAACCATGACCTCTTGCAATGATAATAGACCTCAGGCCAAATCTTCCACACCTTTGCCCAAGCCAGTGAGCTGGGGGAAATCAAGTCAGATTTCTAACTGGAGTAGTTTGCACTAAAATACACTCCTGCAAGATGGGGGAATGAAGAGGGAAGTGCTAGAGAGCCAGCACGATCAGCGTTTTTTCAGAGCACTGACCACTCATCTTGCAGAAATGAGACTGCCTGGAGTAAGAGGGGTAATTTAGCCCGTTTTAACAGCGCTTCATTTGTAATGAAAAAGGTGCCAGGGCGCAAGCGTCTTTTTTTTACATTTGTAACTGATGCAGGAAGCACAGCGGTGCCGAGGCTAGGAACTGCCAAGCCTAGAGGTGCCGCGGCTCTGCCCCGGCAGAAATCAAACACTGCGATTTCATTACATCAAAACATTTCCCCCAAAATAAAACGTCCCAAGCAGGCAGCTGCACGGCCGATTTCTATTACCTGGCTGCCGCAGGAGCAGCGTCTGCTGCAGGAGGCGAGGGGCCAGCCGGGAAGCGCGATTAAAAAGGCTTTATCCCGGGCTCCGTCCATCCAGCCAGCCTTCCCTGAAAGAAATGCCACTTCCGAAGTCAGCGCCCGGCTGCGCCCCGGAGTCGGGCTCTGCAGGCACCGGCCGTGCAGGGGGGAGCGGGGCGCTGCGCCCGGACCGCGGAGAGCAGCGCAGCAGAAGCAGTTCCTCCCCACTCCGGACCGGAGGGGTTTTAACCTCGGCAGGAGAGGTGCGGGGGAAGACACTGCCCAGAGCCAGCGCCCGCCGCCCTGCGCCCTCTCCTGCTGGCTACGGGGCAAATCGACGCCGAGCCGCCCGCGCGCTCCGCTGCGGGGATTCCGGGCTGGCTCCCGCCGCCGCTCGCATCCCCCCGCGCCGCTCGCCTGCAGCTCGGCTCTGCACCGCCGCTCGCAGACCAGCCACCAGGCGGCTTCACTGGGGCTATGGCGGCTCAGGCGGGTCAAAACGCGAAGCTGAAGGAACCAAAAAGTGGGGGGCGGGGGATGAGAGTGCAGAGAGGCGGGGGAACCCCGCACGGGCGGAGGGAGGGGCGCTCTGCAGAGCTGGCGGGGGAGGGGTAGAGAGGGAGCGCTCCAAGGAGGAAGCCGGACGCACGCAGCCTGTGGCTGCCGCAGACAGATGAACTTGTCGGGCTGATCCAGTCCCTGCAGGACCCCTTAGCTGAGCACCCGCCACTAGGCACTGTGCGGGGGCTTGGCCACCCCTGGCTCCCCAAAGCCCGGCCTAGCTGTAAGCAGGCTTCTCACTGCCCCGTGTAGCCAGGCACCATTTAACCCGTGCAGAACTGGGCTGCTAGGGGAAATCCACCCTTGAGGGTCCACAAAGCAAGGGCCTCACTGCCCCGGCCAAGAGGTTCAACATGGGACAGGAGCCAGAGGGTAGCTGGTGCCTGTGCCAGTACATGAGGGCACAACAAACAAGGAGGCCTATGGCACTTTTAAAGACTAATAAATGTATTTATCGCATGAGCTTTCATGGGAGGAAATCCCACTTCATCAGACACTTTGAAGATGGGCAGGTACAGAATGGGAGGAAAATAAATGCAGGGAAGTATAAGGCATAGGATCAGGCCAGACTGTTACAGCAAATCAAAGCAGTTGTTTTGATTCAAACACTGGGGAACAGCAGATAGAGGAAGGTGAGGTCAAATGCCTATTGTAATGAGAAAAAAAATCCTTAGTTCTTATTTAGTCATAAGGCAACAGCTGTCAAATCTGCATATAAATTCCTCTTCTGCAGTTTCTCTCTGAAGCTGCAATTTGTTATCCATTTGTTTGAGCACAGCTATTAGCAAGTCATCAATGGAGTGAGGAAGGAGATTGAAGTGTTCCCCTATTGGTTTTTGAAGGGTGTGATTTCTCATGTCAGACTTGTTCCATTTATCTTTTTGTACAGAGGGGCACAGGCTCAGCAACAGCTCCAGTCCCTGCATTCTCCTAAACACGGGATTGCTACTGATGCCCCTGGTGGGCTAATCATCTCAAAGTGGATGAGGAGGCAGGCCAGCCATAGACCCTTCCCACCAGCACTGGCTTACCATACTGAGTGACTATGAGAGAAACAGGTGTACCTAGTCAAATTCCAAAGGGGTAGCCATGTTAGTCTAGTGTAGAAAGACAACAGAGTCCTGTGGCACTTTTAAAGACTAACAGATTTATTTATCGCATGAGCCTTCGTGGGAGAAAATCCCACTTCGTCAGACTGAGGCTTGGGAGCCAGCAGTGGTTCTTTGCAGCCCATGATACTAGAACAGTGTGTGGTTTAATTAGTAACCAGTCAGGATGCTTTTACTATGTTATTAACTAATTGTAGACTAGTTGGTCTGTCATTTTGCAGTAAGTTGTATGGATAGATTTATTAACTGAAACAATGAATTCACATTCTGTGGCTCTTTTGGGTAGTAATGTTGATTGCTGATTTGGCTCCTGCACCACTGATGTAGGAATATCACGGCCCTAAAATGTAGCAGGGTTCCTTCCTTCAGTGCACTGGTGAGTGGAGAAGTGACTGTGCAACTCCAGCCTACTCCCAATTCCATGAGTCTTTATTTCTGACATGAATAATTTACAACAAGAAAGGACAGGATCACCCACTTATGTGGAACATAAGGATAGAAAAGAAGAAATAGATAGAATAGGATAGAAAAGAAGAAATATGCAAGTCTTCAATCTGGATGACAGCTGAGGTATTTGTTTTGGGAGAATTTGTTCAAATGTAAGACTAGTCTCTTCTTTTATTTGAACACTGAGCATATACAAAATGCTACTGATTGGTCCTCCTTATATGTGTTTGTAAAATGATTATTAAAAAGTGGTGACAATTTTCTCCCACAAAAGTTCATGCAATAAATAAATTTATTAGTCTTTAAAAAGCAAATTGCCTTTCTAACAGCAATAGAGTTTTAAGTCCATTAAAAAGAGACCCGCGAGTGGGGGGACACTGAAATTTCTGGTATTCACTTTGCAAATATTTTGCAACAAAACAGAACTTCCCAAAGGTAAACAGACAGCCGATGTAGTGAAATTTCACTACATTGCACCAATCCATCATAAGAATTTTGCAATTAATTTTTAAAGAGACTTTTTCCCCCCGGTTCTGGTATTACAGTGGCAGATCAAACAGTTGGGATAATGGTCTTACTCCTGCATCTTAGAAAGACAAAAGAGTCTTGTGGCACTTTTAAAGACTAACAGATTTATTAATCGCATGAGCTTTTGAGGGAGAAAATCTGACGAAGTGGGATTTTCTCCCATGAAAGCTCATGCGATTAATAAATCTGTTAGTCTTTAAAAGTGCCACAAGACTCTTTTGTCTTTCTACAATAGACTAACACGGCTACCCCTTTGGAATTTTCCTGCATCTTAATTAGTGTAGCAGGGAAACAAGTAGCAATCACTAATCTCTTGTTGGTCTTTTAGGGACTGACATGAAAGGTGTATTTCACAAGTATTGTATCATATGAAAGGCTGGGTTTCCTGGCTCTAACAAAGAACTGTGAAATGAGACTATAAAAGTATGAGACCAATGCCAAATGTTGCACCTGTTTTAACAAATAGAAGTAAACTCAAGAGTATGAGGATTGGCTGCATTACTTCTGATGTCACAATCCCATCATCCATATAGGTGAGCTAGGTGGTTGCCAAGGGCACCAGGCTTTAAGAGGCGATGGAAGTAAATTTTCTTCTCTACTTAAATATATGTAAGGATGTAAGCAAGGTTAGGAATCTGAGAGCCTCTCTTGCTTAGCAGCTAAGTAGGAAGGGGGGCCACTGATTTACCTGTGCTTTGTATTTGCATGACACTCAGCATAATTTCACCCAGAGACTGGGCATGATGGGAGATGGTATGTGTGACTGGTTCAAATCCTCAGAATCTGGTGTTTTATCAGAAGGGGGAAAGGAAATATTGCTCTGTCATGATATGCTACCCTTTGATTGTATATCTGTTATTGACCAAGAAGCTGATGGAAAAGTCACTATCAGCAACAGTGAACTTGGAAAAGTGAAACAACAGAGTCCTGTGGCACTTTTAAAGACTAACAAATTTATTTATCGCATGAGCTTTCGTGGGAGAAAATCCCACTTCGTCAAATAATCTGTTAGTCTTTAAAAGTGCCACAGGACTCTGTTATCTTTCTACAATAGACTAACACGGCTACCCCTTTGGAATTGGAAAAGTGAGCAACCCTAGTTTTCAGAATTGTAAAACCAGGCGGGGAGGGGTGTGAGCACTAGCTCTGCTGGAGCTGTGCCTTAAGCCGACACCTATCTCCCCACCCATTGTTAAAGAATAGACCCACAGATTCCTTGTGGAGGCTCTATTGTTATTTTGATTGCGCTGGAATCACCAGGGAAGCAGAAACTTCCCAGCGAGCTGAAATCACCAGGGAGGCAGAAACTTCCCAGTGAGCTGAAATCACTAAGAGCTGACTGAAGTCAAGCAGAAGATTGCTACCAGCAGCTGGTAGGTGTGACCAGTGGGCAGCACAGCAGAGCCAGTGGATGGAGCCCTGCAGACGGCAGGTGTGGCCAGTGGGTGTACAGTGGAGCAAGCGAATGGCAGGTGTGACCAGCGGGTGGTGGAGCCAGCAGGCAGAGCCAGAGAACAGCAGGTGTGACCAGTGGGTGGTGCGGTGGAGCCAGCGGATGGCAGGTGTGACCAGCAGGTGTGTGGTGGAGCCCGTGGACAGCAGGTGGAGTCAAGGAACGGCAGGTGTGACCAGCAGCCGGCGAGTGGTGCAGCAGAGCCAGCGGATAACGGGCGGAGCCAGCGGACAACAGGTGTGACCAGAGGCCAGCAGCGGTGCAGCAGAGCCGGCGGACAGCAGGTGGAGCCAGCGGACAGTGGGTGTGAGTGGCCAGTGGGGGTGAGCCGACCTTGAGGTGGCGGAGGGGAGGGCTGTCCCCTCCTTAGAGGTGGACAGTGAAACTTTAAAGCTCAGTACCGGGGACTATGAAGAAGTGGAGGACACACCCTATGTGCACTGGCTATTGGCTTTTATGGGAATCTTTGCACTGTATCACGATCAGTGCTGTGTTTTGATGTTGCCTTTATATAGTCTCTATTAAACCTTTTCTGTGCTACACTCAGACTCGTGCTTGTGAGAGGGGAAGTATCACCTTTCTAGGGCGCCCAGGGAGTGATGTGTAATTTCCCAGGAGACTGGGTGGGGGCTCGAGCCAATTGGTGGTGTAACATTACTTGGGAACCCCTAGAAACAGAACCCGGTCCTTTGCTGCTGCCGTCACGGCCTGGCAAAAGGGTTACATATATTAATATGTTAGCTCTTATAAATGAAAGTATTGCCCTCTGATGAGGGCGTCAAAGTCATAGTTCACCTACGGCACCAAAAACCTGTGGGCTGGCCCTGCTGCCATCCAATAACCTGTGCATAGCTATCCTAATATTGTATGAAATGGTCCTATACTTGTGATTCAGTGGAACACCTAAGATCAATTGGCAAACCCACCGCTCAGTCATATTGCTCTTTGTGACATGTTTCTGCCATGATATTTACAGTAAACTGCCTAATCACATGTAGTCAAGTTCCAAAGGGGTAGCCATGTTAGTCTATTGCAGAAAAACAAACAGAGTCCTCTGGCACTTTTAAAGACTAACAGATTTATTTATCGCATGAACATTCGTGGGAGAAAATCCCAAAGTGTCTGACAAAGTGGGATTTTCTCCCACGAAAACTCATGCGGTAAATAAATCTGTTAGTCTTTAAAAGTGCCCCAGGACTCTGTTTTTTTGCCTAATCACAGTGATCAACCAGGTGACCTGTTGGAGGTTTACGAAGTATCACTTATATGAAAGCCTGTAAATTACAAAGATGGGTTGCTGGTGAAACTCATATATGCCCATGATTCTTACTCTTCTCTTCTTCTCCCACCCCCTCCATTGTGCTTCCCCCACGCAGAGGAGGCCTTTGGCTATTAGGGGCCCCAGGCAAAGCCCCATAGCAGGGCCATGGGGGCCCCCTCTCTGGCTTGGGCTCCCTGCTGCTGCCCCCCTCCCCCCAGCTCCACACCTCCTTCCACAGCCCCAGCTCCCCACCACCCTGGCCCCAACTGCCCCTGCAGCCCAACCCCCTGCCCCTGCAGCCGCAGCCCCCTCCCCACCGCTGACCTTTGCCCCCTGTACCGTCGGCCCTGGATCCCTGCTGCCAGCCCCGGCCCCAGAGGCCAGCTCTTCTTCCTGCTGCTGACTGAGGCAGACACAGCTTTTGGGGTAGGCGAAGCAGGTGACAGGGCCCCTTACTACTCAGGGCACTTGGCGTGCGCTTGCTTCACCTATCCCAAAAACCACCTCTGCCCCCACGTGCTACATCTGGTCTTTATCAGGACTGTACATGCTCCAGGACAGGGCCTCTTTTTTACAATATGTTTGTCCAGGGCTCAACCCAACTGGGTGTAACCCATATGCCTGAAAAGGCTATCTCTGAGAGACCTGCTGAGGGTGGGTTACTGTTGTTGGGCAGATTAGTGACCCACAACTGGAAACTTCCAGAAGCAGGGAGTGGTAGCATTTTGAGCATGCTCCACAGTGTACCCTGCTGGTGTGATGTGATGTCAGTCAGATGACTGGAGAGCAGCAGCCTGAGCAGACAGCAGGCAGGAGCTGCCTTGAGGAGAGACCATGTGCTCAGTGTTCTGGAGAGGAGCTGAGCCAGGAGTGAACAAGATGTTTTCTCCATGTAAAGGAGTCATTTGCAACAGACCTTGCAGACATGCATATGGGACTGAGGGCTGGTTGCAGAGGAGAAGAGAAAGCCTGCATGGAATGCTACAGAGGATCCCAGCAAAGAAAGAAGAGGACAGCTATTTCTTGCCACTCAAGCTTCCACACTGGAACAGAGACTGTAGCTGAGAGTTGGGTGAACTCCACACAGACTTTGGGACTCTTGGGTATCTTTCATGCAAGGGATTGTTCTTGGTTAATTGTAGTTTGTTTTCTTAGGATAAGGTTCATTTAGTTAGTAGTTAATAAAGTTCATTGTTATGTTTATTGTAGTAGTATTTTAATTTGTGAGTGTAGCTCTGAGCAAGCTTCCCCGTGAGTCCTGTACAGACTGGATCCTGGGTCTCCAGCTGTTTTTCTCCACAGGGGTTGGGGTGTATTTCTGTGAGGCACTAGAGAAGGGCAATTTAATTAATTTTAGCCCACCTGAAGGTTACATGGGCACCAGTCTTGACTGAGGCCACTGGGCGCTAGATCAATGCAAATGATCATAGCTGTGGAATTTTCAATCTCACTGCAGGGGTCACGGCTTTAGCCCTTTCAGATCAGTCTTTCTTTTTTCTCTGCAGTTTTATTCTTGGACTGTGTGGGTGGTTTTAATGGCGTGCTTAATATAAAGCTCCATACATGCAGAAGGAGAACAGATGCCATGGAAACAAAATGCTTGATTATTTTTTAAATGGTGAGTAAATTGAACATCTGAAAACATTTTGCTCTTAACCTCCCTGCTTTTCTATGAAACAATATGGTGCCAATAATTCAGTCAACTCACAGGCGGGATTAAGGCAAAGGGACGTTTTGTAAATGATTTTGATCAAAACATGTTTTTCTCATTGAAACATCCTGAACAAGGCATCACGAAAGAGAGAACACAACCCAAGAGGGTTAAGGCTATACACCCTTCCCATCACTATGACGACATAAAAGGTTTGTTCTTGAATTTACAGCCCTTACACACACAAAACACCTCTTGACAACAGTCATCCATGTAAGAGGGAGAGCACGCGCCCTCTGGCTATTATTTTATTAAAGCACATGTGGTCTAATTGACATCAGAGATGCTGAGCATTAGCGACTCCTGTTTTCTCCAATGGGAGCTACCTTTTTCCCCAGCCATGTGATGTTCATTAAAGCAAGAAGGATGGATGGGACAAGATTTACATTTTCTATAAGAAAATAAGTGCAAGATTTTCAACAACAGGAGCCCAAAGTGAAACTCCCAAATCCCTAGTCACAACTATGGGTATGTTCACACTGCTATTAGA
Organism: Pelusios castaneus; assembly: GCA_007922175.1. Taxonomy (NCBI): domain Eukaryota; kingdom Metazoa; phylum Chordata; order Testudines; family Pelomedusidae; genus Pelusios; species Pelusios castaneus. The sequence continues at coordinate 1,971,205 of ML685764.1, forward strand.
CACACACAGCTGGCCCATGCCTGCTGTCTCAGGCTCACGGTTCAGACTAACAGTCCTGTGGCACTTTTAAAGACTAACAGATTTATTTATCGCATGAGCTTTCGCGGGAGAAAATCCCACTTCGTCAGATGCTTTGAAGCGTCTGACGAAGTGGGATTTTCTCCCACGAAAGCTCATGCGAAAAATAAATCTAAGTCTTTAAAAGTGCCCCAGGACTCTGTTGTTTTTCTACAATAGACTGACACGGCTACCTCGTTGGGGTTCAGACTACGGAGCTGTTAATTTCAGTATAGACGCTGGGGCTCCAACGAGCGTGCGGGCTCTAGGATCCCGTGAGGTAGAGGGTCCCAGAGCTCCAGCCTGTGGCCACACTGCATTTAAAGAGCCCTTTACCCATGGGCATTGCTGGCGCCGGGCACGGGCCCGGAGTGTCTGAACCAGTGATCCGAGAGTCCTGTCCCGAGCCACGGCAATGCAGACTCAGAGAACCTGCAACTGCCCTGAGTGACCCCCATGCCGGCCTGGGGGGAGCTCAGATAGGGCCAGGTTCTTTTAAGTCTCCTGCTCTGCAGCACACGCAGAGGCACATGGTGCAGAACAGGAGACAAGTAGGGAAATTTAAATCTCTCTTTTCAGGAGGGGAGGCAGCGACTAGTGGTGGCAGAAGCCAGCTCTGGGCCCGGGGGTGTGGTTTGGGGATGGGGTGTGACAGGCATGGTTTGGGGCGCGTGGGGGGGGGGGTCCAGGATTGTGCCCCGAATATTGTTTTGTGGCAGGTGCCCCTGCCTTTACCAGAGAGACCCCCACAAGCCAGAGTCAGCTGGCACAGGCCAGGCCAGTGGCAGGTTTTTAATTGCAGTGTAGGCATACCCTGAGTGGCCTGGTTTTCAAAAGGGCTGGAAATCTAGCTCTTTGTTTGACTTTCATGGGAGCACCTGCAGGCTCAGCCTTTCTTGGGAAACAGACCACTGATTTTGGCCCCGAAATATTGACTTAGAAGCCTTGCTTTAGGCAAGCCAGGAATTTGCGGAAGCTGACTCACACTGCCCTCACTGACAGGAAAGCAAATGGTTTTTGTGACTTCAAAGTCTCCTGTTGACCCCCTTGCGCAGTGGTGATGTGTGAGGACTCTGGGTTTAAACGCAGCTTCTTTAAAAAGATTCTTGTACGTGAAAGTCACCCTGTCACCAGGGGAGAGCACAGAGCTCACCTGCACCCACCCAGACTGGTACTAAAGGGGTCACTTCCTGCCTGCTAAGATCCCTCAGTTAGTCCCTGAGGGTCAAGTCTGTACTGATGGCGGCAAAGTCACGGCCGTCAGCACCATCTTCCAGGTTCGATTGAGCCAGTTGTGTAGAGGCGCTCAATCGAAAACAGAACCGGAGCTGTAACTCCAGCTCCGTAACCATAGAAACACTACGCCATTTCCGGTCGGCTTAGCGTAATGTGTAGGGAGCAGTTAAGATGTCGGCGGGAGATACACAGGGTATTTTACAGACCTTGCGTATCTCCCGTCGACTGCCGCCGAAAAGCACGGCACATCAGAGGCGGCCTTTGGCTATTGGGGGCCCTAGGCGAAGGCCCATTGCGGGGCCCCCTATAGGCCCATTGTGGGGCCCCTGCCCCCAGCACTCCTCACCCCCCCAGTCCCAGCTCCACCCTCATGGCCCTGGCCCCCTGAGCCAGCTCCTCTTCCTGCTGCCAATAGAGGCAGATGCGGCTTTTGGGGTAGGTGAAGCGGGCGACGGGGCCCCTTACTGTTTGGGGCCCTAGGTGGGTGCCTGCTTCACCTACCCCAAAAACCGTCTCTGCGGACGTGTAGACTAGGGCTCAGACTCCATCCCAGCCTACCCTGAAGGGAGCAGCTGGGGCTCTGTAATTCAAAGCCATCCAGTTCCAGTGCCACATGGGTGCCCAGTGTTGGCATGCACCAATGGGCGTTCAGGCACAATGGAACTCTGCTCTGCCCCCTCCCCTTCCTGTCACACCCATACCCCGACATGCCTCCTCCTTGCCCCCCAGCAGGGGTGGGGGGTGCAACCTGAGTACAGCTAGCTCCACAATTTGATTGCACTCTCACACTATTGGGAGTTTGCTCCTGGTGTCAGAGGATTATGTGAAAAATCTCAACTTTCATTTCGAAAAAGGGCATTTTTAACCCTTGGGGGTCCGTGTAAGCGTGCCCGCAGTGCACGCCAAAGGCTCGCAAACTGGAAGACAAATTAAAGAACCCCAGGTTTGGGTTTTTTGTTTTTTTTTAAACTTATAATTTTAAAGACAATCTCATGGTTTTTGGAGGCCTGACTCCTGATATTTGAATGCTTGGGGCTGGCAATACTTCAATTGCCTCCATCACTGTCTGATAGCAGAGAGTCCCCTGGCAGGGAGAATTCTGTACTGGTTATCTCGGGCTGATTTAAGACACTTAGCAAACTATAAAAAATGTGCTTAGACTGAGGGCCCAGCTACGCTGATGACTCTTTAAATGACAAGAAATCGTGACATAGATGCAGGGCCATCCTTGGGGGGGGGGGGGGCAAACGGGGCGATCACCCCGGGCCCCGCGGTAATGTGGGCCCTGCGCTGCCCCGGTCCCAGATGGCCCTGAGCCGGCCATCCCTACCCCCAGGGCGGAGCAGGCAGGCAGGCCCAGGGGCGGGGCAGTTCATAGGGTCCAGCCTCTCTGGGCTGGGCTGGGCCGGCCCGGCCTGACCCCATGGTCAGCCTCGGCTGGGCCCAGGGTCAGCCTCAGCCAGCGGCGTGGTGTTGCAGCAGTGCTCCAAGGTGAAACTCGCGCATGCAGAAAGCCAGTCTCAGGCCTCTCCCTAACTTGAGTCCCCTGGAGGGCAGACAGCTGACCACTCCAGTACATTTGCCAATGGTAGAAACGCCTCAAGGGACGTGTTTCACCCACTTATATGCATGCCACAAGCACTCTGTAGCTCTTCATGTTGGCAGAGGCAGCTTCAAAACATACAGGCTGGCCCTGCACGTGGTAGCTGAAGGGGGGGGGGTGCAAATCTGTCACTGATGCCTAGTTGTGAAAAGTGGACTGGCTGCGTGACACATATTGCCTCCTCCTCATCTCCCCCGGCACGCAGGAACACCCATTCACATAGTGTATGTTGCTATTTCTGTCCATCATGCAGTGGGAGGGAGTCACACAATGGACCAGCCCTTTGACAAGCACCAATTCCTTGACTCCAATGAAGATCCATGCCATCATGCCCTTCCACAACATTCTTGGGAGCCAGTGAGCCATGCGACCTTGCTCTCTGTGTTGGTCGCAGTTGATTACAGCAGCGGTTCTCAACCACTGTGTCGGGACACAAAAGTGTGTCACGAAGAGCCAGGAAGTGTGTCACAGAAAATTGGCAGCTCAGCTTGGAGCCAGCTTGGGGCTCCTGCCACCCACCACTCTCTGCTGTCCTCAACAGCCTGCTTCTGCTGCACAACACAGGCAGCAGCCAGGGCCAGAGGAGTAAAGGGGCTTAGGGGCTGCAACCCAGAGATGCTGGGCTGGGGGGGTGCAGCACCTGCCCCACAAAAATAAACTGAGCCCCAACGAGCCAGACCAGCAGGCCACCAGCCTGCACTGGCTTGACTCTGCCCCCACCCAGGTCCCAGACTACTGCACCCTCCCAAGCATCACTGTCACTGGCAGATTATAGTGTCATGGAGGGGAACATCATTTGTCAGGTGTGTCATGGCGGAAAAAAGGTTGAGAACCACTGGATTCCAGTATTACCACCCTGTCCTATCTCGGAATTCAGTGCTCTTGGCTGCTCTCAGGTATGTAAACTGGGTTTTAACCCTATCGCTGCCATTCTGCCAATTCTCAGCCCTGCCAGTAGGAATAGCCCTGCACCAGGCTATACAATCACGTATCCTGGCAAATTCATATTTTCTTGCAGTGAATGCGGCTGCACTAGCCGAAGCCTGAACTTTTAAGATATTGCCATGACCATTTCTCCTTGCCACATCTGGGCACCCTGGACTCCAGTGGGCCTCTTTCTTTAGGCAGGATGCTGCAGTATTTGCTGCTTGCTTTGCTAGGGACAGTGGGCCACAGGACACATGCTTTCTTGTGTGTATGCATGTTCCCATTCACTTGCTTTCCAGCCCACACTGGGAGGATGTTGACCATAGCTTGCATTGTTTTCCTATGAGCAGAGTCTAGTCATGCATGTTTCTAGTTCATACTTAGCCCATAGTTTTGTAATTGACCTTATTAAACTTGTTTGTTCCATTTCCCTTCATCTTGTGCTTTATAGGGCCATGGAATAGTAATTAAGGAGAACAATGGTGCATGCGGAACTTCTGTAAATACAAACTTCACAATACACCGACTGCTGGATTTTCTTCCTCTTTGTTTCGCACCAGCAGTTATTCTGCTCTGTACACAACACAGAGTAAGACTCCATCCATACCCTGTGAAACTGACAATCTCTGGTGGTCTTGTAACTCAGACCATAAAGCTCTGAGCCTCCCAAATGTTTTTAGTAGTTCTTAGCTAGTGTGAGCAAAATGAAAGGACTGTCTCTTACTTCACTTACCTCAACTGCCTCCGGCATCCTGGTCCCCATTGAAATATGCCTCTACGGAGTATTGTACAAACCCTAATATGGGCAAGCAACACAAGGCACATCTCATGGCAATGGTGTCATCAAAGATTTACATCGCCCTAGATGAAGAATGTTTGCCCATATGCATTTTCACACCATATTAAACAGGATTGCAACAGCCACAGGAGCTAAAGTTAGCTGAGCGATGATTTTCTGGATTACCACAAATGTCTCCATCACACTCCCAGGTAATAAAGATCAGTCACAAACATATGAATATCAAAGAGTTTAAAGAAAGCAAGTTACATAAAAAAATGTATCTTATATCACTCTATGGCAGGGCTTACCTGGGCAGGCTTTGGATCCTACCACTGCCTCACTTTCCCCTTCTTCCTCATGTAATCAAACTCCACATGTACTTTTCAGAGTCTGGTTTTGTGACCTTGCATTATAAATATAACAGATCTTCCGCCCAGCCTACAGCTGGGTCACAAACCCCAGCAGAGGGTTCTTTCCTCCCTAATATCTGCTCCTCTTCCTCCCTAGCTGGTGCTTGCTCTCTGCACTCCCTGGAGAGACTCTTCTACCTCTAATTCACTCAATCTGCCTGCGATCACAAGCTCTTTACAATCAGTAGCTATGTAAGCCATCTGAGTCTCACTCCCACTACCTCAGTGGGAGCTAAATGAGGTACAGGTAAGGATGAGCTAGTGTCCTTAAAGGGCCAGCATTGGAAGAAGCATACTGAGACACACATGATCTAGAACCAGAACCCCTTCACAAGCCCCCACTGCATTCGTCCCCACTGGGGACAAGCCATACAGAATGAATGAGCTCTCATAATATTCAAGGCTTGGACCGCACTGGAACTGTTTGTTGCTCTGCCAACTAATCTCCAGTGCCAGACTCACAGTGTGTCTACACGACAGTTAAACAATTGCAACTGGCCCACATCAACTGATGCAGGCTCCCAGGGCTGAGGCTGGAGGGCTGTAAATTTGTGATGTAGACATTCAGGCTGCAGCCTGGGCTCTGGAACTCATCGCCAGTGGTTAAAGTAAGTGGGAATGCCAGGGAACACCATTGCCAGGCCCCACAAATTTCATAAATTCCATTCCTATGGATTCCTATGGGAAGGGGGCCCAGAGATTAGGAAGATTCTGGGGCCCATTCTGGGGCCCATCAAATTCTACTTTAACCACTGCACATCGCCCTCATGGGGTCCCAAAGCTTGGGCTCCAGGCTGAGCTGTCTCTGTGTCTACACCACAGTTTTACAGCCAGCTGACATGGGTAGCTGCGGGTGTTTACCTGCCATGCAGACACACCCTCGGGATCATCTGGGATAAGTGTGTGCTGGCAGGGCTTGCAACACTAGCCCTTCTGCTTCCAGGAAAGTCCCAGTTTCTCACTGAGCCACAGGAAAGAGCAGGAGCTCCAGCGGGGTTGGATGCAAAGCATGAATCTGTCCCAGAGGGCACCATGACCTGAGTGCTGGAGCCAGGCTTGGAGGTAGTCACAATAAGAGCTTTTTTTTTCCAACGAGGCTGGGATTTTCAAAGAACTTAAAGGGAAGGAGGCTCCCAGCTCCTCCTGCCTTCCCATGGGAGCTGAGCACCTGGTTCCTACAGGCCCCTTTGAAAACCCCACCCTCATTTTTTTCACCAATTCATCCTCCGCCTCCTTGTTTTTGCCTCCTTGAAAACACAAAATGCAAAGGACCTTCTCGAACATTGGCTTGCAAAAAAAACCACTGCCAGCGTGAAGCTTCATCTTTGCTTAGCCATGGCAGTCCTCTCTCAGTAAAGCGGGACAGATCTTGGAGAGCATTCGACTGTAGGACACAGTACACTAACTCTGATCCAAGCAAAGAAGAACAAAGCACGAAGCACTGTATTCTTCTATCAGAACAGAGTGATTGGTGCCCCTCAGGACAAGGGCAACCTGGTTACTCTTTTTTCCTCCCTAGTTAATAAATCTTTAGTTAAGTTTGTTACAGGATTGGCTACAAGCATTGTCTTTGATAGAAGAGCTAGGATACAGCTGATCTGGGATAAGTGAATGGTCCTTTGGGACTGGGAGTAACCTGAATATTGTGATTTTTGTGTATGGGCCCACTGATCACAAAGGCAGGCTCGATGGGTGGCAAGGTAGGCTGATGTGTACAAGGGAACTGTCTGTGACCCCTGTCAGGGCTGTCATGGTGCTTGAGGAGATCACACTTGATACTCAGGTGATGAGCTCTACGTCTGGAACACACACCCGGGCTGGGGATTGTGCCCTGCTCTGTAACAGTCTGCCCTGAGCTTGGCACTCACCTTCGTGAGCCACCCCCTACAGCGTGACTACACTGCACCAGAGCTCCTGCCCTAAAACAAGCTGTGCCAACGCTGCGATGGGCTGGGGGTGGGCTTGGATGCAGGCACGCCTGGGGGTGGGCTTCAGAGCCTGACCTCCAGCCCCAGCCACAATACCCAAGTACCATCTACAAAGCTATTTTTGGCACAAACCTTGCTAAGCACAAGTCTGTGGATCTGGGCTAGAGACTTGCTCCCAGACGCCGTGCAGACTCACCTGGCTTGGCTCCAGCCAATGGCACTGCAGGATGAGCCTGTAGTGCAGGCTGCTGCTCCTGTTAGGGAAGTCAGAGACGTCAGAGGCTGGGAGCCGGACCAGTATGCTGGTGCAGTGCCCCGCGTCTCTTACTGTTCCCCTGGCAATGCTTGACCCAGTTAGGCTTAGCCCCTGCTGTCTTGAGCTGCTTTTCTGCTCTTGTCTCCTGCCCTGGGCCCAGCTGCACACACAGGTTGAGAGGCATGAGGAAGTGAGCTATGCACGCACAGGAAAACTTCCAGCCTGCCCTGTGTGCTCCCTGGAGCCTAGCCTAGCCACGCCGGACTCCAACCTCAGCAAGCAACACAGCTTGATCATTTCTTCACTCTGCTTGCCGCTGCTCACCTTCCGCCCTTGGTTTTGTGTTGCTCGTCCCAGCTGTATGGAAATCCGTTTTGCTTTCTGTCATGAATGCGCCCGTTGTACGGTAGTTTTCAGTGTAATTATTGTCCCCCTTAGTCAGCCAAGTTTGTGGAGCTGGACATTCTCCCTGCCAGTCGAACAATTGAGCCCTTGTTACACTAAGGAATTGGAGAAAACAGTACCCACTGGTGCTCCCACTGGCTCAACTGGTCTGGTGGAAATTATTTGCTAAACTTCCCTAGCATAGACTAAGCCTAACAATGGCTGGCTTGAATTGATTGGCACTTATCTCAGAGTTAGGATATACAAAAGCTGGAGGGCCTGGGGGTGAGGTTTTAGAATAAGAGAGTCTTATTCCTTTTCCATCATAAAATCTGAATTATTCTAGTTACAATCAAGTTGGGCAACAGCTTTAAAACTCGGTCGCACTGCCCGGTGAGGAGGAGAAGGTTTTTTCTTTTGCTTTCTTTAACATCATCATAGTGATCTCTGTTGTAAAGTGCTTTGAGATTGATTGATGAGAAGCACTGTGTAAGAGCTACGTATTATTATTGTTCTGGTATGTGGCAGACACATCCAGGGATGGTGTTCCCCACCACCTGAACAAGTTGTTAAGTACTGATGGATGATGCATCTCATCAGTGTGTGGGAATTTGTGATCCAGGTTGTCTTCTATTGAGTTTGGCATGCCTGCGAGGTAAGCCACAAACAAGGAGACGCTGTAAGAAATCCACCAGTTCCATAGTCTCGTTGCTTCCACACATAGGGAGGGCAACCGACCCTTCCCTGAGGCTAAGTCAATACATGCAGGCTATGATGTCCATTAGGATCTTCATATGTGTTCCTGCTATCAGCAGAAGGAAATGGACACAGGCATTCCTGACACCTCTAAATTCAAGGAGATTAATGTGCATGGATATATCCAGTAGGGACCATTTGCCCTGCGTTGTGAGACCATTGAGATGCACGTCCCATCCTATGAGGGAATGTGTTGGTGGTAAGGAGCAATGAAGATGATGCCTGTCAAAAGGGGGTCCCTTTGGGGTAACAACAGGGGTTTGCCCAGACTGTCTCTGTTCAGTCTATAATCCAAACCGAACCACAGCAGTAGGCATCATATGTGAAGTCTGGTGCGTGAAATCACTACTGTGCTTGCTGCCATATGCCCAAGGAGCTGGAGGCAGATTGTGGCTGGCACATGAGGGCTGCACTGGGCTGTGTCTGTAAGTGAGACCAGGGATAGAAACAGATCTTGAGGTAGGAAGGCTTTGGCCTGTAGTGTGTCTAAGTCAGTGCCTATGAATTCCAGGCATTGCGCTGGTGTGAGGGTCACCTTCTGAAATTGATCTGTAGGCTCAGTTTAGTGAACAAATGTATTGTGGCCTTGGCAGCTCAATGCACCTCTGAAAACAATCAAGCTCTGAGGCGACATCTTCGAGGTAAGGGTATATCATTATCCCTTGTGATCACAGATGGGTGGCCACCGCTGAGAGAACTTTGGAAAAGGCTCTGAGGGCCAATGACAGTTTGAAGGGAAGGACTCTATACTGGTAGTGGTCATGTCGCAGAGTGAACCTGAGAAAACATTTGTGAGCCAACTGCACTGAAATGTGAAAACAGGCGTCCTTTAGGTCAAGGATGAAAACCAGTCTCCCTATGCCAGTGATGGAATGATCGTTGATAGTGACCATCTTGAACTTCTGAGCTTTGACAAATTTGTTGAGAGCTCTGAGGTCCTGACTGGGATTCCAGCCTCTTGGGCACCAGGAAGTAGTGAGTGTAGAACCCCTTGCCTTGTGAATGTTGAGGTAATGGTTCTATGGCTTCTAACTGCAGGAGGCCATCTATCTCCTGCCATAGCAGACCTCTCGTGACGTAATTCCTGAAAAGGGACAGAGAAGGGTGTTGTGGAGATGGGAGGGAGGTAAAGTAGCTGGAGTAACCATATCTAATGATCTCTAGGACCCCCCTCTGTCTGACATTCTGCACTCCCAGGAACTGTGGAACTCTGCCAAACGACGGCCAGATGGGTACATGAGCACAGATAGTACTGGGGAGAGATCTCAAGGAGCTTTAACCTGCCTGTCAAAATAGGTTTTTAGGGGCAGGTGGCTGGGTTGAGGATTGGGAGCTGGAAGACTTCTGTTTCATGAATTTCCCGGTTTTTATTTAGAGCTCATATTGCCATCATGATGAGAATTGAACAAATAAGGTTGTTGGATTTGAGGGTTAAAACATCGCTTTTCCCCAGTATTTAGATTCCCAGTGACCTGAGAGTGGCCCTGTAGTCCTTCAAGGAGTGGAAAGAGGTGTTGGGCTTCTCAGCAAAGAGTTTTATACCCTCGAGAGGGAGGTCCTCCACTGTGGTCTGCATCTTTTTCAGGAGCCCAGAGAGGGGAAGCCATGATGCCCATCTGATCACCATAGCCATGGAGGTGATCCTGGCTGCCATGTTGGAGGCATCAATTTTGTAATGATGATTTTGACATCAGTTGCTCTTCCTGGATGATGGCCTTCAAGACATCCTGGGCGCTCACCAGTAATTTATTGATAAAGGTGTTTAACTTATTATAACTCATGTAGTCATACTTTATCGTGAGTGCCTGGTAGTTAGCAACTTGAAATTGTAAGGTGGCACAGAAACATGCCTTCCTGCCAAAGAGATCAAAGTACTTCCAGTCTCTATCACAGGGTGTTGCCTGAGTGATGCTGTCAGCCACAAGAGCTCAGTGTCCACCATGATGGAACTGGATGGTGGGTGGGTGGGTGAATAGGAACTCTGAGTCTTTCACTGGAACATAATATTTTTTGTCCCCCTGCTTGCATGTCAGGGCCACTGAAACTGGGCTTTGCCACACCATCTTACCGGTAGCTGGGTCTAGTCTTTTTAACTGTGAGGGTGATTTTGGAAGTGGTTGAAGCATGAATAGGAGTGTAGCCAGCCCCTGTTTTCTGGCTGGGCCCCTAAGTCTGCAGGGTGGGCCCAGCCAAGGGCAGCTTCTGGTCATGTGACTTGTTACTTAGCAAATGAAGCTGTGTGAGGAGAAGGAGAGGTGGTGAGATGAGCTCTGCCCACCGCAGCGTCCAACAGTGGTGTCGCCGCCGCAAAGTTTGTGCCGCTCCAGAGCACTGCAGTGGGCGGATCTCATCTCCAAGTGGATAGGCCCTGGCCCATCCAGACCCATCCATGGCTACACCCCTGGTGGAGGATATCAATGAGCTTGTGATGCATGTCTTTACCCTTCAGTGATGTGGGGAGGGTGTCAGCCCCTCTCTTTTTGCCAGCTTCTAAACCAATCTCAGTTATGCAGGGCTACAAGGAAAGAGCATGATTAGAATGATTAGACCCTGGGCAGAAGTACAGGCTTCTGTTCCAGCTTCCGCCATAGACTCATGCTGTAACCCTGCATGAATCACATAATCTTTCTGTGCCAGTTTCCTGAACAGCAAAATGAACATAACAATACCTATGTCTCATAGTTCTTCGGACACTTAGCTAATAGTTGCAAGGCACTGTGTAATCTTTTGATTAAAGGCTAAATGTAAGTTATTAAGTATGTAGACTAATCATAGCTCAGAGGCATGGTCCCTGTCAGACCTATGCTACATTGGACTTATAACCAGGTGATCTAGATCAGTGTTTCTCAACTTTTTGATACCAGACTTGCTGCCTTCCTAAACTGTGTCAGGGAGATTTCAGGGACTGGCACCAGTCTATGGACCAATTATTGAGAAACACTGAGCTAGACTGTATCATTTAAAAACTGTTCTAAGAATATTCAGATTAACTTCAAGTACACATGGTTTGGCTGGAAGGGATCGAAATATATTTACACCAAGTTTAGAAATCCTGGCTGAAATCTTGACACCACTGAAATTAGTGGCAAAACTTGGCCTTAGGGATGAGCAGAGTTTGTTTAAACACAAGAACTGTGATACCCAAATCATGATAAAAGTTTTAAAGTAATTAACCAAAGGCTGGATGTCCTTCTAAAATATATGGACTAGCTCAACTATCAGATATGGACCTGATTCAAGAATTACTAGGTGAAAATCTTTGCCCTGTGTTTATATAGGAAGTCAGACTAGATGATCATAATGGTCATTACTGGTCTAAAAAGGGTCTTTACTACACTAAAAGATTAGACATGCTGGCTGCATTGCTGACTTTAACTGTTACTGGCTTTCAGGAGCTACCCACAATGTCGCATCCTGACACTACAATCGACACAAGTGCTCCAGGTGAGTATGCACCGCTGACACGAGACACCAAGTATGCATGCACAAGTGCTGGAACAACTGTAGTGGCTGTATGCCCACAACTGAGGTAGTGTGATCATGATCTCATTCTGACCTAGCTTTTTAATCCAGAACTCCCTTGTCATCATTTGTGTGTGGTTATTGTTAGGCAAATTAGGGTTCTTAAAATAAATATATAAAGGTGGTGGTTAAAATATTTTGCCATCGAGTATTTCTTCTTCCGGCCTCCTTGGAAGGTCTCCGCTCACAGTGAGTAGGGAAGATATAAAGGCTGTGGTGGATACCGTGTCATATCCATTATTACTATTTCCTACTGACAATCCAGCAATGCCCAGAGACCTCTGCTGGGACTGAAATCTCATTGTGCCAGGCAGCAGACAAATACATACAAGGGCCCGTGCCTTGCCAAAGGAAGTTTCCGCTGCAAAGAGATGAAGCGACATGCTGTGCATCAGAGGAAGGGAATGATCGTTAGATATGTTGTACACACTCGTGCACTTTTGTCCTTTGTTTTACATTTTACTATTAAATAAAATGTCTAAAATACCAGTTAGCCCCATCTGCCCCTCAAGCGGTCATTTACTGTGGGATTTCACATAGGGACCCCCAGTGAGCAGCGTGTGAAGGAGTAAAGGTTAGGGGACCCACAGGTCAATTCAAGGCGGCAGGTCCATACACATTAAATCCCCAGCGAGGATTTAGCAAAGGTTTCGATCTCTGGCTAGCTGATGTGAACCCAAACTGGCAAAAACCTAGGTATCAGGATTTCAGTTTGCTAATGCTTCCCCCCTGTGGTAGATTTTGAAAACTACATGCCTTTGTAATGCTTTAAGGCAGTGGGTCCCAACCTTTTTGCATGAAAGACCCATTAGTTAACACTAGGTTGGAGCAAGTCGGGTGGTTTCCATCCACAGGGTCCCCACTCCCTGATGCAAAGGACTCACCACACCTTGGTATGGTGCAATCACCCATATTCCTTTATTTACCCTATGTACACTGTAGTCCAACTTTTTGCCCCAGCCACTTTAGGGGATCGGCAGCTCATGGTTCAACTCCCTCTTGGCCAGCAGGCAGCCTGTCTCCCCGATTTCACCTGTCCTGCTCAGCCACACCTCTCCCCTGGTTTCTAGTGCTGGCCCATTTATCTCCCTGGGTCAGGTCACCAATTGTTCCTTGTTTCTTCATTAGGCCAGGGCTCAAATCTAGCTTAATCAGGGCTTCAGCTGTTACCTGTGCGGCCTGAGTCCCTTAGGCTTGGGCTAATAGGAGCATCTATTTGGTAATCTGGGGGTGTGCAGGTGGGCATGAGCCCACTCAGCTCCAGAAGCGAAAAAGCTAGAGTCCTTCCCCCAGCTATCGGGAACGGCCACTAAGCCCAGCACCAACTAAGTGCGGGGGACAACTAATGAAAACAGGAGCTGCAAACACAAGCATGTGAGGGTTTACTACCCTCTCCTGTTACATGGTAAAACACACACTTCCTCACCTCCCCACCCCTATAAACACACAGAGATGTTAGAAGAACAAAACAGGTTGTCCCAGAAGCGGATTGCCTGTTCGTGCGTGAGCCAGGAGGCGGGGACATTAAAATCCTTTTATGCTTAAAATATGCAAAAGCTTACAGAAACCCTTATTCGGTTACATTGCCACCTCAGTCATTAATATTAATAACTATATGGTGAATATAATTATCCCCCCCCCCCCCGTTTACAGGTTTTGCATATATTGAGCAGACGCTTTATGTTCAAACTCATTATTTCCTACAACAGAAATTACTTGACAGTCCTTAAGAAGCCGGGAGGAGGGGGCAGAAAGGTGATAAGCGACATGCCCATCCAGGACCTTATGCAGGTGGGGAAGATAGAGAGAAAAAGGAAGCTAGCATAATTTTTACCTAGAATCTTATTTGCAGGACAGCAAGGTTTGCCCATAGTAACCCCATTACCACAGTAGCAATCATTCAGGCCAGGTGCCCCATTTAACTCTTTCCTGCACTAATGATAACACTAAATTATATAAATAAAAATAATGTATTACTCTGATCTGAGTAAGAAGCTAAACTTTCAATGATTGCAACTGCCAGCACACATCCTGTGTGGCCACTCCTCCCTCTGTCCCTCACGGACTGGGAGTAACAGAGGCAGGCCTGGCCAGGACTGCTCTTTCTGGTCTGGCACGCAGCTGGTGCAGCAGCAGAAGTGGAGCTCAAGGCTTCTGTTCCCTGGGGACTGGGGAGACCTGGCCCACACTCCAGCTGGTGTGGCTCATGGGGGGCACACCAGGCCCAGAGCTCAGGGGGCTAAATGATCTCAATATTAATTAAATCTCATGGACCCCCTGTAAGTTTTGTCACTCCCCCCCTGGGCATCTCACAGGCCCCGGGTTGGGAACCCTCACTTTAAGTCCCCATTCCCACCATGAAGCCTTGCCTTGTGAAAACTTCACCAGGGAGCACAAATAAGATGTGCCAAAAATCCATATTTGATTGCAATTGTTGAGTCAGGCTCAATTTGTTTGCTCAGTACAAAGCTTAGATACATTTTAAGACCCTACTGTTTAGCTCTGGTTACTTCCCACAACTTGCAGCACCACGAAAATAGCTTCCGCTTTCTTCGTGAGCCCACTTGCAGCTCATCTGCCAGCTGGCAGCCTGCAGAGATGCTAATGCAACCCAGAAAGCTTCCCTTTCCCTCAGGCACAGTGCGAGCAGCTCTCAGCCTTCTGGGGGCTATTGGGTCAGATTAAAAACTAGGTGGAAACTCCTCCCGGGTGGAATGTACTCCCTGATCTTTGGCTCGTGCAGTATCTTTAATTCCCCTATTTCCCCAGCCTCCCTAAATCCCCCTGCAATTCCTTTCCCCTCCTTTTTCTAGTTAGCTAGGCTGGCAAGTCACACTCATCATGACACAGCTTTAGCCCATCCTGCTCTTAGGCCATAGCACACTGCTGAGCTGTGAGTGCCATTTCTCCCCCCAGAATGGCCAGGGAGCCTCTGCAGGGCCGGATTAATGCAGGGGCTTTAGAGGCGGCAGCCTCAGGCCCTGGGCTAAAGGGGGGCCCACCCCACAGTTCCACCAAAATCCGGCCTTAAATACTGCCTGCAGCTGCCTATCCGCTGCTGGCTGGGGCCACCCTCACGTGACCTCCCTGCCCTGCCTCGGCCACATGCTGCGGTGCCAACCACTCTGCCCCATCCTGCCCCCCCTTCCCTGTCTATTGTTGCCCTGCCCCCATGCCACCTGACCGAGATTGCAAGGGGGATGCTGCCAGCTGGCTGCTCTGCCCCAGGCCTCCAGAAGGTCACACAGGACCTGCTGGGGCTGAGCAGCCAGCCCAAGGGTAGGGCAGGAGCACCATGGGCCCCAGTGTTCCCAGTACTGGCCCAGCCTGGCCCCACAGCTTGGCGGGGTTCGTGGCCCTCACAATGCTGGTTGGGCCCCTCCCCGTGGCTGTCTGCTGCTGCTGCCGCAGTGAGGCAGGGGCCAAGGAGGGGACCCATGAAAGTGTCTATCCTGGGGCCCTATGGCACCTTAATTCAGCCCTGACCAGCCCACACCGCCTTCTAGAAGATACGGCACCTTCAGTCTAAACTAAGCTTCTTTTCATCCCACCAGCGTCAGACTTTTGTGTTTTGTTTTAATATGGAGTGAAAATCTGTGCCCCGTACTGGTTTAACCCAGCGACGCCACAAACGAAAATTGATGACCTGACAGTTGCTTCCCGAATTGACAGGGAGGTGTTGAGAAAAATGGATGTGGCTTCATCGATGGGAAGTGGCAGGAGGAATAGGCTGATTAGCTAGAAGAAAGCTGAACCAGCTGAATGCAGACCTAGCTGGCAATCAGAGATGAAGACACACGAAGTCCAGTGGGAATTTGACTTGGGTCATTAGCTTTGAGTGCCACAGGTTCTTGATGAGTTGTTGCAGTTTTAATTTACCTAATGCCTTGAGATAACCTCACGTGCCCTTTGGATTAAGTGAGCATAAATACCAGTCGCATGTGGCCACTAATCATAGAAGAGGCGCTCTGGCATTCTTCTCCCCACCACATTCCTGAGCCAGCAGAAGCCCTGGGCACAAACCCTTTGACTGGTCTCCGCTGGGAGACGGAACGGAGCAGCAAGCACTACGGGATAAGTGTTTAGAACAAAAAAACACTACAGAAGCGTTCAGTATTACAGACATTATCAGCCCCGGCCAGGCTGGCAGATTTTTCACGGACAAGCCACTGAAGGTAACGCTGCTTAGAGTTTTCTGCTGTGTGGGGGATAGAGATGGCTGGTTCACCAATGGTAGCACAGCTCATTGGGAGGAAGCCGGGTGTCAGAGCAGTCGGCATTTCATGCAGACATGCCATGATCCACAGCACGCCCAGCAGGCCCTTGGGATTAACACTAGTTCACTGAGCCCTGCTCCTCCCAGAGAAAACTCATTCAAACCAGTGGTTAAAGTAAGTGGGAATGCCAGGGAATGCCATTCCTGGGTCCCACAAATTTCATTCCTATGGGAAGGGGGCCCAGAGATTAGGAAGATTCCAGGGCCTATTCTGGGGCCCATCAAATTATACTTTAACCACTGATAAAACCTCACTTCAGTTAGCACGGTGGAGTTTTATGAATATCTCCTCCTCTGCACAGAACTGGATTCTTCTTTAAAAGGTTTCCGAGCAGCTATCACATGACAAATGTCCGATGTCCTAAGGAAGAGCTGCTTTTGGCCCCAGGGAGATGTGTGATGGGAGAAGGAATGACGACGTTTTCACAGAATTATTGCTTTGCTTTAACTAAAGTGAAGACTGCAAAAGGAAGTCCTACAGAATAGAAGAACTGCAGGAATGCTGCCTCCTGCCAAGCCAGCAATGGAAAGAAAGTCAAGGCGGGATATTACGTGCCTAGAAAACCAGAACTTTTGAGAAGTTTTCCACCAAAATGTCTTTGACTGAAAATGGCTGTGTCAACACAGCGGGAAGTTTTGTAAATAAGTCCATTTGCAAAACAAAAGTTTGCTTTCTCCTAAGCAAACCCAAACAAGTCAAGGAAATTTTCTTTGCAGGGAAAAATATTTTTGCAACTAAGCTCTAGTAAATAATAATGTAGGGCAGAAAGACCAACCTTCCCATACTTTGGGACAGTACAGGGGTAGGCAACCCCTGGCACACGTCAACAGTGGTACATGAGTCTATTCGGAGCAGCACAGTGCCCTCGGCGGTGCCACCGAAAGCCTCTCCAGGCAGCTTCTTTTGGGGGCAGATTCCCAAGGGACGCTGTGGAAAAAAACTGCCTGGAGCAAGTCCTTTTGGCAGTGGCTGGGCTGGAGGTCCCCAGGTATGTTGCAGAAAGAAGCTGCCCAGACCGACCACTCCAGGCAGCTTCTTTCCATGGTGTCCCTGGTGACCCATCCCCAGGCATGCTGCTGAAAGAGGCCGCCTGGAGCAGCTTCTTTCTGTAAGTGGTTCCTTTCAGTGGCATGCCTGGGAAGCACCCTCCTGCCCCAAATCCAGCCGCAGCCACCACTTTTCAGGCAGCAGCTGCTGCTTTTTTTGGTGGAGGCAGCCACCGGCACCAACTGAGGGTTGGGGTGGACAGTAATTCCATGTGACTTTGGGGGCCTAGAGACTCATTTGTTCCAATCAAGGGTTTGAAATATGTGAAAATTGTGAAATCAACTTCTGAGTAACCGATAATGAGTTCTGGTGGATTGCTAAGTGATTCATTTGCATCTAACTCTATCCTCAAATTGGGTTTTCTTTTCATTTTGCCCAGAACTACTTGAGTATTTATATTTACTTGTTCTTACTTACTAAAATGAGTAGGGACATTCAAGTCTTTCCCACATTTGTAAACAATGTGAGCTGTTGTACTTAATATTAAATGAGGTATTTCTTGCTGAAGTGTGTGATGGGGCTTGACTGGCCCTTTGGGACTCTGGGGAAAAATTCTTCTGAGCTGAGAGCACCCATCCTAAACTGAGCCTGGAGAAGAAACCAATTTTCCTACTTCCATTGTAGTGGCACACGAGACTAGCCAGGGATAAAAAACACAAAGCTTGTTAGGTAGGGTTATATCACTCGCTCTGAGGTTCTGCTCTTTGGACTTCTTCACTCCCACCTAAAAAGATGAGCACACAGTAGATAGGTTTAGTTAGGAAGGGCCACACTGCCAAAGATCCCTTAAATAGTCTTCAATCAATGCTGGTCCTGGATGAGCCACTGTGGTGAAAGAAAGAATCTCGAGTTTTTTTGGTAGGGCCTGACGCTCCAGAGGGTTTCTCATTTGACCCCTGAAGGACACTGCAGTACATCCCACTAGAACGCCAGTTAGCACAGCCCAATGCAGCCCTTTACTATGTGATGGTTTTGAAGTCAGTAGAAACGTGGGACTCAAAATGCCCTCATCTGCAGGATGCTCCGAGGATGGAAGTAAATATGGAAAGCTACAGAGTCTAAGGACAGACAAAATAAACTAACAGACACTAGCACACTGCAAGAGTGCAGGTAGATGGCCAGGGAAAGAGAGGTTGAACTCGAGGCTGGGATGAGAAAGAAGTGTGAGAACAGGAAAGAAGAGAAAATGAAACCAAGAAAACAGATGAGACAAAAATGAACCAGCACTATGGTAAAGCAGAGCAAATAGTAGCAATTGATTGTACAGAAAGAAGACAAAAATATATGGAAAGATACATGTCCCCAGTTTATACTTTGTGTTTTATATAGCATGTGTTTCAAACTTGCATAGATAAATGTAGCAGTCTTTGGGCTTCAGACAAGCTGCATTCTGTGCACTTTAATGGCATAAAATTTAAACACTCCCGTTTTTTTTAAAATAGCATAGATTCTGGAGAGGTAGTAAAAGCTGAGAACAGACTATTATTTCCAATGGCTTGATGCTGCAACAGGAAAACCGATGGTTAATGCACCTGTCCATGCCAGCAAGACAGAAGTCAAAATTTCTAAAAACAGCAAAAAGCATCAGTCATTCCTCTTATAATCTTGCTCCATTCTAATCTCACAATCTCTCACCCCAAACCATTTTTGTTTTTAAATAGCTTGTATACAGTTGGAATAAATACTCAAATGTGTACCTCAATACTGTACCACTGCGGTAAAACATAACAGTAGAGAAATAGTGTCCTTGGAAATTGCCAGATAAGATCTGTAGGATTTCCCATTGACAAAAACCACCTCTTTTTTTTAAATAAGAAGCTAACCGATGAAATGTAAGCTCTTTGGGGAAGGAACGATCTTACTGTTCTGTATGTATACAACATGTACACAATGGAGTCCTGGGCCATGACTGATGCTCTGAGGCTTTAGCGCAATACAAATAAAACAAACACCGAGTGTGAACTATATTTGAGGACCATATAGCTCCGCTTGCCTGTCTGATTCCACCTGCCACCACCAAGGCTATTACCACTTTAGTATTCATTCCACTCTCCCTTCTTCCCAGTAATAAGCTTCCATAGCCAGTTCCTGGTCGAACTTGATTGGTTTATTTTAGTTTTACACTTCTCTCTCACATACAGTCATTCAACAGTCCTGCACTGTTAGATTTCTACAAAAATATCAATTTTTCAAAAGCAGAAAAGAGGGAAAGATATATTTTTAATATATAAAAGGAAAAAAGCTAAATCTGACATTGCATTATATTCTTAAAAACATTTGTCTATTTACAGACATGTCTAAAAAAACCAAACATTATATCCAGGACTCTTGGTCTGGTGAGAATGTGCTCCTTGCAAGAGTTTCTATTGTTCTCCTGATTTCAAAACCCGCTCACCGCACACAACACATTCTTGCATTATTGCCTCTCAAAAATAGCGTGCCTAATTTCCAAAAGGGTTGTTCCAAACCAATTGATTTTGCAGGTGTGCGTGGGAGGGGATTCAACATTCAAATTACTGTGAAATGCAAAGATGGGATGTGAGGGTTAGGAAGGCTAATGAGCATTTCTAATGTATTTTGTTGCTAGGCAGAACTCAAACACCTTTCCTGGCTCTATGCCTATTGGTCCTTTCTGCAATTGACTTTGGGGTCTGTTCTTAGCTGATTTAGTAAGAGTTTTCTGGCATCAGGCAGGTCACCTTTCATCTCAACAACACTCTTTTGTTACAGCAAGTATTCCTGACTGTCCTCTGCCAAACACTAAATATATATCTAGACATTTTCATCTCCTTGATGAAAGCCAAGAGATCTCTCAAGGCAGGAAGGGTTATTTTAAAAGAGCGTCTGAATGATTTTAATGCTATCTGTGACCTACGACATATGAAAGGCTTATTCTTCTTGATGTACAGACATTGATTAATGCACACAATTTTAACTACTCAAGTGAACAGCAGCCATTTTGGATCAAGAAGTGATGGAAAGAAAGCAGAGGGGCAATCTAGTGATTTTTTTTGTGCGCCACCTGCAGCACAACGCTGGTAGCTGTTTCACACACAGCAAGCAGGAAATTTTCTGGCAAATCAAACTGTCTTGGCCAGAATGACAAGCAACTTCACCCAGCTGAAAAAATCCAGGGCCAAATTCCCAGGTACATCAGAATGTAAATCTAGTGTAACTCAGTTGAAGACAACATAATTATTCTCGATTTACACTGGTGTAAATGAGGCTCGGCTCTGGCCTCCAATGTTAAAGGAGTAGGTGTAAACATGTATTTATGCGCCAGTTCCCTTTTCTAAGGCATTGAATGACAGCTGTACAGCTCTGCACAGCTCTCAGGCTACCCACACCCTCTTCTTCAATCCTTCCGTGCAGGGAGGTTAGCATTTATGACACCCAATGGAGGGTAAACTGTAAAATACGTAGAGGCGGCAGAAGTGATACACACAACATGTCTTTTAGAGTACTGAGGTGAAGATACCTCTGTTCTGTAGTCTGTAGTAACTTTATCCATACCCAGTTTAAGAAAACTCTTTTTGCTTTGCAGCTCAATAGAAAACTAGAACTAAGAAAAGGGAACACGAGTATGCACAGCCAGCGGCACAGCCATGACAGACAGGTGGAGAAGATGCAGCTTATTGAACAGAGCACACTTTTGCATTAAATGTGGAGTTTGACGCTGCTTCTGAAGAGTGGAAGAACATCATTTACAGCACGTAAAACGCGAATTTCAGACACACAGGCACAGCCGTGGTCGTGGGAAAGAGGAAAGTCCGCATTAGTGCAACACGACGGGAGGGGTGGGAGGGCACAGGGGACATGTGGAATCCCAAGTGCTACTGTTGCACCAGCATTGAGAGCAGGGATTACATTCTTAAATACAATTATGCAAGAAAGGAAATATGCGCCATTTCTCCGAGTCTACACTATTTCCACAGCAGTGATTTTCACTTTTTAGGAGCACCTAAGAAGCCCCTCAAATACACTATAAATCCTATTATTTACAAACTAGATAGGAAAAGCTCATTTATACACTCATTGACAAATAGTCTCTTCTAGGCTGAAAATTTCATTCTTCAAGGAAATTAAAAAAACAAAAATTGTGTACAAAAATATAAATATCTTTACAGTCTGCAGGCCCTCCACTTCCAACAGCTTAACAGTGAAGAGTATCTACAGTTTATTCAATAAGCGATGGCAGAGGAGAATAAAAAATACATCTTGTGATTCAAATACTGCCCTATTTCCCTGGTAATGAGCATTTTTTTTTTTTTTGCTATACACATCTTGTGTAAATACAATGAGAAATCTCTGAGTACCTTTCCTGAATTCATGAAAAGAAATGGTTTGGAAGGACATGCATTTTCACGTCACTTCATGTAAATGTACTCAAGCTGTGTATGTCTTCAAGAACCATGAGGAAGTGATGAAAAAGGGAAAGGAGGAGAGGAGAATGGAGACTAATGACAAAAACTACTTGAGTGATGCTTTTACAGTGTTAGCAAGCTGGCATCCAGATGGATTTCTCCTGTTTGAATTCGTCACTCTGGATGCTGCCTTCTTCCAAGCATGCTCAAGAAAGAATCTTTTTAAAATGAGCTAACTGTGAAAAAAACATCACTGGGTGTTACAATTACGCAGGCTCTGAATGAACTATGAAAATTTCCTTCTTCACCTTAAGCTGGGAGTTTAATATTTAATAGGAAATATTAAAACTGGGCAGAAGCTACCAGACAGAGTCTGAGCAGAGAGCTAACTCTCTCTCACTGAAGAATGGAAATTTTTCACATTAATATTCTAGGACACCTATCTCCTTTTTCTCCTCACCAGGCAACCAGTTTGAACTAGGTTGTTCCCATCTCAATTACACACGCTCATTATATTTTGTGGGCTCACCACAAACTGCAAATGAGAACAACTCTGCTTCTGCATAGATAGTTAATTTGGCTGGTACAAAAGTTAGTACTCCTGATTTCTCCTCATCCAGAAACAACTGTGTCTCTGGCAGGGAATGAATCTCTCAGTGGCTGGGCCCACCAAACCTCTAGTTTCTCTTTGAAAACTCTTTGCAAAGGGCCCTCTGTTGGAAGGATACCATATGCCCAGCAATGGTTCTAGATCATCTTCCTTCTTTCTGGGGGAGGGACACCCGGAATACAGTAGTGAGGTAAAATTTACGTTAACACAATTAAAGTTTCATAGCACTGATTTTTCAACTTAGGGCCTGCCCTCAGTCAGAAGAGTGCACTGGTACCACATTTCCTTTATAGGGATACAGAAACAAGTGTCTGAAGACACGGGAAGGTGGTAAATTTCAAGACACCAATTCCTTTCATAAATCCAAATTGTTCCAGATTTTCCTTTCAGCCTGAAAAATCCAAGCATTTATTTGCCTGCAGAATTTGAAGGCAAGGTCCCAATGCTGTTCAATTTTGCAACCACAGATGCTAACGTGGGCATTATTTTGCTGTCTTGTACTTCCTGGTCAGTTGCAGGTAATTTCGTTTTTAACCCTACAGGGGCCAGTTTTGCAGCGACTGGGGCCAAGACTGGCATCACCTTGGTGCCCTGCCCTTCCGAGTCTGCGGGAAGATTTGTCATTTTTAACCCAAGCGGCGCCAGTTTGGGCATGGGCCTCCACAGTGCATCAGCATTGCCGCCTTCAAGATTCGTTTTCATCTGCAGGATTGGAGGAGACACACTGGTCTCTGGCAGGGGATCTAAGGTTTTACCACTTCCACCACCAGTGACAGAGAGGCTGGCAAGTGAGTCCTTCATTTCGGAGCCTATTACAATCTTCAAAACATCTGCTTGAGAGGAAGGTTCTGCAGAGTGCCTCTCGCCATCAGTGAGATCATCATCTTCCAGGTGAAGCAGGAGGGGGCTTATGGAGCCAGCACTCTCTCGAACTTCAGAAAGGGCCTTGAAACTGCTACCCAAGTGTCCGAATGGGAAGGAAGATCCAGCCGCAGTGGCCAGGTCACTGGCAGTTCTCCTGCGAGTTTCTGAGTCTTCTGGAGAAAAGTCTGAGCTCAGAGTGCTGGGCAGCTCTGACATGCCGGAGGCATCATCGTTCAGCTGCTGATTGAGAAAAGCAATTTCATTGAGAAGTGAAGTGAGGGTTTCATCAGTGTCATCACTCTCCTCGATGCTGCCCAGTAACTCACTTGGGTCGAGTTCTGCTTCTTCTATTGCAGAGGCTACTTTCCTCAGTTCCATTTCTATCCTGGAGTCTTTGAAATCTTTAACCTGCAGCTTGCGGAATGGGGAATCCCTCGGCTTCAGCCTTTCCCCTTCCTGATCAGTCTCTTTCCTCTTCCCCTGGCCTCCAACGAACTCTCCAATGCAGGACTTTTTGGCAAAGGACTCCAAAGAGTCCTTCACACTGGGTACATTCCGAGTCTGTGGAAAGCTGTCATCTTTATTTTCAAGGAAAATTTGGGTAGGCCCTGTGGCACTTCTCCCACCTCCACAGCTGTCTCCAGAAGATGCCTTATTTTTTCCTTCTGAAAGGATGTCCTCACTTCGCCTACTTTCACGAGGTCCTGTTTTCAGGGACAGCTCAGATGTCTGTGCACCAGCACCAGGGATCACATGAGAATTCTTGTTTCTATTCAGGTTTAAATTCATACTCCCTTCGGTGGCCAGTGATGTCACATTAACAATCTTTGGCATCATGAATGAATCTTCACTCTCTGCAACACCAAAGAAAGCAAAACCCATCAGGATCACTGGTGATGGCAGCTGACAACAATCTGTCCCTCCCACATCATCTTCCCTCTACAAAACCCTGCCCACAAAGAGTTTAAAGCATTTGCTCAGGTACACAGTCTTGAACGCTTGTGTTGGTACCTCCATTTTTTCCCCTCCAAACTGAACATTCAATCCTAGTCTGAAGAATAAATCTTCACAAATAACAAGGAATCCCTTGACGTGTATTGTATATCAGGATTGTTTTTTAAAACTTGAGCACATTTCAATAAACAGAGGTGTTTTCCCCCTATGGCCAGCCATTGCAAACACATCTTAGGGTCTTTTCCAATCTGTTAGTACGCTGCCAGTAGTAGGAGTTCTGTAGACGAAATTCAGCCCTCAGTGTGACCTCAATGCTGCGTGTGCAATTCCTCCTGCTTTTAGTGGATTTGCACAAATGAAACTGATTGGAACGTAACAAACAATTCTTCTGGTGATGCATAAGACAAAGAAAATCCTCACACACTGTCTCTTAGCTGTGCTCACTCGAGAAGCAGAAGTAAAAGCAGTAGTTATTCTTTTGTGCTGAAGTTACTAGATATAACTACTACAGAGCAGGTACCAAAGTGTTACTTCTACATTACTTTCCGCAGTCAGTATTAGTTTAGTCTAATTATTAGTAGAATTACAACCATCATTCACTAAGCTAAGTTCACCAGTCTCTCCTTTTCCAGAATTTCTTGATAGAAGAGGAATTTTCTGAAGTGAGTTGATGAAACCCACGTAATGTTCACTACCATCAAAAAATATCACTGTATTTACATAATGATTTTCAGACCATACACTTGAAAATGATGTTTCCTGCATGTTTTGTCGCACAGCAAGATAGTGCATATTATAGGGACCCTCTGTGCTCACTTACTGGTAGCAACTGTTTGGATTCTATCTCAGACTTCCCCCAGCCCCACGTCTGAAACTGACCTATTTCTTTTCTGGGTAGTGCCCTATCCCCTCTACTATGTGTATCTCAGGTAAGATGGTGAGTGGCCTCCTCTTAAGAGTTTTATGCACTGGATGGCAGGAACCATTACTAATATAAACATCCGCTGTATTCTGCCTAGATCCCTTGCACAATACTTCTGCCAAATGTTTCAGCTTTAACAGCATCAGATTTGAGGGTTCCAAGACAGCTCAAGCCTTAACTGCTGGTGAATGACTAGGAGGTCAAAGAAATGTCTCACCAGCTCTGCACGTAGTTTTACTGAGAGTTATAAAAGTGCAAAGGTGAGATGCAATATTTACTATCCTAAAGAAAAGCTAAACTGAAATATTTAAGAAGAGCTTTCCCTGATCTGAGCATAAGGATTTGTAATTGAAGGACTTACCTGACGCTGGTTCTGCAGCTGTTACTGCGGCGGAGGGCACTGGGTTACTGGCAATGGCTGACAGCGTGATGGGAATGCTGGGGTTAGTGAGTA
Organism: Pelusios castaneus; assembly: GCA_007922175.1. Taxonomy (NCBI): domain Eukaryota; kingdom Metazoa; phylum Chordata; order Testudines; family Pelomedusidae; genus Pelusios; species Pelusios castaneus. The sequence goes on from ML685764.1 coordinate 1,996,557, forward strand.
TGCCTTTCACGTGCACAGGAACTGTTGAGCCTGGTAGCTGAATCATGACGGAAGCAATACCTTGTTCAGGAAGAAAAGAAGTTCTTTTTTAGATACTAGCACAAAAATGGAAAATACAGCTCCATGCTGTATTGGATATTGTAGTACCACCAGAAAGCGTTCTAAGAGATGGTTATATGAATGTTCTGTTTTGAATGTAGATCAGCCCGATGAACTCCTACTGCACCATATTTCAGGTATTTTCCCCTTCTCTGTTCTTCGGGAATATTAACATTCCACTTACCTGATGCTAAAACCAGAAGTGAGGGTTACTCACCCTTGTGCAGTAGCTAAGGTTCTTTGAGATACGTGTCCCCGTGCTGCTCCACTCCAGGTGCGTTGGCGCGCTCTGCATTGTTGAGCAGAGTTTTTCTCAGAAGAGTCCATGGGGCTCATGCACGCGCCCGCAGGTGGCTCGCGCTGTGTTAGGTGCCCTTCTCGGGGCGCACACGACCCCCCACCCTCCAGTTCCTTTTCTACTGCAGAGTACCAGCAGGTGCAGCCATGTGCTTATACTCCAAAGGAGAGGGAAGGAGGGTGGGTAACCCTCACTTCTTCATCTAGTAGTGTCCCTGTGGTGCTCCACTCCAGGCGATTTCAAAGCAGTCTTCCTATACGGTGGGGGAATCTTCGGAATTGTTGTGACCTACAGATCTTAATACTGATAGGCCGACAGCCGTGTCAGATTTTGATGCCTGCTCAATAGCATCATGTTTTACAAATGTATCTGTTGATGCCCATGTTGCAGCCTTACAAATGTCTAAGATGGACACATTATCCATGAAGGCTGCTGAAGCAGCTGCTGATCTGGTAGAATGTCTCCTGATGTCTATAGGAGGGTCTACCCCCGATTGCATGCAGGAGAGATGGATACATGTGGAGATCCATCTTGAGAGGTGCTGCTTGGAGATTGCGTTGCCTCTCGATCGCTCAGCGATTGAAACGAAGAGGTTCGGGGACTTTCTGAATGGTTTTGTCCTATCTAAATAAAAGGCAATTGCTCGCCTTACGTCTAAGGTATGTAAGGTAGCATGCCGAGCATCAGTGCGTTGTTTCGGATAAAAGGTAGGTAGATGTATCATCTGGTTCACATGAAAGGCTGAGCGATCGTAGGGAGGAACTTAGGGTGTGGTCTGAGCGAGACCGTATCTTTGTGAAGCACTGTGTACAGTGGATATGCCATGACTGCTGCAATCTCACTGACACGTCTTGCCGATGTCTATGACCAGAGAATTAGTTTGGGGATGAGTAAAGAGAAACTCATTGCTTTGGGGGCTATGAAGTACTTTTTCTCAGCTCTCTTGCAGGTAGGCATTATTGTGGCGGGCGTTTGCCATATAAGATTGGCAGTGTCCATGATTCCATCGTCATCGGAATTTTTGTTGAGGTGGAAAACTGTAAAATTCTATAGAGCTTGTGTTAGGAGGTTGACCTTTCTTGTAGGGAGATATCCATGCCATCCACAACTCTTTTGAAAAGTTCTTGAAATTGCTTTGTCATCTGTACTTGTGGGAGGGGCAGGCACCATTACTTCATCTAGATGGGATGCTGGGTTATTGGCAGGGCATGATGCTTCCTGCTCTGGTGTTTGTACTGTGGTCTGAGTGGATTCGGATGTTTGCTATTTCGCTGCAGGTGCTTTAGGTGATGGTGGAATTGTTAGCGCCTGAGATGTCGAAGGTCTGTTGTGTGGCCGTGAGTAATGGGACCAGTTGTCCCACCTGGCCAAGGCATGCAGTAAGATGGTGGTGCATACCATGGGGGAGGGGGCCAGGTGTAATCTGGCTGGGCAAGCGGACAGACATTGCCTGGGTAGTGGTTGTTGTGATCCTGTGGATGGGGCGAGAGAATGTCCCCCTCGCTCTCCATTTCACTGTCAGAGGAGGAGGATGGGGAAGAGAATCATCCCTTTCCATTACTTTGCACCGGGGATGTGTCGGTGCCATAAAGCAGTGAGAACGGAGAGGAGGTGCAAGATTCCTGCTATTCCTGAAGGTGCTGTGTTTTCTCTTTGCATTTCTTGGCACTGGAGAGGGCAGCAGTGAGTCCTGACACTGTGTGTTTGAGAGCGATTGCAGCACTGTGGATGTCAGTGCTTGTGGTGGTGCCGGGTGAGCGCTGCGGCTGCCGCCAGCACATTCGGTGCCGAGTGTGTTGGTGCCGGGATCGGTGCAGACGGCCCTGTTATCGTCGGAGCCGGTGCCGTTGCTGTAGGTAGAGGCGGTGCTGGTATAGCTTCCGGCGCTGCTGTCATGACCGTTACGGCGGCTGACTGTGCCATGACTGAGTTGTTCATTCCCATCTCTCTGCCCGGTTACTGGGCTTCAACGGTGCTTCCCAGATTTGGGAGTCTTTGTACCTGAGAATCCACCAGCCTCTTTGGAACTCACTCCTTTTTCTGAATGCTTCTTTCCTTTTGTCATATCAGATAATGAAGAAGAGGAGTGCCTCTCCTCAGGTTTCTTCAAGATGACTGTCCGGGCTCTGAGGTGGGTCTTAATGAGCCCTCCATCAGAATTAGCTCAAGTCTCGTATCTCTATGACGCCTGGTGCGGGATTTTAAATTTTTACAATGTTGGCATTTCTGGAGAACAGGCAGCGGATACAGTCTGTATGTCCGTCCATAGCTAGCATAACCTCTCTGCAGGAGGCGCAGCATTGAAAGCCCGGTGAAGCCGGCATTTTGTTTAAAGCCGGGAGTGGTTATGAAGGAGTGTTTTGTTTGTTTGTTTTTAAGGAGAAAAGGTAGGGTAGAACTATTGCTAAAACTGACTATGGGGAAATAACTATAACTAACTCTAAATTCAATCAGCTGTGAGAGCTGCTGAGGACTCTGTCTTCGACCAGAGGCAGTTGAGAAGGAACTAGAGGGTGGAGGGTCGTGTGTGCGCTGAGGAGGGTGCCTAACACAGCGCAAGCTACCTGCGGCGTGAGTGTGACTCCCATGGACTCTGCTGAGAAAAACTCTGATCGATGACGTGGAGTGCGCTGACACACCTGGAGTGGAGCACCACGGGGACACTACTCAAAGAAGAAATAGCTCAGCTGACTTGGTTAGCGTTTCGGTTGTATCATCGAGTATCTCTGGTTTATATAACAGGAACGTTGCAGTGAGAACCCAGCCCGCGCAGTGCAGTTGTGAGAACACAAGATTAGATAAAGGACACTGGTGGCGGGGCACACACTTTCTCACAGAGAAAAACATTATTTTATAAATGGCAGTGCAGTAATGAACAGAGGTACAGACGCAATGCCAATCCGTATCTCCCACTGAACCTGCTGGCATGTGACCTTACCCGGCTGTGTTGGCACTGCGTTGCTGCCAACTTGAGGCTTCAGCTCCGCTTGCAGAAGTGTGGAAGGAACAGTGGCCACCTGTCCTGGCATCAGGGGGCTCTTCAGTGTTAGCACCTGTCCTTGCGGCGTCATCACTAGGCTGGCAGTGGTTAACGTAATAGGAGCGGAGGTGGTCTCCGCTGTATAAAAACACCAATATAAATCATACACTCTAAGTGGTATTTCCTGAAGGCCTTTAACCAACATCAACTCCCTAGCTGACAGCCATTCTCTTTTGGGTAACTATCAATGTTGGTGTCTTCAACCCACATTGTGCAACTTGGATAATTTTCTTGGCTAAAAACTGCTATTAACTGCAAGCTCAGACCATCTTAATTTCCCTATGTGGAGCCTTCAGACCCCACACAAGCATTCGCAGAAATTAATGTGATTTTTCTTAGACTGTCCCATATCATGTACAACATATATAACCATTCCTGTACTGATGCTTCACCTTTACTTTGTACGAAATTAACAGATTTATAGCAAGACGGCTGCACAAAGCAGGCTGCTGTTTCATCCCCCACCCCCATGGTATCCGATGAAATATTTTTTCCTATTTGCAACTAGTCCAAACACATTATCTTTCCCAGCCTACCTGTGGCCTGGCTTCCTTTCCTGGCGAGTATCAATGGCTTCCCCCGCCTGTTTGTCATAACCATTTGTCCCAACTCTTGAAAGGAAGTGAAGGAGCCTTCTTGCTGCCTGCTGGGTTTGGGGGCTACAACGGGCTCCTCTGATTCAACTTGTTTTTTCTTCTTCTGTGCTTCTACTGCCTTCTGTTTGGCATAAATATATTCTAGCTTCTTCAGGACCACCTCTTCTGTCTTACCTAGAGAAAGATTAACAGAGTCAACCTGTCCTCAAATTATATTTGATTCCAGGACTAAGAGTTGGAATGAAGCCATACACAGACCCAGCAGGTTAGCTCCAAAGAAAAAAAAGATTTTGTCAGTAAATCCCCTCAATAGCCAAAAATCAGACTACAGCACAACACAGAAATAGAAACATTTATCATTACGTCCCCAAACTTTCTTTACTTCAAGTACAAACATTAGCTCAGCCTGCCTGCAGCTTCAAGAGACAGAACTTCAGATCTAACCACCAATGGCTCAAGACCATGTCCCTTCCTGCTGGGCAGGTTGCCAGTTGAGAACTTCCACAGCTATAATGAAAACAGTGTCCTCCTAACTATGAATACACTGACAACTGTGCATGAGAACATTATTTACTTAGCCATGACCAGGGGATCTCTCAACTTATCCAAGGTTCAGATCTGCAGATCTTACTATTCAAAGAAAGGAAATTTTAGCGTAAGCTCATATATATGTTAATATTATTCAAAACAGTAAGATCCACGGATTATATAATGGGGTTTTATTAACAGTTTACTGGTATGGTGAGAAATCTATCTACTAAGTTAGTTGAATATATGACTAGAACTGATGTAACTATATACAGAGACAAGGTGGGTGAGGTAATATCTTTTATTAGACAACTTCTGTTGCTGTGAAACATAAGCTTTCGAGCCATACAGCACAGACCGACATGGATACAACTATATTACATATACACCCAGGCTGTTTCCCAAATGATAGAGGTACTGCCCTTAACACCATCCTTCCAACTACAGCAACAGGGAAGGCTTACCTGTCAATTCTGAAGCACATTATAAAGGACCAGAAGGCTGTCTTTCAGGTTTCTTCTTAAGAACTGTAAATCTCCACCCAAGAAGCCTGTACTGCACTTATGGATCATGACCAGAGTTCACTAAAAGACTAATTCTTTGCCTCGTATGGCTCAAGTACAAACCACTTGATCCATCTGCACATGTAAGATTCTGAAAAACACTCTCCTCCCTGCTTACAGTCAACAGATAGCCTGCAAATACTGAGCCCGACTGCTTTAGATTTGTCTAGGTAACTTTTTAGTGCTAGGTGGACATCCCATGTGCCACAGCTTTTCCACAAATTACAGTGGTTTGGGACAGAAGGACTTCAGTCTATTGCCCATAACTTACAGAATATGAACTTGACTTGACATGCCTAGATAAGTACCAGGATCATCTGAGAACCAACTTCTCAGTATGGGACATGCAATACTGTGTTCTCAAAACAGTCTAATTCCACATCCATCTCCCTAATGCAGCTGTTATCATGAAGGCCACCAGGTGGAGAGATAATACAGGGACAGATCCTTTGGAAGGTTGAAAGGATGTTGTGAAAGGCATTAGCATGAGACTGATGTCCAAAGCCCTGTGTAGCTGTTGAGGATATAGCAGAAAGGCTCTTTGGAGAAAACTCTATTTCTGGAGGGAGTAAAATATTCTTCTGCCCAGATAGCCTCAATGCACTGGATACTAGGACCCTAAAGCTCCACAGCAGGAAGCTTTGTCCACACTTCCTTTACCTGTGGAGGTAGAACAAAAGCAGCCGATTCCTTCAGTTGTTTCCCTGAGCCAGTGACTGACAGGTCTGGGTTCTGCCCTCAAAGCTGCAGGTGCACTAAAGCCACTGTAGAATCTGTGGACCCTGCCTGGAGAAATAAACACTTCCTTTTCCATGTTTATGATACTGCACCTTATATTATCGTAAATACGTCCCCAAATCAGTCTCTCTCTTTCTTAGGATCTATGGTCCAGATTCTCAAAGGTATTTAATGGGAGTTAGACCCCTAAGTACCTTTGAGGATCTGACCCCAAGTCTCCTAGCTGCACATTCTTCCACCATGTACACTGAGGGCCACCCCACATTCTCTCAACTCCTTCAAGTTCTTTCTTTCACTATTCCAATCATCCAGTCCCCTTAAACCACCTCACCTGAAAGTGTGGATACTTTACGGATCAGAACATCTTGTTTGCGAGTCAGTAAGTTCTTCTGCCCAATCAGTTTATCTGCCTGATCAGTCAACCCCTGGATCTCTTCAAAGGCCTGGAAGCATATGAGAATCCCAGTTTAAGCATCAAGTTAATGCATGCAACACAGAAATAAGTAGTTCTCCTTTCCCAACCAAGAAAGATGTTTTGAAAGTTTCCCTACAAATATTTTCCATCATTACTTTAAGAAACAGAAAAAGGACGTTCAGTCACCATGTTACAACATTTCTCTGAATGCAATCTAAAATAGGATAAATGCTTGCTTCTTTCACTTCATGTTGAGGAACATCTGTTTTCACAGATTCTAAGGCCAGAAAGTACGATAGTCATCATCAAGCCTGACTCCTGTACAACACAGGCCACAGAACTTCCCCAAAATAATTACTAAGTCACATATTTCAGAAACACACACAACTTCAATATAAAAATTGTCAGTGATGGAGAATTCATCACCATTCCTTAGTAAATTCTTCCAGGTTTAATTACGGTTAAATATGCTCTCTTAAAAATGTACACCATATTTTCAGTTTGAACTCTAATTTATCAATATCCTTCTTGAATTGTGGACACCAGAACGGGACACATTATTCCAGCAGCAGTCGCACTGGTGCTAAATACACACTTTGCTACTCCTTTTTCAGGTTTCCCTCTTTATCCATCTAAGGATTACATTAGTTCTGATTGGAGCATTGCACGGGAAGCTAATATTCAACAGATTATTCGCCATGACTTCCAAATCTTTTTCAGTCACTGCTGCCCAAGATAAGAAGAGTACCCCATCCTGTAAATATGGTCTTTACTCCTAGATGTATACATTTACATTTAGTCATACCAAATCACATATTGTTTTGCTTTGGGCCAGTTTACCAAGCAATCTGGATCACTCTGTATCAATGATATATCCTTTTTGTTATTTCCCACTCCCCCAATTTTTGTGAGTGATTTCTTGTTTTCCTCCAGATCATTAATAAAAATGTTAACTAGCATAGGGTCAAGAACTGATCTCTGAAAGACTGCTCTAGAAACATAGCCATTTGATAATGAGATCCCATTTACAATTACATTTGGAATCCTATCAGTTAGCCATCCTTTAATCCACTTAATGTGTGCCATATCAATTTTGTACCTCTCTCTTTTTTTAATCAAAATGTACCAAGTGAAACACCTTACAAAAGTCTAAGTATATTATATTAACACTCCTAACTATATCAACCAAACTTGTAATCTCATCAAAGAAGATATCAAGCTCGTTTAACAGGATCTGTTTTCCACAAACCTATGTCTAAACTGGTAATTGACACAGTTTTAGGAATCCAATACACAGGGGAGTATAATTATTTATGGCTCTTGATTGTTTCCCTTCATTTACAGTTTTGTATCTAAACGATATGCTGAAATAAAATATTTCACAAAGGGCCGTCTCTTCTTACATTAGAGAGATTTGTCTTCATTACACATCAGAACTGTCTGGTTATACCATTTAAAATTGCCCTGGCACACTGGCAGTTTCTTTCCAGAATTAATTCACAATGAAGCAGTGAAAGAGTGGGGAGCTGACCCTATCCTGTTCACCTGTAAAATTTAGCTCTTGAATGAACCCATTTCTCCACGAAATACTTTATTGTGAAATGACTGCACACGGGTGAACAGAATTTCTATGCTCATCATGAAAGGATTTTTCATATCACTACATTGTTTCTCAAAGACCAAATGTCAGTTTGCACCACATTAAAGGAATTTTTCTCCATATGAGCTTGGGTTGTAAATGCTTACTTGTTTGAGGATGTAGCACTTGGAAACCTTGGGAAGGTTGTGCAGTCCCAGAGCTCTCTTCAGCTTTTCAAAAAGATCCCTCATTTCATTGCGACGTCGGCGTTCATTTGCTGTGTGCGTCTGACGGTAATGAGCAAAGGCCTCTGCCTCATTCTTTTGCTTTCTGTTCCAGAAGTGGGGCTTCTGTTGGAAAATAAACCATGGAACTATTTCAGATAAAAAAATTAACTCAAGGGGAAAAATGCAAGCCTAATTTACAGAATCATTAGAACACATTCTTGTGTGCCTCAGTACAAGGTAAGTCATATCATGACTGGATAAATCTCTGCTGCTTAGCTACAAGGCCTTCATGAAATCTGAAGATTCTTGAAAGCAAAAAACCCTAAAGCAATGGATTTAAAACTTTTTTCCTCAGGACCAGTTGAAAAAAATTCATTTGTGTCCATGACCCAGCAATTACATCTTTGAGAAATGCATTCCAGTCTTGCAGCAGCAGCAGGGGGTGCCGCACCTCAGTAATTGAGGGTGAGACCCAATAAGTACTGGGTTGTGACCTGTGGTTTGAAAATCAGTGCACTGAAGGATGTGTGGAATATAATGAAAGAGGGACAGAACATCCAGATCACCACTGAAGGTGAAGGTCCAGCAGCCATTTCCACTCAAAAGCATTCAGAAGATAACGAGCATGGATCCATTGCGTATCTTCACATAAAACAGACATTTTGCAATGCAAGGCTTTGGCTTTAAAAGTCACTTTAGATAAAAGATTGTGGGGAAAAGTTAAGCAAATTACATTTAAGATACCAATCGCTTCATTCTATGATTATTACTAAATTAAAAACATATAAAAAGACAGGCTCTGATTAAGTCAGCTGCCATTGATAGGAGACACCCATCATGCTCACGTATGAATTACTCCTCTCTCCGTTCTAGGCTGGTTGGTCTGTTATTTTGACAGCTGTAGTGTGCATTCTATTATTTTGCCCTGTGAAACAGTACCACACTCCTTACAGATTTCTTCAAGAAATAAGAAGTTAGTCTAAATTTCTGAGGTCATTCTGAATCAATGAGTTTTTTTTTTTACTTCAATGGGCTTCAGATCATATGGTCTTTGTGAGATCACTTTAATTTGCCAAAGTGTAGGCCGGGGTGTCAAACTCATTTGCTATGGCTTTGACTTAAATGTACTTCAAGTGGGCCGTACATTCCATACATCGAAATATTGGGGCACTCTTGTGGCATCACAGAGCACTGGGTATATGGGACCACACTCTCTCTCTCTCTGTGTTAGGGAGAGTGTGGTCCTGTAGAGCACAGTCATGGGCCGGATGGAAGTGCATCCGGCCTGCAGGCTGCATGTTTGACAGCCCTGGTGTAGGCTATTTAAACTAGCCATGGGGTAGGAACCCCCGGCACGCAGGCCAACACTGGCACACAAGCCCATTTGGAGCGGCACTCAGTATCCTCTGGATGGCACCACAGAAATTGCCACTCCTGCCACCAGAAGACACTCCAAGTGGCTTCTTTCGGGGGCGGCTGCAGTGCAGAGGTCCCTGCCATGTCCATGCCCAGGCACACCATGTAAAGAAGCCGCCCAGACCAACTCCTCTCTGTGGTGTGCCGCCTCCAAAAGGAGTGACTCCAGGTAACTGGGGATGGGGTCCCCAGGCACGCTGCTGAGAGGAGCCCCTCCAGGTGGCTTCCTTCCATGAATGGGCTGCTGGCACCAGCTGAGGGTCGAGGAGGAGGAGCTGGCATAGGGGTCAGCAAAGGTTGCCAGCCCCTGAACTAAGCTATCGTTTTCAGAAATCCCGTCTTACTTCCCAGACACAAAAAACGTAATTCTCAATTTGATACATAATAACCATTTCCATTGCAAATAGCATGCACCAGAAACAAAATTTAAGACATCTTAAGAGTTAATAAGCTGCAATGGCAGGGAAAGCAGTTATTTCTTCCCGTAGAAATTTAACCAAAGGCCACTGAAGTCAATGACAATCTCTCTTACTATCAATGGGCTTTTGGATTAGGATCCTACCTAGTTCCTAGCATAAAGATACATAAATATATTGAAGATAAATCACTTCCATATATGAAAGATTATCTTTAAAATGGAAATGTGATACTGAGAGGAAAAAAGAAGAAGTACCTTAGTAGACTTCTCTGCCACCTTCTCATCTGAAGGATTACGAACACGGTGCCTGGAAGAGAGGCAAGAAGTTTTTCATATTATTCGTCTCATGTACCCCATTCTCATTAACTACATTCCCCACAGCCTTAGAATTATCCACTGAAATGAATTTTCCTTGCAATTAAATGAAAGTGCTACAATGCTGCCTGTGCTGTTCTAAGAGAGATGGCTCCATCTTGGACAACACAGCCTTTATACAAATCTAACCGTTTCAAAAACTCTAAAATGACCCTGTAGGACAAAATAGCAAGGTCTGTGTCTACAGAGGTAACATCATCTGCCAATATCTGCCAGTAGCAACTCAACCATGCTTAGGTTATAGGTTGACTACAGAGCAAAATCAGCATTACTGGTTTATTACTATTATCTTATGGCATAAAAATACAATACCTATTCTTAAGATTTTTTTTAAAATATCAGAAATATTCACATTTAGTGACACCGTATCTTCAGTTCCTTGCTTTTACTGAAAAGTTTTGGCAATGTCTGAGGCTGAAATACAAGCTGTACCTCTCAAAGGAGGAAGGGAAACGTTTTGAGATGTGTGATACCACCATCCAGGTTCTTCAAATATCTTGCCAAAATCCTTCAGCAAAGAGAGTGAATTCAAGCTCTGATATTCCTAATGTAGCAAACCAGAAGAAATAAAGGAAAACATCTGAGGCTACCTTTCTACACTGTAAATAAGTTGTGTGTGCATGTGTGCGCACATGCTTTGTATTTAGAAGTCACAATAGCAACAAATAATGAACAAATCAAGGTGGATTTCAAAAGGAGATGCAACCATTTAATCACTCAGGCTCTGTATCTCAGAATGAAGTCAACAACGCCCTGCTCTGTTCTTACTATAGGACTGGTGCCTAAATTAATAAATGTCAAAGCCTGAAACTAACAGGGAATCCCTCTGCTGCGGCAATATATCTACTAGTGAGGGCACACAGGATCAGCAGAAAGGGAAACTAAAAAACTAAACTAAAAAGTCAGCCAATTCTGCTTATCTTCAGTAAATAATTAGACAGACCATTGGACCTGTTAAGATAAAGTGCTCATAAGACAGATATCCTATTGGCCATATTGATTAAATGGAGAGGCCTCAATTCTTCATTCAGATCTGACAGAATGGACCCCTGCGTATGTGAATGAGGAGTCCCAGTGTGCTAAAGGAACTGGGGCCTTACTGTGTTTTACAATTTGTTAAAACCTCGTTTAACCTGTTCATTTTCATGCCAATTCATTGGTAAAATAGCATTTTGGTTCTCTCAGTTGGTACAAAAGATACTTACTTCTGTTTGGAAGGTCCAATATTGGCAGCTGTGGCCTTCAGACGGGCAATGTTAATCTTCTCTGAAAGCTCTTCCACAGTTTCAATGTCCACATGCTCGTCATTCTCACTGTACTCACCTTCATTCTGAAATAGTTAATTTTTTAAAAAGCACACATCACTTACATAACTGAGCTCAGGCCAAACATTTTATTTCAATAGAGACTCAAGACAGATTACAATATGACATTAGGAAACAAAGTCACTAGTGACATCTGTCAATAAATAAGATAAACATTTTAGGCAAGTGATTTGTGACAGACTGTAAACCATAAGGATCCCATTCAAGGATTCACCCACTACTAACTCTTCACATTGGACTGGCGCTTTCTGGAATACCTTCTGCCATTTATGCTTTTATCATGAATTACACAGAGCCTTTAAAAAGCAAAGTCCCCCAGCTGGCATTTTCAAACAGGCTATGACTGCATTATTCTAAACACTAAAAGCAACTATCTAGTCTTCTGCCACTGACTAACACTAGTCTAACTCCATTAAAATGACACCATCAATTTGAAGATTGTCAGAAATACCAAAGATTACTGTAACTGACAGAGATTAGGAAGCCTCCGTTTGTTTGTTTACATTGTGAACTTAACAGCATTTAATGCACAATCACTTTTACTCTTTTGTTAAGGGTACATTCTTCCTTTTTCATGCCACTAGCATTTTATCACCAATCTCATATACTGCTGCATAAGGAGCTTGTACCGGGGACTTCTGCGTGCCAGGCAAGAGGATGCTTAACCAGTGACAGAGTCAGTAAATGTGAAAACGGTTAGGAGACAGGCACATTAAAAATAAAAAGAAGGGAGAGGCATGGGTGAGCTCCAACTATGTTTGGTAAAGTTGCTCTTGGATGTACTGGAGAATACCAATAAGGAAAAGAAAAGCATTCTAATTTTTTTTTAAAATAAGGATATACTATTTAAAAGATGTTTTTGTCAGAAAAAAACTTACATTTTAAAAAATTTGTCTATTTAAAAAAAATTAAACTAGGCACTGTCCTTTTAAAAGGTACTAGAATTAAAATAAAAGGACACGGAAACCTGCTGGTGCTGTCAGGCACAGAGAAACTCGCTTCTAAATGATTGTGGAAGTAAACGCGCAGCAAGATCAACCCTTCAAGACAAGACTGTGTTCACATTATAGATAAAATTTCTCAAATCACTTAAGTGCCTACATTGTTTAAGTCTCATTGAAAAATCACAACTAAGTGCACTTGATAATGTTTTCCTCCAGCTGTTTTTAATAAGGACAATTCCATGGATGATACAATTTCAAGGAAAACATACTCCTAAGAATATCATCTCCAAATTTCCTGTGATCTTTAAACAAACAAACAAACAAAAACCCAAGACCACCTATTGCTGCAGAAATGAAAAATCTTTGATCCAGTGCTTAAAGAGTACAAATAATGAAGTTAGATGTGACAGTCATTGAATTAGTGGCATATAAAAAACAAAATCAGTTTTTAAAAAAAGGCTTTTAAAAAAATTTAAGATCTATAGTCTACTTATACACTGCAATATTCTTTACCTTCTTAAATGGGAGAAACCATAATTATGTCTCCATTCTATATTTTATTTCACCCAAATACCCTGAACCATCCCTATCTTGCTCTCTCTTCCTGCTCTTCTCTTCTGTCTCTTTCCTTCTCTCTGTCCTGTTCTTTATGTGGAGCTGTTTCCTCTCTTCTGTGAACTGTATACTTACCTGAAACCAATGCAGACATTTAATCACATAAAAAAGCAGTCCACAGATGGGGTAAAAAAACAATAATGTGCACTTATTACATAAGAAGAGTGAAGCCTGTTTTTACCTTTTACTGCACCATTATAATCTGATACTTATTATTTGCTTCTGATTACTCAGAATATGAAGAACTAGCTATACAGCTATTTTAAGCAATTCTTGCTACTGTAGGTAGGAAAGAAAATTTAAATGTTGCACTGAATCTCAAGATATTGTCAGGTGGTCATGGATGATGTTAAGCTACACATTAATCAGCAAACTTGAGTTGCAGCAGAAAGCAAGCAACACACCACATTTATTAATTACATTACCCTATGTGCTTGAAAACGCAATAATTCGAGTTGTCAGTCATAGTATTTATGCCAGTGAAACCCCTAATTATATGGATTTAAAATGATTCAGTTTATAAGAAAAGAAACAAAATTTCCCTTCTACAAGCAGCATCTCCCATAGTTCTGTGATGCACGGGCTGTGCCTTCTCTCTGCAGACACAGAAGTTGTTCAGCACTGTTTCTAGACAAGGATACTTGGACACCCCTTCTCATGCAGTCCCACCACAGCAGTTATCCAAGAGCTGAATAAAAAACTCTCAACAGGACATTATTAGGGAGATCAAAACTGTAGGAGACACTAATGACAAAGGAAGACATCAACAATTGTTTTCCCCCTTCTACAGCCCAGTCTCTCCCACAACTGAGAGACACATGGGAAGTACCAAGCAGTGAAATTATGAAGTAGGGAAGAAAGAAGGAAAAAACAGAACAAACAGAACCCCTCATATTCTCTCCCAATACAAAAAGTGCCTGAACAGTTATTTATCTGGGGATCACCATATGCAGATCTTTCCTATCAACAGATACCTTCCACAGAAGACTGGAATCCTATTCTACTTTGTAGAGTTTGATAAATGTATTATATGAAGATCAAGACACCACTCTGCAAATTTCCTCAGTTGTTTTCTACACAGAGTGCCACAAAGAACTTTGTAGAGGGAGACTGGATTCCCTCTGGATTTATGTCCTCCATGCCTAGAAGCCAACCAGCATGCTAATGTCTTGCCTGCAACAATTTTAGGGTCCTAAAGATGGAATGAATGTAACAGGATTGTGCTGGGATGTCCACCTCATACAAGGCCTGATTACATAAAAAAGGCCAATTAGTACCATGAAAGGCTGCCCCTTAAGGAAAGTCAGGGGCTGAAAAGGCCTAATGGAGGAAGCAGCCCAGCTGGGCAGGAGCAAGCTGATGTAGTATAAAACCAGGAGGTAGAGAGAAACAGGAGTGGCAGGAAGGAACTGGAGAAGAAAGGCATCGACAAGAGACAAGAAGAAGTTCTAGGGAAGAGTAAATTCTGGGATTCCTGCCTGGGAATAGAGACTATGGTAAAAACTGGAGTAAGGGCAAAATAGCTGCAAGCAGCAGAGGACACTTCAGTGGTAACCCAGAGGGAGGACAGAAGATAAGAAAGAAAGTAGAAAGGAACCCAAGGAAACAGCAACAGGGTCTGACATTGGGTAGACCACTTGTGCTAGGGGTAAGGTCCCTCTGGGTTAGAACCCAAAGTTGAGGGCAGGCCCATGTACTGCTACCAGCTTCTCGGGAAGTGGCACAGTTTGAGCAATGAATTGGAAGACTGCCCAAGACAGTTTGTCCAGTGGGACTTTGATATCCCAAAAGGAGAAAATCAGAGTGACCAGGGAGAAGTCATGAAGAAGGAGCCCCTCGAGGCATGAAGAGGGAATGACTTGACTCCAGAGAGCCAGAGTGAGAGACCTTGGGGTGAGAAACAAAAGAAGGAGGCATCTGAATGGTTGAGAGCTAATCCCCAGATGAGCCACAGTGTCACAGCCCTATGCTGGTGGAAGCAAGCACCCCTCTGAAATTCTTTAAAAGCTGTACTCACCCTTAGTCTTGGCTC
Organism: Pelusios castaneus; assembly: GCA_007922175.1. Lineage (NCBI taxonomy): Eukaryota > Metazoa > Chordata > Testudines > Pelomedusidae > Pelusios > Pelusios castaneus. The sequence goes on from ML685764.1 coordinate 2,011,765, forward strand.
AATACTTTCACAGGGCTTCTCCAATGCGGTGGTAGGGCCCAGAGAGATCTTTAAAGAAGAGTTCAACTGGAAGGACCCAGAGGATTAGAGCCTCAATGATTCCTCAGCTGAGGCAAGGGTTAGGAGATTTAAAATGAAATGAACTCATTACTGCACAAAAGGTGAATACAATTTTTTTTAAAAATGTGCTTAGGAGACACTAAACCACCAGCTTATTTTACTTGCCAGAGAAAGAATTTCTGGTAGATTTCACAAGAAGATATGGCTAAGGCCTGGTCTACACTGAGGGCTTAGGTTGATGTAACACTCTGTACTTCGACTTTCTACAGCTTCCGTGCACACACAGGCTGCTGGAAGGTTGAATTAAGGGCTGTTACAAATCGACCTTGTAACTCCACCCCTCCAGGAGGCGTAGGGCTAACGGTGAATTTAGTTATTCGCCTTAACCCCAGTGTAGACACTGGCCTCCAGCTGCCAGCAGCAGCCCTGGCAGCAGGGCTGGGGGGCCAGCATCAGCCCAGGGGGGGCTGCCAAGCCAGCGGCCTGTGTCTATACTAGGAATTATGGACACTCCCCTCCAGTTTTATTATGTCGATGTACTAACATCAACTTTAGATGGCGCCCCCAGCGTAGACATGGCCTTAGTGCCATAGCTTAACAGTGGTACTGAGCCACCTATGGTATCTGCAGAGAGGAGGCACAGCCCATCCAGAACAGAACTGTGGGAGACCCTGGACTGCAGAAGAGAATAAAGAAAAGTAATCCCGTTTAACATGTGCAGCTATACTTTATGTATATTTGTAATGAACTGATATATTTTGCACAAGAAACAAAGGTCCAAAAGTATCTAGGTATAAACAAGTGAGAAGAAGAAAAATCTCTTTCCTATAACGGAGCTGCAATTTAATGCTACAGACGGCACTCTACTCCCTCATTCCTTCTCCTCTCAAATTTAGTAAATCCAAACTGACCATTCTTTTGGCTACTAATATTTTCTACAGCTTTCCCAATTTCTACAGAAAGAACATCAGTATGATTCTAGATGCCAGGGAGACAGAGGGGTTCTTCAAAGTGAGCAGGAAAGAGGCATTAGGACACAACCATTACGCTGCAAGGAAATGTCCTTAAAAAAGGATGTGAGGATCCAGAAAAGCAGAACAAGAAATTTAACTTTGTAACGGGGATACTACCTTACAAAATGTGATGGAAGAAAATATCAACTTGCAGTATAATTAAGGATATCCAGAATGGTTCAAAATATTTGAATCCAATCTAAGGGCCACCTTAACAAGTATTAACAAGTGACAGATAATGAAAGTTTAGCTGATGTTCTGGACTGATTTTCAAGAATCATCTGACAATGTACCTTGGAAGAGATTAATGGTTACAGTAAAGAACAGTAAAATTGGGAGGGGAAATGGATACAAAACAGGTTTAACAGGCAGACCATTGGCCAGTTCTGATGTGCTTTCAACTTCCAGGACTGACTAGTTTCCCCAAATAAGAAGGCATGTATGGTGTCCTTCCAAACAGGTTGAGTCTTCGGGGTTCCCTGTCTTTATAGGTACACTTGTTCAATTTACATTGTCCCTGTATTGCCAACACAACTGATGAGTCCACATTGGGCTTGGCACAAAAGAACTCAAATCTGGTTTGAGGGAGTTGGTACCATTTTTCTATTCATTTTGCCATAGGTGGTATAGTGACTGATGATTGCCCAAAGGCTTTAGCAGAGTCAAGCAGTTCCTCATTTATGGGAAAGGTGATTCTGGGCAGACCAGATGTTATCTAAATATTGATCAACATACGTTTCTCAGGTATAACTAAAGTTTCTGCTGTTTTCAGAAGGGTCTCCTGGAATGACTTGGAGTCATCCAATGCCAGTACTGATGTCGAAGACACAGCTCCATCAGGCGACAATGAGAGTTCCTTTGGCAGTGAAGTAGAATGTTGTGTGGCTCATCTCCCAGATTTGGTTCTTCCTGGTGTTCCTCCCTGTCTAGCATAGATGATCTGACTAGAGAAGCTGATGGCGAAAGTGATCTCTTTCTTAAGTTGAGACCAATTCCTAGCAATATAAGATTACAGACCCAATAGGCCCAGCAGGGCCACAGTGACTGGCTAGCAAAATATTGACTAATCTAATACTCTTCCTGTAGGGGTGGTGGTATCTGACCATCAGTAATAAGTTCAGACAAGTTGAGGATGTCCAAGGTGATTGTAGATCAGTAGAGTTCTGAATATGTTGAAAAAAGTGTTGAGAGATTTAGCTGGATTAAAGAATTAGGGGGTCAGACACTCGCCAGCTTCCAAAAATTGAGGCAGTCACTGCGACCCCATGCTTTACATACTTGTATGGGCCACACAAGGCAGAGAGCACATACAATGCCTTTACAGACCCATTGCTTTTTAAAAAAATAAAGATTAAAACACCCATTTTGTGTTTCTTATGTCCATTCCACATTAGGTGCATGCATGCCACATTAAGGTCACCAGAGATGTTTCCCTCAGTAGTCTGGCAGGCTGGCTCTAGTGGCCCCCGGAGCTGCACACCTATGCACCAGCATAAGTGGGCCTGTCAGCTCTGCATCCTCTCAGTTTCTTCTTGTTGGCTATCTCCAACAGAGGGACAGGAGGATGAGTCATGGAATGGACATAAACAACACATCTCCAAAAAAGGACAGTTACTAACTGTCTCTAACTGTTGTTCTTTGAGATGTGTTGCTCATGTCCATTCCAATTAGGTATATGCACATCTCATGCATGGTTGCCAGGAGCTTCCCTACCCAGTGGTATCAGAAGGATCAGCTTTGGAGACCCCTAGAGTTGCACCACCCTAGCATCCTATATAGGGCTCCGCTGAACCTCTGCCTCCTCAGTTCTGGTTTGAATGAAACTGCAAAACCACCCACAGAAGGAAGGTTGGGTGGGCCACAGGAGAACTTGAACCTTAAAAGACCACGATATAAGGAGGCTTTGACATCAAGGATTTTAGTTCTGACACTTTTCTGGTCAACATAAAGGCCACCTTCCACAACAGGTACGAGAGAGTATGTTGCCAACGGTTTGAATGAGGGTCTCATCTGTGAGGACAGCACTAGGTTAAGGTCCAGCTGGGAAACCAGGCTGGTGCTTTTGAGGGAACAATCTGTTGAGGCCCTTGAAGATGCTATTTACTGTGTGGTTTGAGAACAACCAGCTACCCACAGATGGAAAGCTGAAATTGCAGCTCAATGGACTTAAATCAAAGATACCAACAACCCCTGATGTTTAAGATGTAGTACTGAATGGGAAGAATTATTGACATCTCTGGAGAAGCGCCTGCCTGGACCAAAGGGAGAATCTCTTCCATTTTTCTAGGCGTGTAGCCCTAGTGTAGGACTTCCTAGATTTCTCTTACCTCCTCCGAGCATGCTATCTCCTTCTGGTTCAGCTACGGAGTTTCCAGGCTGTAAGGTGCAGGGATTGCAAGTTCAGGTGACTAAGGCTGCTGTGGTCTCAAATAATCAGGTCTGGCACTAATGAAAGACTGGTGGGGTCACCATGGGGAAGCTCGAGTATCATGGTGAACCAGTGCTGATAAGGCTGCATAAGGGCTATCAAAATCATTACTGACTTGTTGCTCCTGGTCTTCAGAAGGACCTTGTGCACCAGAGGTATCAGGGGGAAAGCACAGAGTAGATCACCAAACCAGGAAATGAAGGAAGTGTCTGCAATCAGTCCTGGACTGTGGTTCTGGAAAGAGCAGAATTGAGTACACTTCCTCTTGGACTTTGTCACAAACAGGTCTGCTTAGGGAATCTCCCACCTTTGAAAATACTGGTCACCATGTCTAGATGAAGAAACCACTTGTGTGTAGTTATCAACCTGCTAAGGTGGTCCACGAGTATGTTCTGGGTCCCCAGTAGGTATAAAGCTTCTAAGTGTATCGTGTGAGCTATATAAAAATGCATTAAGTCGAAGGCTTCCTGACACAGGAAAGAGAAGTGAGCACCATCCTGTCAGTTTATACAAAACTTCATTGTTCTCTCTCTCTCTCTTTTTTTTTTTTTTTATTACCCTGACACGCTTGCCTTCCATATGAGACATGATGGGTGGACAGGTCTTCCTGTGACCACAACCCACAAACCAGATGAGCGCCCCCTTGTCTCCCCCAGTCTGTGTCTGACATGTTGGTCACTAGAGTGAGAATCAGGGACAGCCCTGAAAATGGGACACCCATGCATACCACACTTTGGTCTAGCCACCAGTGGAGCATGTCTACTACTGGTGTTGGGATTGACACTAACTTGTCTATGCAATCCCTAGACAGTCAGTAAACCAAAGGCAACTGTGTCAGTAAATGTCTTAGGCACAGTCTGGCATGCTAGACTAAGTAAGTACAGGCTGCCCAGTGACCCAACAGTCAAACAGGTTCTGACGTGATCGTGGGGTATTCTTCCCACTCCTCTATGATAGAGAGTATGGTCTGGAATCTTGCTTTCAAAAGGGAGGCCCTGGCCATGTTCAAGTCTATGACTGCCCCTACATACTCTATTCTTTGAGTGGTACTAGGAATAACTTTTATGCACTGGTCAGAAGGCGTAGCTTGGCACACCTCAGGGCCACTAACTCTATGTCCGATTGCACCTGCTGCCGGAAGTAATCTTTCATCAACCAGTTGTTTAAGTAAGGGTAGACTTGTATCCTCCTCCATCTAAGGAATGTGGCCACCATGGCCATAGACTTTGTAAAGACTCTGGCGGGGCTGCTGGGAATCCAACAGTATCACTGTAAACTGGTAATGAGATCATCCAGGCACAAATCAGAGAAATTTCCTGGGCTTGGGATGATTGACATATGGAAGTATGCATCCTTCAGGTCAAGGGCAGCATACCAATCTCCTAGATCCAGAGAGACTATGCAAAACTTCAACTTCTTGTATCTGTTGAGGTTTCTCAGGTCTGAGTTTGGTCTGAGACCACCCTTGGCTTTTGGGATTAGGAAGTATTAGCAATAGAAACCCTTACCCAACAGATCTTTGACAACTAATATCAAGGTTTGGTTTCAGGGTCCTATCTATATCTATCTATCTATCTATGTCATTTGAATGAGACCTGAAAACCAGATCTTTAGGTTTGTAGAATGAACATAATTTGGAGGCAAAATATAAAAGGAAAAAAATTAAAATCAAATTCTAAAAAATCTGGATAGTTTACGTGACTGAGAGCAAAGCACACATGTAGGTAATATGTGTCAAATGGAACCCCCATTGAGCTTACCAATTAGGAAAGTTCTCTAAAGTCAACTGAAGAGACCACTGGCAAATCATTGAAACCACCATGCTCTAATGCACAGTATCAGTATAAAAACCAAGATACTAGGCTGTAACACTTTGAGGGATGCTGTTACTATTTGGCACACTTGTAAGATCGCCTCAGGAACCCTATAATACAGTACTGAGCACAGTTCCACAGCAAGGATATTACAAGATGTAGTGTAGGGCAACATTAATGAAAGATAATATGTCAGATAAACCAAGTAATGGACATGTAAAAGGAACTGGGATTATTCTCACAGAAAGACACAAAAATATTAGAAAAAGTTTGATAAAATTGACAGGTGCATTTTATAACCTACTAAAGGTACAAAAGTACTAAGTCACCTAAACAATTAGGAAACTTGGGCAGAGCTCTTTTACAGACATGAAATAAGATACCAGGGAAGACAATTTAACACTAAAGCAGAAGTTCAAATGACACTTAACGCTTGTTTCTGGAAGGGACTAAGAAGAATGGTGGAAAGGCAGTAGGATTAAATTAAGTTAGAATTCAAAAAGTTTTGGCATGTTAGTCAGACGGTTTTTTCACTGTGCTAGAATTTCTTACGTCCTAAGCTGACAAAAAGAATTAGCTTGAACTATATACTACAGGAAGGCAATGAGGAATGTTTGCACCAGCACTCTTCCAAATGATCTCAATTCTTATCTGTAAAACAGATATAACTCTATTTGCAATCCTGTGAATTTCTAAAACAGAAGGAATGCAACTAAAAGTGTAAAACTGTTTCAGGAGTTTTTATAACTAGAATGAAACCAAAAATATTCTCAAGACCTGTATCCCGATCTTCAGAAATAACAAAAGACCAGTGCATTAACATCCCAGTGAGCCTTCTAGGCTCCTATTGTGTCTTGACACACTATTACGGTAGTTTGTTGATTTTTAAAAAAAAGTCATTTATCTTTGAAAAAATGGAGAATTTTCAGTTTTAAAGACTTAGATACTCACCAATTTTTCCACATCTACTTCCTCTTCACTCTGGAAATCAGAAGCTCCATCCAGCATCTCATCAGCAGAATCATCAGTTTTTTCATCCTCATCCTCATCCTCTTCTTCTTCTTCTACATCATCAATGGTCATATTAATAGGGGGAGCATAACCCTTTTTGTGGTGTTTGGATTCTTGTGCTCTCTGTTCTGGGGTCAGTAAATAACCTTTAGCAGATTTCTCAACATTATTTTCTCTCTCAGTGTTACTTTTGTTTTCTAAACCAGTTGCATTACAAGAACTATTTACATGAACTGAGCTATCTTTAGCAGTTCCACTTGTTTTCTGAAAACCACTGGTGCCTTGTTCTTGGCTAGAAGTGCTACGGTTTTCCTGGTTATCTAGACTTCTCTTACACTCATCGGTATGTTTTACATGCTTCTCTCCTGAAGTTTTACCATGTTCCTTTGTATAAATGATCTCAGATTTATTTTTCTGTTCCTCCTTTATGTTCTCTGTCTCTGTAGAGTCCTCAAATGCCTCCATTTTGATCTCTGGCTGTGCAATGATGTCCTGGAGCTCATTCTGGTTCTGAAGCGGTTGAGTCCCTTCCTGCTGTTTGTCTTTGCTTTCCAGGTGTGCATAAATCTCTTGCTTTTTCTGTGGACTCTGTGACTGGGCAGAATTCACATTATCTTCCCCCCTTTTCTGTGTATTTTCCTCCCGTTCAGTATCTGGACTCTCTGCCTGTAGAGTGCTCATGTGGTCCTCCACATGGCTCTTTAACAGTGCAGTCTCTTTCTGCTCCCTGGGACTCTCTGGATAAGCAGCATTTGCAGGTGCAACTACTGTTTGACCTGGTAATTCTGAGATAGTCTCTGAGTTATCTGAAACCTTCTCCAATACTTCTTCTGAATGCACTGAGTCCTCTTGTTTTTCAGTGATCGCTTGGTTTTTCTCACTAATGGCTGGCTTCTCACTGATGTACGAATGGTCTGATGATATGACATCCGCAGAAACATCATGCTGGAAAGTGGGAATGTCATCTGGGTAATCCTCCAGCACCTCTGGATTCTTCTCAGCCATTTCTAAGGCAGTGGAGCTTCTGTCAGAAGTGATCACATCTGCTGCAGACTTATTAGTACTATTGGATTGATTTGCTGGCAACTCATTTTCCTCTTGTTTGCTATCTGACACTGTGACCTCTGATTCCATGACCTCTACCTCTTCCAAATGTGAAGCTTTCTCATGCTCTTGCTGCTTAGTGGAAACAGACTCGTCCTTTTGGCTTACATTCTGGGAATCTTTCTTTATCTGGAGGGATGCAACGTGATGAAGAATTGAATCTGGGACAGACTTCTGTCCTGGGAGTTGAAGCAAGGCAAAACTGCCAGATTGAAGGGGTATGAGACTGGCAGCAGTAGTTGGCTGGCCACCTGAGCTATATGTTATTTTAGACTCGGAGCCTGTCTGACCTGCAGTGCTGCTTGCTCCAGGAGGGGAGATCCTCAGGGTGAGAGTGCCTGCTTGTGACACAAAACTGGGTACTGACGGAACGGTGGATGATGTTTGAGTGACCAAATTAGCTGCAGATGCAGACTTGGATCCAACAGGTTGTACTGGTGGGTTTTTGGCAGGGGAAACAGAAGTGGAGGATGTAGGTGATACAGGCGTCTCAGGAGGCTTAGAAGGCCCAGGCAACCGGATTCCTACAACAGAGCCTATGAGAGAGATGAAATACTAATTACTTATTTTCTAAAATCATTCCGCCTGATTCTAATATTTGATGTTATATACAGTAAAGCAGACAGCATGCCTCCACAGATTATAATTTGATTAAGTACTACACCACAGAATCTCAATATAATAACTGGCACTGCATAAGAGGTATGTTACCATAAGATTTCTGCAAAGGGATCCCTCTTCCCTATTTTGTCAGTTAATGCACAAGTTTCATCGATGTCCTAAAAGAGGCGGTATTAGACCTGGTCAGAAAAAAGTTTTCATAAAAAAACTCAAAATAAACTAATTTTCTTTCTTTTACAAATTCTGTCAGAAAATTTCAAAACAATTCAATTTAAATTTAAAAATTTTCATTTAATTTTGGTGGAGAGGGGGAAGGTTTTTTCTATACCTTTTTACATTTTGAAGAAGAAAAATGTGTGTAATTTTTCCCCACCAAAACAAAATGAATAGTTCTGAAATGTGATGGAAAAACATTTTTTTTTCCACAAAAATTTTCATTTAATCTAAAACCCTGTATTTTATCAAAACAATTTTGGCCTGGACAAATGGTCTGATTTCTACCCACCAAAGTGATCAACCTGATTTCCTTAAAATAATGCTGAGACAGTACATTGAACCTTTGCTAGACATAAAAATCTTTAAAAGGATCACAAAATTCCAAAATTCTGGGGATAGTAAATACTGACAACACTTTTTCAGTTTAAGACAAGTGATATATTTCATCCTACATCATGTCTTTACTCACCTAACCTACACATGCAAGACATATTATGGGCATTTTTTTCTCCATGGTGTGGTGGTGAAATCTCAGGACTCAAATAGTCCTAGAGTCCTGTACTAGTTGTATGGAATTGCTTTTACTTTCACTTTCACTGGGAAAAGGACCACATCACAAAGGCTATGTCTACACTTACTAAAATTGGTTTGAATTAGTTAGCTCGAACTAACTAATTCAAACTAATTTTAGTTCGAATTACCTTAATTCAAACTAGAAAAAATTAGTTCGAATTAGCGATCCCCATTGATTTCAATGGGCTGGTTAGTTCGAACTAAGAAATTAGTTTGAATTGACATGGCCACATTGGTTAATTCGAACTAGTTAGTTCGAATTAAACCTTACTTCTAATGCCCTATTCGAAGTTATTAGTTCGAATTAAGGAAGCCCTTAATTTGAACTAATTAAAGCCTAGTGTAGCCAAGGCTTTAGTTAGTTCGAATTAAGCCTACTTAATTTGAACTAATTTGCCAGTGTGGACATAGCCAAAGAAAGCTAATCAGCAACAAGATTTACCCCCCGAACAATACACTAAAGAAACAGGAAGGAGTGGCAGACTTTGTACCTGGATTGCGGAACATTACTGGCTGAATGTTGGATTGTGAGCCAGCAGCTCGGAGCTGATGCAGTGGAACAAGCTGGATAATCTGTCCATTGGGGTGTCTAAATAGGTTTACCCCACCAGGGCTCCTGAGAGGCTGCAGGACCATCCTATGTCCTTGAGCAAGTTGCACATTATGGAGGGGTCGTAAAGCAGTAGAACCTTGATGCACAGGAATCAGCAGTAATCGGGGTCCCATGCGCTTCTCTGTTCCAGGAGACAACCCTTGGGAGCTTGCAGCTGTAGTTGGAGAAGTAGAATCTTCTGAAAAGTTTAAAAAAAAAAAATGATTCACAGTACTCCTTGACAGAAGCAATCACATAAATTATTTGGATTTACTTGCACCAAAAGTAGGGAAGATGCTTTTAGATAGAAGTGTCATTTTTCAGCTAACAGTATTTCCTTAAAAACTAAATTATAACATGTAATTTCAACATCCTCCACTTATTCACAAAACACATTCAAGCATGCTCCAGGGCAGTACAATCTTTTCCACTCTACTCGGTCAATAATCTCCTCAACCACATGGAAGAATTATGGGATGAGAGAGCAATTAGCTGATTCTGTGCCTATTTCTTGGCCTTGGTGCCAACATTGCCAATGAGCATGCCAAAGAGTGGCAACTGTTGAGGGGATGGTTTTGTGAGAAAACATTTATCAGCTAGGAAATTAACTGAAACCAACAACTCATTTCATATTACCCAACAAACAATCATTACATGGTTACAGTTTCTGTTTACTAACAGCCTGGCCTGGGTTCAAAGCAGAAACTTAAGAGGTGAAAGCTCCATGCCCTATTACTGATCTACTGAGCTGCCTCATCCCACTATTTTCTCTCTGATAGAACTGCACAGTTGCAGACTTATTCCAATTATGATGCAATCAGTGATTTTGGCAACAACGAGCCAGTAGTGCCTGAGCCTTACCTGGTCTTGGATTCAGTGAAGGACTTGTATTAATTCCAGAGAGTATAATAGGAACAGACCCAACAGATGAGGTTGGAGTGGTCACCATGGATGTGACTGTTGTTGTTGTCACCACAACCGGGGATGAGGAGGTGGTAGGAACAGGATGAGTGGTTGGTGTGGTTACTACAGATTTAGGGAATGATATGGTTGCTACTGGTGTAACCATTCCAGTTGCTTTTGTTATGTTCACAGTGGCTGTAGGGGCAGTGGGTGAGACAGTAGTACAGGCACTGTTTTCAGATGTTCCAGGAGCACCCGTAATGGCAATGCCCGGAGGAGAGTGGGTAGATTCATTAGTTCTTGTATGGCCAGCAGTGGTCACAGGAGATGATGCCTCAGTGGTAAGACTGTCTATAGTAACTGGTGAGGTGGTGGTAGCTGCAGTGGCCTCAGGAGAGACAGTGCAGTAAGCTGGAGATGGCCTTGAGGGAACCACTGGAGTGACGACCATTATTGGTGTAGGCCTGACACTGAACTTCTGTGGCCCTGCCAGGGGCTGGGGTGTGCTAACTCCAGGAATCTTCTGCTGCAGAGCTCCAACTTTACTCATCACAAACTGTGTGAACACACCAGCAGGTGAGGGTCGAGCAGCTGCAAACAAAAACTTGCAGGTCAAAATCTCAATAGGTTCCCTCTTTGCCCTCCATGAGGTGCTGCAGTAGCCAATTTAACAAAAAATTAAGGCCCCAATGTTGTTAAAAAGCACCTTGTATATCAGCTGAAACATTTCAAAACATGGCCATTCACTTTATTGTGGTCCTGAACAGGATTTACATTATTAAAAAATTATGTTTTATTCAAGATTTACAACTTTCTGCTGCATTTCATCCTAGCCATGCAAAGGAATCAGGCTCTATGACATTACAGTCTTTATTGTGACACTACAAACAGAAAATTACAAATTCAGTACATGAAAAAAGGAACAAAGTGAGATACATAATAGGCTCATAAGGGATTCTTTAATGCTTAAATTCTTCCCATGAAAGCTTCTCTGTGATGTCTTCCTGCTTTCACTGCTTCTTGGTCTCCATCCCCTTACCACTGCATTCACTTGTTATTCCTGGCACTTATTTTTAAACTGGGGTAGGGTTTGCCATGCCCTTCACATTGCAATCACCACCTTTCCAGTTGAAGACCGGATGGGAACTCCCTTTGATGGAATTTTCAATCAAGCAGAGGGCATCACTTTGAGAAGGTCCCTCCCCGCATGCCAACTCCCCAGGGCTCAGAAGGCTGAATCCATAGCACTCCAGGACCTTTCAGATGGGGAATAGAACCTGGCTATCTCGCATGCCAGCAAAGAGGAGTCCCAATAGGTAAGCCTAACTCTTAGTAAATAATATCGAAATCTTACATGTATATAGCACCTTTAAGTCCAGAAGGATGCCAAAACAGTTTTTACACATTAGATATGCAAAGATTACTTCACCCACCACTGAAATGCATATCTCTTCAAAATCGCATAGAAATACAATGCAAAAGTTTATTTTGGGAAGAAGAAAACAGCATATCCAGTTTACAATGCAGGGGGTATTTAGGTAGGAGGAACACAACTAACCACAAATCAGAATTTTGCCAACGAAGATTAACACCCCCTTCTCTTGCCAAGTGCTTCTTAGAATTGTTAATTATCAAGTTGTTAGGCCTCTAAACGTCACACTTCACCAAAGGATAGCACAGTCTCTCCTCATGCCATGCTGGGGCTCCATTTCAAAACTGACTCAGATGAAAGAGGGCCACACACTTCTTTCAGAACCCTTTGTTTACACCTTGGAAGATCTCCCGTCCAAGAACTGACTAGGACCAACCCTGCTTAGCTTGTGAAACCTAATGAGATTACAGGCCAGTGTGATATGGCTGCTCAGGTTGTTCTTTTAATCCAGATTTTGAACATCTTGTTTTTAATTTTGTCTCCATGTGTCTGCTGTTTTCATACCTCGTAGTGACCTGACATCCTGACAATACCACCATGAGAAAAATCAAAATACAAGTGAAGAATCCCAAACTAGACTCATATCCTCATGCTTTTAACCCTCTGGTTTAAGAAATTCTCACCAATAAAGGCTGATGACAAAGATAATAAGGTTCATAAACAGAAACAACCAGTGAAAACAAAAATCCAGCTTCAAAATATTAGTGGTTTTCCACCTAATCTCCTTTGTCCTGACTTTTATTTTTGTTTATTTAATCAATACTGCCACAGCACATTTTCAACCATTGCAAACATAATTCTAACGCAAGATAAAATTTAGTGTTTAGATTATTTATTGCAGAGGCAGTTTTAGGTAGGCAACTCTAAGAGCCAAAGGCAGTGTGTGCTGTTGGGACAGAAATCAACAGCAATGCTGTACATTCATTCTCCATTTTATGCTTCAGGCAATTTAAAATACAGTAAAGTAAGTTCCAACCTACCTATCTGTCTCTGTGCTGGGACATGAGCTTTCAGAGTCGTCACAGTGGGGGTTGAAGTAGAGCTGATGGAGGATGTAGTTTTGGGAGTTGATGTGGTGGGCACCTGGACTGACGGTGTCCCGGAAGCAGCTGCCTTAGCATTGGATGCTACCTTGGAGATCACAGTACTGAGGGTTGAGAGATCAAGTACTGTGGGTCGCAGCCTGCCTGTGATATAAGCAGCTAGCCGATTGGCTGGATGTAATGCCCCCATCTGTCCCAAAAGGAGTTTGGCCTGAGGATAACTTTTACCATTAACCTGAAAGAAGTGGAAAAGGGAAATTCTGTGAAGAAAAAAAAAAATTGCTAATTTACCACCTTTGGACAAGGTGTTTCATTCCATGGGATGTCCAAGAGTGCTTTTCAGAGTAACAATGCAATTCAGAATGGGCATTATTAATATACTTTCTGCTCAAGATAACTTCAGGTGATTATTTCACATCTCTACAAAACCTGTAGATTTTAGATGCCATTCAGACTCTAGGAGAAGGGTAGTCACAAAGAACCACAGAGTCTAAAGATATTGAAATGAAGCAGAGTAAAGCCGACATATCTTTTCTGCACTTCGGCTTATGCCTCAATCTTGACTAAAGATGGATATTCAAACTTGGTGAGGATGAAGCTTTGAATGTATCACACTCTGACTAATTTAATTACCTTTCATGGCTGTCCAGAGCCACACAAAAAGATATATAATAATAATAATAATAATTAGAGTGCCATGCACATTAGGACAAGTCTTTAAAAAGAGACAATTGACTTTGCAAAACAATTTAGTTCGGCAATACTTTTCATTATTACCTTTGCTATTATTTGATACTGTAACAGGGTGTGGGACACTACTTGATGCCATCTGAATAAGGGATTAGTTTCAACTCAGCTTCTCCCTCCCATTGCACAGGAGTTAAAAGAAAGGGCTGCAAAAGGGGTTGTTTGGAAGATAGAGGGAGTAGAACATCTTCAAGAAGGATGGACTACACACCTGTGGTCACTGCACTGTGTCAAACACTAAGTTGTAGAATTTTCCAGTTTATTTTCTGACCATATTAAACTATTTTATTTTCATGATGTCAAGTGGTACCCTCTAATTGTCCAGAATAAATCTTGAGGAGGCCCTACTGACTAGAGCCATTATTTTCAAAAATGGACTAGTTATTTTCAATGCCCAACCTCAGACATATAAAAGGAGACTCATTGTCAGAGAGCGATGAATATTCATCTTCTGAAAATCAGGCCAACATAAGGCATCCCAAAAACTGAGGCACCTAAAAATCACTAGTCAGTATTGAAAATCTTGGTGTAAGACTGTTCTTGCTGATAAATTATTTAGCCAAGTTAAAAATGTATATATTTGTCTGGCTTCTCTTTATGCTAGCACTGTATTAGTAAAAGTTCGTGCAAGTACAGTTTGCTTTTTTCCATTCATATGCCTTTCCTAACATATTTTCACTGTTTCTTCCATCAAAGATTGCTGTATTTCACAAGAGGCTTCATTCCACAGTTTATCTCCTCCTACTTGATCCTACAGTTAATTTCTAATGCTGAATTTGTGATATCAATAATTTCCAAGAAACCATCTGATTTCAGATTCAGGACTATGATTTCACTTCAAGATCAAGAACCTCATCTGAAAGGGGTTAGCAGACAGAAAAGGATGGTAAGTTATTGTAAAAAGCAATTAAGTTTGTTCAGTCTCCTTTTAAAGATTTTTCCCAAGGTGTATCTGTTTTTTCTATGGCCCTAGGCACCTGTTGATTAAAGATGGAGCTAACTGCATCTGTGGTAAGTTTTAGAAATACAGTATCAGAAAGATCCTGACAAAATTTTGCACCTTTGCTAAGCAAACCCCAAAACAAGCAACAGAACAATCTAAATGACTATGTTTCAGACTTCCAATCAGCTTAGACTGTTCCTACTGACTGACTCCTGAAAGTGACAAGCCTGGGTAACTGACCTGCAGACTTCACTACAGCATCTCCCAGATAGTATGAATGTGTATTTGATAGACAAAAGGCTAGGCAGTCATTAAGTTCTTGCCCTATGAAGGAGTTCAGGAACACTGGAGGAAATGAAATCTAGTCTCCACAGTAAAGGCAGAGGGACCCACCTGAATCAAGCCTGAGGGGCTCAAATTAGCTTTGCGTTTGTAGGCGACAAGTTTTCCTGCAGGAGAAAGCCCTGTATAAAAAGGCAAGCCTTTTCCCCCCTGCAACTTCTCCCGTAGTTTGTCCAAGGTGTCTGCCCGCAAGAACTTTATGTTTTCTGATATTTTGCTTGATGACACTGCACTATCAGGAGTCTCCAAGACAGGCATCTCAGGCTTCTCACCCTTGTCCTGGCAGGAAGGCATTGAGATTTTCACTCTGGAGGAATAGATGGAAGGGTTCTTCTCATCCTGGGCCTTGTGCTCAGAAGCCAACTCAATTATGAAGCTACCCACTTTGAGGGATTGTGGCATGTTACTGTTGATGTGCTGTGATAGGATGCTCAAGATCTTATTGCGATCCTCCTCCCAGTTGCAGTCAGAGATAATCTCGATAAGTTTGGTTGGCCCACCTGGAGTAGTGTGACGAACATAGGAGGTAGAGGAGGGTTCCCCCTCACTACGGGAAGACCACCAGCTTTTCTCTGAGAAAGAATTGAAACAGGTTTCTGCAATACTATGGAATTTTAATACCTGGACATTCAGAGTAATTTTATTCTCCCCACCTCCACCCTTGGAAAGAGAGAAAGGGAAGTCAAATAATAGCTCAGAGTGCCACTCCCCACTTCACAGTGATACACAGAAAAAAACCAAACCAACCAATAAAATGTCAATGGAAAACAAATAATTACAACCTCCTCATGGTTCATTCCCTGCAGCCACACCACCTTCTATTGCAATCCCATCACATCTCACAAGCTAAACAAAGCAGGGTCAATTCAGTAGATGGAGGCAAGACCACCAAGGAACACCAGCATGCAGCAGAGAGTGGCATTGGTGATTCAGTAGGTGACACTTTTCCCTTGGAGTCAGAAAAGAATCAAATGTCCCATAATGGCATTGGGGGCACTGTGCTGCTAGTGGTGCTGCCGTGTAGGAGGAGATACCAACCAGAAGCTTGACATTTTGTTGTCATTAGTGATCCGATGGCACTTTTTGCAAATGGCAAGCATGGTGACCCCTATGTCCTGGCCAAGTTTAAATCTGGTAATTAATTTCTGCCTACCAAATTCAATGGCATTTTCAAATGGATGTATTATTTGCACTTCCCATCTTTAAATGTAGAGTGTTGTTCTACACTGTGAGCAGTTGGCACATTTCACCTCAAAGACGGCTTATTCAGTGGTGGATGATGTGTTCCCTCTAGTCTGGCTGACATTTTTAAAGTTCACAGTACCCTATCCTATGGGATACTTTGAGTTGAAAGATTACATATAAATGCAAGATGTTATTTTAGATCCTTATTTAATCTATTCTTTATGGACTGAAAGTCTCAAGGTCAGTTTATATTATGCGCTGAGAAAGAGCAGTTTATTTTAACCGTTCAATTCAAACTACCACAGGTTGCTGTGAAACAGTGCCAATGGTGTGGGCAACTCCCTTGCCCTACAGAACTCTAACTGGAATATACTACAAAAGGGCTGCAAAGACTGACAGTGAATGTTGGCTATTTTGTAACAAGAGCATAGTAGCAAAAACACTCCCGAGCACCTCATGGTCACACATGAACACAAGTGTACTATGCAACACAGCCTTATAGCACTAACCAAGCCATTGCAATAACTGCCATTTGAATTTTCGAGCCGTACTGGGTCTTAGACATTTAACCTGTTTTGCTTCCCATGGTACTTGTACACGCTATCTTGCAAATCAGGAGACTGCATCCAAAGCATTACAAGATCATTGTATTAATAACCTTAATAACACAAGATCTGGAGTGTTGGAAATTACAAAGAGTACTTTGGCATACCATTTAAAGGTACCATATCTGCTAAATTGGGTCTCAGATTGCATTATAAAAGTTCTAAACATATCACCTTCTTCGATTCTCCCTGCAAGGTTGCCCTTGGTTTCATCAATATCTACAGTATTTTTTACAAGAAACTTACAGGTAACTGTTGGTTAATTAGGCACAAAACTCAAATCTTACCTCCTGACTTATCAGTGTCTTTCTCTACCTCAACAATTTCTTTTTTAAGGGTTTGGAGCTCAGGATCATGCTCCTGGGAGGAGAAGAGAATGGAGGGGAGGGGACGAGGTTGAAAAAGAGAAAAAAAAAAAAATCAAAATCTGACATCGCGTTTTCTTCAACTTTAAAAAACATGTTTTAAACTAATTCACCATTCTAATGGGCAGCACTTAACATAGTAAAGTAGCATATCCCCTAGCTTTGCCAAAAACACAGTTCTAATCTCAGATTGCTCTAGTAATGGACATTTAAAATACACACAATCCTACATCCGGCTGCAGGAAAGCTCCAGACAAGACAATTTCATACTGAGCATGTGGATACATTTTTCAAAAACATTTAAGTTACTTTGGAGCCTAAGTCCCATCTTCAAAATGTACTTAGGTACTTATGAACTTATTGTGCTACATCTTAATACATGAAAGGGTAGATAGAGAAGTTTGTGGACACAAGGTGACAACTCACCGTTCTGGTGCAATTATCTGAATTCAAGATACACGGGTCCTTCTGAAGCTTTTTTTCCTCTCTATGTTCATATGCTCGGACCCGTGCACAAGTCATCATCCTCTCAAAGTACAAATAAACAGGATCCTTGTCCTCCTCCCGAATCTTTAATTCAAACACAACAGAACCATTTCATTCAAGATATACATCAGAGCTGTGAAACAGCTAGTATCCCTAACCTCCAGCAGTGCTTCAATAAACAGAAAGAATAGCAATGGCTTTCAAATGTGCCGTTTCCTTCCTAGTACCATATCTCCATCAAGGTTTTATTTCTGAATTAGGTTTTAAGTGAAATATCTAGGTGCAAAGACAACTATTCTGCTTAAGTTTGTAGATGATAAATGACCGAGATTCTACTTTGAGGAAACCTGCTGAATTCTGGTCACACCTCTAGATGTTTCTCTACCTGTCCCTGTGGAAGGTTTTACTTTTCCTATTTTCATGGACTAAAACACAAGGCAAACTTTTCAGTCTTTGGCACTGGAAATCAAAACATCTTCATGGGCTAAAACAAAATATCCATTAGCTTTACAATATATTTCCTAACTTGCCTCAAAAGTCATGCATTAATTAGATGAGCTACACTGAGTAGCTCAA
The DNA here is from genome assembly GCA_007922175.1 of Pelusios castaneus. Lineage (NCBI taxonomy): Eukaryota > Metazoa > Chordata > Testudines > Pelomedusidae > Pelusios > Pelusios castaneus. The sequence continues at coordinate 2,029,824 of ML685764.1, forward strand.
TTTAAGAAAATGGTAAATTCTGTATTTTGCAAAATACAGTGCACTCCATTTATAAGAAACACTTAGGTAAGAATCAACAATATAAAAATAGTGACCAAAACCACTGGGACAAAGTCATTCTTATACACCTAACCTATTGTCTGCTTGTAAGAATCAACCACTTACAAGAATCAAATCATCTGGGATGGATGTATAGGAATCCACTATAGTATGTATTATTACGGGCTGCTAGAAATTCATAACCCCTTTCATCATCATAAGAATGGCCATATAAGGGTCACGCCATGGTACATCTAGCTCAGTATCCCGTTTTCTAACACTGGCCCATACCAGGTGCTTCAGAGGGAATGAACAGAACTGGTAATCATAAAACAATCCATCCCACTGTCCTTTTCCAGCTTCTGGCAAACAGCAATCCCTAGCCATCTGTCTACTAGCCATTAATGGATCTATCCTCCAGGAACGTACCTAGTTCGTCTCAGAATCCTATTATAGCCTTGGCCATCACAACATCCTCTGGCAAGGAGTTCCAGAGGTTGAGTGTGAACCGAGTTAAGAAATACTTCCCCCCCCTTTTTTTTTTTTGGTTTTAAACCTGCTACCTATTAATTTCATTCACTGATCCCTAGTTCTTGTGTTATGAGAAGGAGTAAACAACACTTCCTTATTTATTTTCTCCTCACTAGTCATGATTTTTTTTTTATCCATACTGGTACTGGTGCAATAAAAAGTTTTAATAAAATACTGAAAGTGGTTTCAAAATTAGGGGGGAGAAATCAGTCCCATCTCATCAAATTCTGTTTACAAAACTAACCAATTATAGACTTAAATCTCATATCAATCTACTTTAGATACTGATTTGTTTAGGTTTTTTTAGGGGAAGATTGGTCTGTTTTCTTAACATGAGAGGGGGTTTTGCCCTCTTCCTTTGAAAATAGAGCACCTTCCTTTCTTTGCTTACCACTGGGTTGGGTTTGGGAGTATACACTCGCCCTGGTTTGACTCCATTGGAAGATTTGTTCTTACTGGGAGACAAGACCTCTGGGGTAGGCAGCACCAAAGGTTTCACTGGTTCAATATCAGATGGTGTTGGGATGTAAATTGGTTCTGGATCTATCTCTCCTTCTACTTTTACCCACAATGGGCAGTTCCTAACAGGCCGCTCTGGTTCTGTATCACAGATAGCTAAAAAAGGAAAAAAGTGGTTTATAAAACAGCTTATTTTTGCAATGAAAATGCCTAGTCTAATGCTACAGTAATTACCGAAATATCAGTCCGAGTCTAAGCATTGCTTATCTAGTAATTAGCCATTCACATTGCCAGGATATAGCACTAGTTGTCTTTCTGGGCTCCAACTTCTAGGTAAGAGTGACTGGTTCTTATCCAAACCAAGGTGGAGAAGACAGGAACTAAGAAAAAAATTACATTAAACTTCATGATCATTTACAAAATCCCAATAGTGTGAGAGAATGCTGTCACTTCTTAAATGTGAACCAAAAAGAAAAAAGTACTACATAGTGTGTGACCTTCGGCACTGTGTAACCAAATCAAGACACCCAAGACTTTGTAAGATTTTTCTGTAGCGGGAGAATCACAATTCACTCCATAAACATGATGAGACACTGCCATCAATATTTACTCCCTTTCCTAGTAACACCCTTCTTCTCAAGCAAGTGCAACTCACATAATTTTCAACTTCTCTTTAGTGGTCAATGCATGACTGCCATTTTATTTCTCAGCATACACATGAGGGGCCACATCCTCAGCTGGTATAAAAAACAGCATAACTCCACTAACCTCAACTGAGGAAAGACAATTAACATCAGCTGAATATACGGCCCTAGATGTTTAGTTATTGTAAGAGGGATTAATGAAATATGGAGCAAAGTAAACAAGGGAGTGCATAATACTGAAGACACCACATCCTGGGCCTATAAACTGATTTAGGAAGATAATTAAGTGACAGACTTTTTACAAGTTCCTTAAATGATACCTAGTTGTATTACAAGTTATAAATTACCAAAAAAATTCCTAAAATGTCAACCATGCAGTTAAATGAACGGCAGATTTCTAGACTATCAATATAAAGTAAGAAACAAGATTTGCTTCTAGTTAGTTTCTAGCAGATTTGTGTGTACAAAAATCTCTTAGAACTCACTCTACTTTCTGGGCTCAGTAATGCGTTTACTATAAATTCAGCATAAAAATCTCTTGTAAAAGCAGACAGCTTTGAAACAGCTTGGAGTGATCACTCCACCCCAGTAATACTCACTGTATTCCATCTTCTTTCTCCTCCTCTTATCTTTCTGTTTCAGCTCATCTTCCTCTCCATCACCCTCTTCTTCCAACTCTTCCTCTTCCTGCTGCTCTTCCCCTTGTGGCCCACAGAATACAATGCTTCCACGCACAGCTTTCTTCAGGATTTTCTTGTGCTTGGATCCTCCCTTTACTAGTAACACCCTTCTTTTCAAGCAAGTGCAGCCAAACATGCAGTCAGGCCGACGGCAATGGGTAGGCTGACGCTTTTCCAGGGCTAAACTAGCACAGACACAGCCCAGACGGCAGAAATCATTGTTGCAAGGTGGTGCTCGCCTTCTGATTATTTTGTGGATAGGTTTATTTTTAAGAGAAGCCTAAAGTTTAAAAAAATATATATGTACACAAACATTTGAAAGTCTACTAAGATAAAAAACATGGATACATACAAGATCGGTATTCACAAGCAATCTTTGGCAACACACAATTTCATGAAACAGAGAGTTTGCAATTTAACTGAATGACAGGACACAGGATGGTGTCCTCAAGGGGATGGTCATGCCCATCCTGCCCTGATTGACAGGTCTGGAAGTTCTGTCTCTCTGAGCAAGCTGCAGTCAGCAGGAGGCCAACTGTAAAGAAGATGCGGACTTTCCCTGTGCAGAAGAATACGCAGTTTACAGTGAATGACAGGCTAGAGGACAGTTGCATTAAAAGTCTGCTGTAAAGCTGTGTGACATGACATTCTGTAGCAGACAGTCCAAGAAGCAGAGAGCTAAGACAGATACTTAAAAGATGCACTCAGGAATTGACAGGAGCAGGACTTATTTTCAATTAAATGCATTAAAGCAACGTTAGTTTTCTGCAGGGTTACAAAACCAGGAAATGCCATGTTACCATGTACCTGTTTGTTTTATGGTACACAGTTATCAATATTGATACATATCAAAATTCTGTATTAATATAATAGTCTTTGCACAATTAAAATCCTGGGATGTACAAAAGTTACGATTCCTAGAGCAAAATTCATTCCACCATCTTGCACAGATCTAGTATTTTCTATTACCGTTTTCTTTCTTATATATGTATTTTTCCCCATGCTAATGCATCTTGCAACTGTCACTTCCACTGGGCAGATGGTGGGCTTTCACTCTATCCCAGAGTGGGTAAAGTCCCTTGCCAATGCCATGGGCACATCCAATACCACTACTAGCAATGAAGCTCCCAGGAGAGCAGGGAGTTTATTTATATTTTTTAATAAATTGCCAAAAAAAATGGCATCTCTGGTTACAAATTCTTTTTGAATGGGGCAAACGAGCATCCACTGGGGTGTCTTGATTAAGAAAATAATATTCTATCAACACCACTTTTTTTAAATTTGAAACTATAGCTGTTAGCTACAGTAGAAACATTTGATTTCACTTTGCTGGGTGAGATCTTGACAAGGAATTGATAGTTTGGACAGGCATGAGGACTACCAATATGCTTTTGCTGGGTAACTGTTCATCTGAAATGACAAACCCCTTCTTTACAGTGCAAGTGAGTGAATTAGTCAAAAGTTCAATTGTACTATCTAGACTGTTTGGTACAGATAGACATACCAAGTAAGCATTTTCTTGACTTTCTTTACAAAGCAATACAGCTAACTAGTAAGAAAAAAAATATACAGGATGAGGGGTCACCTTATTAGCATCTATCTCTTTGTTAAACATCAGATTAAGCACTGGAGTGCAGAAGGAGTAGGCATGATAGGGAAGGAAAGGGAGGCAATTACAGTAGCTTACCTGAGCAGTGAGCAAAGTTGCCAGAGATATATCTGCTCGTTCTTCAGTGATGTAAGTCCGTGGTTTCCCATCCCACAAAGCACAATCCTCTAAGTCCATCAATTTCACCTGGGACTTAGATAAACCTGCTGGGCGAGTAGCCTGTTGTTGCTGGTGTGCCTGCCGCAGACTGATCTGCTTTGGCAACATGTTTTCATCTAAAGCTGGCACCATAAAATTATCCATCTGATTAGCCATGTTGCTACTTGGCAGAGCCTTAGTGACCTTCTCCCCTGGGACTGAAAAGCTGTGTCTCTGCTTTAATACAACAGGTGAAGGGAGTATGGGTTTGTAGGATGATTTTACTCGGCTCTTTGAAGCTGTCTGTTTATTCTGAGTTTTCATCTTCCTAGAGGCAGAAGACACAGAGAGAGGCTTGAAAGTATAAGAGGTGGATGGAGTGATGGCGGATTGCTTCTTTAGAACACTGTCTAGTGTTCGTACATAGCTAGTGCTCTTGGTTGGAAGCTGATAAACCACAGGAGAAGTGGAAGTGCTAGAAGAGAGTCCCATGCTTGTTTCCATCAGTTTCCCTTCATTTTCCAGGTATTCATCCAGCTTGTCGCTGCAGAAAGCCGAGCGATTCTTCAAAGAACTCTCTGCACTACTACCTGAATAAATATGGAATCCAAATACACAGGAAATAACTCCAAAGAAAGGACACTACCAATTCTCCTAACAAGTAGAGTGAACATAGACTAGTCACATATCTTTAACTTTCCAAAGCGTCTATACAATCTTTGGGTATGAAATGGGTAATCAGAGCACAGCATGCATGCCAGATAGGGCCACTGCTATAATGCACCTACCGGATACTGGAATTTTATATGTGGATGGATGATTCATGGAAGTTACGTATCAAGATGCGGTGCTCCATCTAGCTGTGAATGGGCAACTATGAAGACCTATCTGCAGTACTCCATTCTAGAGCATGTGGTCTCCCCAGCCTATACGTTCACATTAAAAAGATTATGCTGGATTCAATCTAAGTACAGTTCAGTGCAGCCGTTCAGCTCCTGCCAAGTTGCCACATGAAACCTCCTGTTAGGCAAAAGTCAGGTTTCCTCAAACTATGAAGTATGTACTCCCATTATAATTTTTAAAGTACATCGCAAAAAAAATTGCAGATTCCCCTTCCCCCCACCAAAGGACAATCTAAAGTAGTACTGAAGATGATGTTTCCCACACTTCTCAAACAAGGGTTTCTTATACAGAGTCTAAAATGGATCGGTAATAACAATCATTTCACTGTTAGCTTTTGCCGTTTCTCCACTATTTGTGTATAATAAAAATGATACTTTGATCCTATTTCAAAGTAGAATAAATCTCAATGGGAAAATAAAATCTCTCTCATCCCACAAAACCCCATTCAGATGTTGGAAATCTATACCAGTGAAATCACAGTAAACAAAGGATTCTTTACTCAAGGCCATTTCTGCTGCAAAATTTTCCATTAAACGTTAAAATAAAGCACTAAGTAAACTGCAAGGATCTGTTGCAAGATCTTATTTTTCACACACAAAACACACTCTTTTCTATCTTTTACCTTCATTTCTAGAAGCACCATGAAACTTCCCTCGCCAGCCTTTGATCTTGGTGAAATCATTCGTCTTCCCTGTTCTGGAAACAAAGGGAAACCCAGCATCTGGAAAGAAAACAAGTCAGCTTCAGCTTAGAGGTTTAGAAATAACATTACACATAACAAATCCCCACACATGGGACATCACCAGCTTCTAACTCAGTCCCATAACAAAATGGAAGTCTAACTGACTCTGACTACAGCTGCCTAAAAGCAAAGCAACAGAAAACTGGGGCCTCAATTTCAGCAGCGAGATCTACACCAGAGGTCGACAAAATTGGCAGGCAGCTAGGTGCCCAGTTTCAAAGAAAGTTGCCTAGCTGCCCCGCCAAAAAGTCCCCCGTCAGCAAAATGCCACCAAATCCACCGACCGCATAGTAAAGGCAACTGCAATTTTATTTTGGGATACCAAAGGGCACTCCTTTGTAACATTTCCCCAGCAGAACTAGGTGCCAGGGCTACAAATTCTGGTTGCCATGGAGACCTGGCACCTGGGATTTATCGAGGCCTGGTCTACAAGAGATAGCACCAACACTGCACACACAAATGACTCCATGTGTACATGCAAACTGGAAATTTTCTTTAAGCTCATGGCTAGATAGGCAATCTACATGGGAAAACACAGTTTTATACACAAATATTCAGGCATGCACTAAATAGGCGTAGAGCTGCAAACCAATGCAGTTATTGAAAATCAAGGCCTGACAGTCGCATGACAGACCACTTGGCCAAGAAATACAGAGTAATGCAACAGCAAATGTATAGACTCATGGACTCTAAGGTCAGAAGGGACCAATATGATCATCTAGTCTGACTTCCCTCACAATGCAGGCCACAAAACCTCACCCACCCACTCCTGTAATGAACCTCTAACCTATGACTGAGTTATTAAAGTCCTCAAATCATGATTTAAAGACTTTAAAATACAGAGAATCAACCAGCAAGTGAGCCATGCCCAATGCTACAGAGGAAGGCAAAAAACCCCCAGCGCCCAAGCCAATCTACCCTGGGGAAAAATTCCTTCCCAACCCCAAATATGGCGATCAATTAAACCTTGAGCATGTGGGCAAGTCACAACAGCCAGTCAAGAAAAAAATTCTCTGTAATAACTCAGAACCCAACCCATATAATGCCCCTTCCCAGGTCACTGGCATATCTATCACCAGCAGTAAAAAATGGACAATTGCCAAACTAAGCCGTCCCATCGTATCATCCCTGCCATAAATTTATCAAGCTCAGTTTTGAAGGCAACTATGGTTTTTGCCCTACAGCTCCCCTTAGTAGACTATTCCAGAACTTTACTCCTCTGATGGTTAGAAACCTGCGTCTAATTTCAAGCCTAAATTTCCTGATGGACAGTTTGTATCCATTTGTTCTCGTGTCCACATTGGCGCTATATTCAAATAATTCCTCTCCCTCCCTGGTACTTATCCCTCTGATGTATTTATAGAGAGCAATCATATCTCCCCTCAGCCTTCTTTTGGTTAGGCTAAACAAGCCAAGCTCTTTTAAGTCGCCTCTCATAGGGAAGGATTTCCATTCCGCAAATCAACCTTGTAGCTCTTCTTTGCACCTGTCCCAGTTTGACTTCATCTTTCTTAAAAATGGGGGACCAGAACTGCATGCAATATTCCAGATGAGGTCTCACCAGCACCTTGTATAACGGTACTAACAGCTCCCTATCTCTACTGGATATACCCCTTCTGATGCACCCCAGGAGCGCATTAGCTTTTTTCACGGCCACATCACATTGGCGACTCATTGTCATCCTGTGATCAACCAGTACGCCCAGGTCCTTCCTCTCCTCTGTCACTTCCAACTGATGCATCCCCAACTTATAAGAAAAATTCTTGTTATTTGTCCCTAAATGCATGACCTTGCACCTCCCGTTATTAAATTTCATCCTATTCCTGCTACTCCAGTTTACAAGGTCATCCAGATCTTTCTGTATGATATTCTGATCCTGCTCTGTATTGGCAATACCTCCCAACTTGGTGTCATCTGCAAACTTAATTAGCACATTCCCACTTTTTATGCCAAGGTCAGTAATAAAAAGGTTAAATAAGACTGGTCCCAAGACTGATCCTTGAGGAACTCCACTAGTAACCTCCTTCCAGCTAGACAGTTCACCTTTAGGTATGACCCTCAATAATCTCCCCTTTAACCAGTTCCTTATCCACCTTTCTATTTTCATATTAATCCCCATCTTTTCCAATTTAACTAACAACTCCCTATGGGGAACCGTATCAAACGCCTTGCTGAAATCTAAGTAAACTAGGTCCACCATATTCCCTTTATCAAAAAATCTGTTATCTTCTCAAAAAAGGAGATCAGGTTGGTCTGGCACAATCTACCTTTTGGAAAGCCATGTTGTATTTTTATCCCAGTTACCATTCACCTCAATATCCTTAAGTACTTCCTATTTCAAAATTTTCTCCAAGACCTTGCATACTACTGAGGTCAAACTAACAGGCCTGTAGTTATGATACATTGCTTTTGTATAAAAATATCTCTGTCATTAAAATAAAAAACTTCTATGCTATACCTCCTTGTTACTGGCATTCAATTTCTTTTTAAAACTCCTATTTCCACCTACGCAACTAATCCCCATCACTCCAGCTCTCACCAATAATGCTGAAAGAATAAATACTGTGACTTCAAAGCAATGTTTACCCACCCGGACAGCCAGAATTGATTCGTGGGTAGCTCCACAAAGAATAGTTGTTTGAATAGGAGAGCGGCAGCTGCACACCCAGATATTTCAGGTCAATGCTCATTGTTGGGTCCACAGAGTTCAACTTCAGTCCCACTGCAAGAAGCAAACAACAGTGAAAATCTTCACATAGCCAAACGAACATTAGCAAAAAGCAGCAGCAAATCTTTTAAGACGATACATTTCTCAACTTATATTAAGTAATAAAAAATTACTTTAGAAGAGTTTGCATTCATTCTTTGTGTAAACAGATTTGAAAATGGAAAAAAGAAAGGTCAGGGCTTCCAGCTTCCCACCAGACTTCAATTCCTAGGCAATTCATACACTACAGTATCCAAGATTATACGACTCTATTCAGATGTGCTTGGTATGAGATAAAAAGAAGAAATCACTTCCATCTCTCTGTCCAGGGCAGAATGTAAACAATCCCATTGCATTTTTAAAAAAAGGAGTCAATTTCTGTTCCCCATAGCCAGTGGCTCCCAACCTTTTCAGTAGCATGGCACACTTCAATGAAACAAACAATTCCACAGCACATCCACGTTTTTCAGCAGAATTGACTGCTCATAAGTGTCTTATTTACTTACATTTACTATGGTTACAGTCTTATTAGAGAAGTTTGCAACATAGTGCATACCACAAGCTAAAGAAGGATCAAAAGAATTAATGTTTCAAATACACCAGAAAAAAATACACATCATCTCAATTTTGCCCTTTGTCTATCTGCATTTAGAATGCTCACATTTTAGAATTGAAAGACCGATATCTTGCTTTCAATTTGATGATTAATTTTCACGAGTTTTATGAGTTGTAATTTTGGTTGGAGAGAATATTGTTTAAGATTAAACAATGTTTGTTTTACGTTGATTTTCATTACCTTTGTACAAAATTTCACGGCACACTTGAATAGTTCTTGTGGCACACTGGTTGAAAACCATTACCCTAGGCAACACTCCTTATCTCAAAAACAACAGCTCAAAAAAGCTAAGTGTATGATACTGCATAATTTTCAATGGGATACAATATTTCTTACTTCTTACCTGAACAGCTGTGTGAACAGTTGCAATAGGTGAAGTGATTCCTGAATATTTATTTTATATCGATGTACATATACACACTAACTGTGTGAACAGTTGCAATAGGTGAAGTGATTCCTGAATATTTATTTTATATCGATGTACATATACACACTAACAAGCTTTTTGGGAAAAAAGTCCTATAAAATGACAGATATCAATTATAATTATGGCTACTGTGTTTACATATTCAGTCACTGCACAATCAGTATCTTACTGATGGAATTCTCATTCTTCTGTAAAGTATTATGGGCTGCCGTTAATATACGAAGCACTATACAAGGTTTCTTTAGTAACTAAACAGAGAAACAAAAAAAGATGCAACAACTGTATAGAATAATTCAATAGAGCAAGCTGCTAAGTACAAAGGAATTTCTAGACCCGTCTCCCCTTCCATTTCCCCATGTGCTTTTCCCCCTAACGAATCTTCTTGTAATGTTTGGGATAAAATAAAGGTACACCAATCATAACATTCACTTTAAGCAGCCAGAGGAGGGGGATACTAAGTGAACAAGTCAATCAATAAAATTGTTAACTTGGAGACGTGCAATTGAATAATTTAGGAAATAAAAGGACCTTTTGTATATGCATGATTATTCTAAATTGGAATGTGTACAAATTATGCTGTGGAATTATTTCTGAGAAGCCCCAGACTGAACAAGTCTGAGGAAAATTCCCCATCTCATCCTAGAAGAGTTCATCAATTCATGTCAAGATTAAAACTATGAGAGAGAAATTTAAAAACCAAAACAGAACAGAGATCTCTTCAACGCTCCACCAAGCCTAATCTTTTCTTTATTTCATGTACAACATTCCTTTTGCTCCAACCATGAAACTGACAATCTAAGTGAATCCTGCAGGCTGTTATTTACTGGTGGGACTGAAGTGATACCCAGGGAAAGAACAGTTTTTCACCCTATAGTAACTGTAGTTCTTTGAGATGTTGTAGTCAAGTATGGCTCCCACCACTGTCGCACATGAACCTCATGCACACTATCAGCATCCTTTGATTAGCAGTGTCCTTTGGGGCCACACAAGTGCCTGTGCCTTGTCAGACTCCTGTGTGCGGGCATAAAAGGCAATGGCCATCACCGTCCCTGAGTTCCCTCACAATTCAAGCTAGTGACTGCTAATACCTCCATAAAGCAGGGATGATGGGTGGACCATGGGATCCACACTGACTACATCTCCAAGAACCACAGCTGCAGTAGGGTAAATAACCTCTCTTTCATACTGGGAGTACATATGAGTGGATCCCACTATAGCTGACCAGCAAGCAACATCCTTTCAGGATGGTGGGAATAAGGCATCACAACTGCATCCATTAATACAGTTACTGAAGAACTCTCTCCCAAACTTGGCATCAGACCTGGCCGCTAAGCCAAAACAAAATGCTTAACATTGTTGCTTTGCAGATTCTGATAGCCGCACATTCCTAAAGCAGGAGAAGGCTGCTGCTTGCGCTCTGGTGGAGGGAGCATTAATGTTGGATGGGAGAGGTACAACTGCCAACTGATAACACAGTGAGATGCACGCTGTTATCCATTTCTTATTCTCTGTGAAGAGCTGTCCTGATCTTTAGAGCACCTGGCTATTACTGGCAGCCTGTTGTAACAGTTTGGTCCTGTCAATGTAATAAAGCAACGATCTGGATACATCTTGCATATGCAATTTCTCTTCTCCCAATGTGGAGTGTAGTTTTGGCAAGAAAACTGGTTTAGATTAAAATCTGAGACCACTGGGGATGAATTTTCGGTAAGGTTTTAGCACCGCCCTGTCCCTGTTGAATGTTATATAGGGAGGCTCACTCATAAGTGCCTAAAACAGTCATTCCTCTAATCAAAGTGATAGACACTAGGAAGACTGTCTTTGGAGTGAGGAAATATAAGGAGCAGGAAAGATGCTCAAAAGGAGGCTACATAAATCTAAGGAAGACTATGTTAAAGTTTCAGGCAGGTGTAGGTTCTGAGACTGGTTTGTAGGTATGTGATAGCCTTCTGAACAACTTTGATAATGTCCGGTAAGGAAACACTAAAAAAACCCAGCTCAGGTAGATAGCAAACTGAGAATGCTGTGAGGTGGACCTTACTACAACTGAATTAAAGGCTGGTCTGTTTAAGTGCAATTGGGTAGTCAAGGTTCTTCAATACTGAGGCCTGCATCAGGTCCCTATAGAGGGGCTCTTCAATTTAGATGAGTAAGTCTTCTTGCTCTGCCTCAGGATTTCCTGGACCGGTAGGAAGCAGTCTCTGCCTGTAATATCCAGCTAATAACCACACTGTCAGGTGCAGTGACTTCAAGTCTGGATGGCGTATCAAGCCATGGGGCTGTGAGGTCAGTGCTGGGCAATCTGAGCAGGCAGCAGAGTGGACATTTGTAGGAGGTTTGTCAACCAAAGTGATCTTACCTACTAAGGCACCACGAAGATGATCATGGCTTTGTCTTGTTTGAGTTTGGGTGTTACCTCGAAACTCAGGGGAATCCGTGGAAAGGCATACAGAAGACCTTGGGATCACTGCAGAAGGAAAGCATCCAGTAGTGACCTCAGCCTCATGCCGCCTCTGAAAATCATCTGGCATTCCAAGTTGGTGGTGAACAAGCCTATCATGGAGTTCCCAAAGGAATACCAGCTCTGTGATGGACTGCCACAGTAATCACTCATGTTCAGTAACAGATTATAGACTAGGTTGTTAATGACTTCCAAGAGGTGAAGAATCAGTGGCATTATGCTATATCCAGTGCTTAACAGCTTCCAGACAGAGGCAAGGCCAAATGTCTGCCCCTTTGCTTGTTTACATAGCGCATCACATACATGTTATCTGCCAAGATCTGCACTGGGTAGTTTTGAAGAAGAGGGAGGAATGCCTGATGGCTTTGAGCTCCAGGACAGAGCCCCATGCCTTTGGGGATCAGCTTTGTGGATGTAGATCTCCATATCTTCATGGATCAGCTTCCTTGTATTTGTAGAAAGCCCACATGGACTCCCCAACCTGTCCCTGATGCATCTGTGATTAAAGTCACTGTCAGGGAGGGAGCAAACAACACCACCCTTTCATGCATGGTTTTGGGTTCTTTCCACTGTCTCACATGACATAAGGAGGCATTACAACCTTCTTGCTCGTATGGTGTATTGTTGGGAAATAGACTGACCAGAGTCAGAGTTGAAGGGATTATTGCTGAAGTCTGGGAAGCAGCAACACATACATGCTTGCTGACATACATCCTAGAAGTCCCAGACACATCCATACCATTGCAGTCAGGTACGATTCTAGCCAAAGTATTAGCAACCACAACGACAGGAACCTGTACTTTGGAAGGTATACTCTTGCTGACCCGAGTTGATTACGGTTCTTATGCACTCCACCTGTGACAAGATAATTTTTCATAGTTCCACGAAGCCTAGCTGAGAGAATAAAAAGAGGGCATATTTCAGGTTTGCTGCCACCTCCTGCTGGGATCCACCTTTGACAAGTCGATCATCCAGGTAAGGGTAAACATAAATGCCTTTCCTTTGGAGATGTGGTGCTACTACTTCTAAGTACTTCATGAAGATTCTTGGTGCCATGGAGAGTTTGAATGGCACTACTTTCTACTGGCAAAGATTTGGCCTCCAATGAATTTTAATTACTTACTGTGGGTTGGGTGGATGAGTATATGGAAACATATGCCCTGTATGTAAAAGCCAAAAGCCACGAACCAGTCCTGGGCCTGAAGATGTGGGATGATGGAGGCAAGTGTTGTTATCCTGAATCAGAGGAGACATATGTATTTGTTCAGTCTCCTCATGTCTATGATAGGATGAAGACTTCCTGTCTTCTTCAGACTAAGGAAATGACAGGAGTTGAAGATTCTTCCCTTGTACCACCTCACCTACAGCTCCTAGATGAAGTAAAAAGGTTACCTCTGCTTGCAACACGCAGTACTGCCACAGCCATGTCACTCCCACGATATCAGACACATAAGATTGGTAAAACAAACAAGAAGTCCTGTGGCACTTTTAAAGACTAACAAATTTATTTGTCGCATGAGCTCCTGAGAGGCAGGGAGGTTAGCCAAGGAAGTGGAAAATGCACATCCCCTGGAACACCTGGGCCTCTTTGTGATGACTCTGGTCGTAAACCCCAGGGTAAGATAATGTCCTCTATCTCTGCTAAGGCTGGTACTTCTATGGTTTTCTATAGGGAGTGAACTGAATATTTTATTCTCTGGCTGCAGTGCTCCATCACTGACTGGTCCCTTCTGACTCTGAAATAAATTAATCTAAGTACCACTGGCAGCAAAGAGAAACTGAAGTAGGGTTGTGGCAGCTCACCATTTATGCCCTCACACAGGCACAAAAGGAAGCATATGTAGCTGCATCAGACACTTCTATTCAAAAGTGACCAGTGCCATTTACATGAGCACCTACAGTGGGTTTCACAGTGAAACATATTTAAAAAACCACCCAAATTCAGGTCCCCACAGTATTAGCACATAATAGGGAAATAGTCTCTGCTCCACTGAGCTTTGTACATATACCTTCTTGAAGACTAGGATGTATCACTTGCTTATGCCTCAAGGACTTCAGATCTTCCAAGAGCTCTTTTTCCAGCAAGCGTATTCTTGCTCGACAATCTGCTCATAGAATGAAAGATATTATTGTGTGTGCAGTGAGATAGTGCTTTGCAAAATTCATTTAAAATAATACCTCCCACTGTGTCCCTATACATTCTCTTATCAAGGTCAAACCACTCAAATTCTCCCCCCCCCCCCCCCTTTTTTGTTTGTTTTTTTTTTTTTTGGTTACTGAGTGTTACCTGGATCACTTGTAGCTAGCAAGGGAGTCTGCAGATTCTGTGATTCTTCTCCTCCCACTCTGTCCACAGTGTGAATATCAAGAGCTTCCTGCATGCAAAGAGCCGTTCACATAAATGTAAAATGAGTTAAATTCAAAATGGTGATTTCGACATAAACTAGACAGCCAAACCATTACTGGCCTAACAACAGTGCTCTGTATTACTATGCATCAAACTCCAGATTCCCATCACTCATTCTTCTCTGAGCCAGCGAGAACCAAGAGCAATATGAGTGAACAAATGCAGAGAGAGAGAGAGAGAGCATGCTACAACTACAAACTTCTAAAATAACATTGTCAAGAATTCCAACAGCAATAGCCTAAAAGGAGACCTGTATTATTTTTGTAAGAAACTTAAACAAGCCCGCCATGCCATCCTTCTGAGCACCCTAAATTTTAGTGACACTGAAGGAAAAGTGATTTACCTTTGATGCAAAGGACACAAATAGAACTCCATCCACATCCTCAAGATCTGGTTTTACATCTGGAAGGATACTTCCTGGTCCCAGAGAGGAATTCTTGTTTGTAACTACATTCTTTCCTATATTTTTAGGGGGTCGTCCAGCCTTTGAGATCTTTAACTTCCGTGGTCTTCCTCTTCTGCTTGGGCCTGACGACACAGCATTTTGATTAATACCCTTCTGGGACATGGGATTCCTTAATACACCTGCTTTTTTCCTTCCAGTTGCAAAAGGGGCACCTGTGGAGATCCCAGGCTTGAAACTAGGTTTAGATATGGTCCATGGTGGCTCTTTGATGGAGCAATATTTCTGTGGCACTTTGTTTCCAGGATACTGCTTTTTCCCATCTGCTTCCTCAGTTTCCATGACAGTGCCTAAGCAAGAGCCCTTATGATTTTCAAAACAGACAGGCAAGGAGTCAAATACTGCACTCATTGGGGATTTATCCTTCTTAGAAGAGGAAAGCATAATCTGTGGCAGCTCAGATATCTTTACTGTGCTCTTGGTGACTGCACAGGGCTCTAGATAGACGACAGGCATCTTCCCACTATCCAATTTTAACATTTTGGCTTTGGCAACACCTGAAGGGTTGGTCAGCATCTGTCTCGTGGACCTCATTCCTCCACCTTTTCTGTCCATCTCACTGTGTCTTCTCAGTTGCTTCTCTAATATGGGATCATCATCACTATTGGAATATTCATCTGTTTCCTCATCTGTTTCTTCCTGCTTCACAGTTATCCCTTCGGTGCACACACTTGACCCATAATCATAGTCATCTACTGGCTCCTCTTTAATGACAACATTGAAGTGTCCTTTTGGGTCCAGTGGGGATGCTACCCGGGAGCTGCTTTCATAACTGCTAGTGATGGGACTGGAGAAAGTAAACAAGAACTTTACCACCCAGATGAAAAATACAAAATTCAAAAGATATCATGGCAAATCAATTGTATTTTCACTCCCTAAAACAGATTCCTTAATACTGCACAAGTAAATGATTAGCACAGTAGGAAGGTACCACTTTAGCAGGACATTTCCCCCTAGAATTCCCAGTGCTCTTTTGGAAGGGACTTCAGAACAAAACTGAAGTCAGCTGATCTTGAAAGTGACCTGAAAATAACTACTGCTAGACAGCTTTCATTTACAAGTTTAAATTTTTAGGTCAATAGTTAGCATTCAACAAACATTAATATGCCATCTCACATGGTTTTTTCCATCAAACAGAGAATATGTTCATTTATTCTTTTAGGCAGTGGCATTCTCTCTTCTTCTATATCAGAAACATATTTAAATGCAGCTGGTATTCTATCATGTCCCATACAAAATTTCCCAAAACATTTTGAAACCACCAATTTCGCTCTGTTACTCTTAACTGTAGATGCAACTTCACTCTTACAAATAGGCTATTCAAGTAAAGAGACAGATATTGATTTCTTCCCAACAGTTTTGCTAACACTATCAAAATTTGGCAGCCAGTCAGCCATGGTAAAAAATATAACATGGGCCTGGAAGTGGCTTTTTTTTTCATAATACATCTGAGATAATGGTAGTTAGAACTTCAAATGTATGCCTATAGGTTGGTGACCTGAAGTTTCACTCAACAACTTCTGAACCTCAAGGCAGACATAAAAATCGGTGTGCTTTCTAGGCAGAAAGGATTCACTGGACCTTCTGGGCTAAAATCCTTAGATATAGGAGGGATCAAAAAACCTCCACGACCACACTTTTTTTTTAAACTGACTGGCTAGAAAACATTAAGATTGAAGTACTCCACCTCACTTCCTCACTTAAATGGGGAAGCCTGTTTCTCTAGTGATGCCACAATATTGGTTTCTAAAGTGTCATTAGATTATAAACTCTTTGGGACAGGGATCATGGAAAAATGAAATGGGATAGAGGGGCTCTGCTACAATGGTGGAATCAAATCAGCTATACAAAGATTAGCAGTCTTAAGTTTAAATAACTCAAAAGTCTTTAGTGGGTTGGAGTGGGGTGAACTTCTTACAATATTTAAATAATTTCAATTGGTTCCTGGCTTTGTAAAATGAATCAGATCAGTTTCTAATACACATCTGGCTATCACATGAAACAAAGATTTCCATTAGGAAGCTGGAGCACACAAGCTTACCTCATCACTTTTTTGTGATTTTTGAATCCTTTTCTTAACAGATTATTCAATATCAGATATATATAATCGGCAGACCACAAGACAGTATTTTTCTGATTTTAGACAATGCCCCCACTTTAAATGAGTATCATGACATCTTCCACGCTGCATTACCAAGAATTTTAGTCTAGAAGATTTTCAGGTTTCCCACGTTACAGTCAGAAAGAGCACAATTTTTGCTCTTGAATTGGGATGGTAAAAACAATGCAAAGGAAAATTAATAACTGTTCCTTAACATATTTAGCAGTAATTACTGCCCATAAGAATTATGAGTTAAATAAACTGAATTAGATAAACCTATGGGGGAGGGCGTTAGGTAGAAACAATATGTTTTTAATTTAAAATGTCCACATACTGCCATTTTTCCTGAAAATTTGTTCAGGTGCCTTTTGTATTTTTTACATAATCTTTTGAATCATAAATCATAAACAAAATCAATCAATAACTACCGCTCCAGGACCGTTTACCAAGAAGGTTGTGTGGAATGGGAAAATAGTGGTATTATGCATGAATAGATGAGTGAGAGTTCATATGGATGAATGGGTTGAATGAAGGTGCAGAGTGAATGCATGGATAGAGGTGTGGAGGCAGAGAGAGAAATATAATGAAAGGAATTACATTTTTTAAAGAGTGAGAGATAATTGTGGACAACGAAAATCAGAAAAATCTAAGTTAAAAGGTATAAAAAAATATCAGCACAGGAAACCAGAGGAAAGGATTTAAGAGGCCAGAAACAGAGAGAAGCAACAAATCTTCTGAACAATGAAAAAGGAGAAAAAACCAACTAAAATAGGAATGGCAGAGGACAGTAAAGCCAAGAAGTAGAGAAAAGGTAAATCAAAAGCGCAGGACATGGAGTAAATTACATTTTAAAGTTTATTAGATAAAAAACTGATTGGCACTAGAGTTACATACAGTAAAATACCACACCATCATTGCTTTATTTCTTTAAAATGCATGGCCATGATTTTGAGCGGAGGTTTTTGGGGGGAAAGGTGGCGGCGTGGTGGCATCTGGGCTCAAAGGCTTAGTCCTTGAGTTAATTATTGTTGTGTAAATTTTTCAAGTCCTAGACATTATTTCTTTGACATCTGAACAAACACCACTTTTAACTGAGGAAAATACTTCTTCCTAAAACACACTGGATGTACTTATTTTTTTACTCATTATAATTCAAATAACTATAATAAGGATACAATATTGAACCATAAAGAAATATATGGGACACATACTTGAGACTCCTATTGCCTTGAAAGAACAAGAGAATTCTTGTGTAAATATGAAATGCAGCAATAAATGAAGTTCAGAAACGTGATAAAAATTCTCCACAAGGATGGTTCATTTGTGTGATCTCCTAAAAAAGGATTCCAATTCTTTTCAGACCCAAAAATGTCATCTTTTTGTGAATTTTTATAGATCACACAGCAATAAAAGTTTTAAATGATACAGTTGGTATCTGAATGGACTTCAAATATTCAAATATTTTGCAATGCATTACCAGTGAGAAACTGATTTGAAAGTCTAGGCCTTATCTATACTAAATCGCTGTATAAAATAAATGATTTTGACTCATCTTAGCATACAAAAAACACCAAGATACTAGGCCAACCACAAGAAAAGAAATTAGTATCTTTTCCACGACAAACCCCAAGATATTGAGATGGTCAAATGCTTGGACAAACTGTAATAAAAAATTAAACATGGTTGTACGGAGCCTAATGTGGGTGCTCCAAATAAAAACCAGCTGAGGGGGGCTAGTCTGCCTTGGAACGGGCATATCCAGCAGAAACCTGAGAGATGTATCAGTAGGATGGGTTTTAGATTGATTGTGGATGGAGAATGACCAAAGTGGAGACCAAGGACTCAGGATGTGGGCCAGATATCAACAGACCTCAGAGAGACCAATATGCACAACAGTCCGGCTTAGAATCATGAATTTTGGAAGAAGGCTATAAAGTCACTAACCCTAAACAGAGTGAGAAGAAGCTTTTGAAGCTAGTTTAAGTAAATCAGTGGAACACCCTTGTGGATACATTATATGGCTGTGAAACCAAGAACCCACTAGATACAGCCAATAGAAAAATTATGGAGGTGTCAATCCTGGCATTGTAATTAAGACTGAATTACATTTTGCACTTAGCAAACAACCTCAGTTCTGTATAAAAATAATAAACACACCATATCCTTCCCAAACTTACATCACTTTTTTTTTTTTTTAAGCATTGAAGGATTTTTTGAAAATTTACAAGGAAATCCATTAACTAGCTTAAGAAATAAAATTTTAAATTATGCCCTTTAAGAAATTCAACCTTTCGGACTATATATATATATTACTTTTGCACACACACACAGTCCTAATCACACATAACACATGCCATTTCTGCACAAACACCCAACAATAAACTATGAGAAATTACAGTATATGACAATTGACACTGATAGACAGTATTTTTGCCCTTAACTACAGGCCATTAGAATGATGAATAGATTTGATAGGAAAAGGAATGCAAGATTCTTGATACCTACAGAACATAAAAAAAGTGGAGTAGAGTCATTTCTTGAACACTGTCTGGAACATTCCCAGTTCTAAATTTTGTTTCCATAAGAGAAAGAGTGAATGAAGTTGGTCAATCCTATGAAGAAGGTCAATATTAAAACGGGCGGAAAAATATACCTGGACAATGTTCTAAGGGTAGTACTAAGAATATAGTTGCAAAATTTTTATATTGTATGTAAGTAAAATTTCTTTAGTTTTTAATAGAAACATATTAGCTACAAAAATAAAAGAGGAAAACCATAACCTAATACAATATACTCTTTTGTATGGCTTTTTAGTATGATTTTAGTCTAAGGCAGGGGTCTTTTAATTTGAACTTCTGAAAGGTGAAATTGAAAATAAAATGTCAAAACCACAACAAGAAGAAACACATTTAACCAAGTCCTTCCATTTTGGTCAGAGGTACTCTTAAAAAAATAGAATCCTCTCACTCTAAAGAATTAATTTGGATATGGTCTCCTGACCTAGAGATTCTCCTTAGGAGACTTCTGCCTTCTGTATATAAACACATGAGAAATTTAGGAGAAAATCCCATTAATCCTCCACCAAAACTGGAAAAGGCTGCAAAATACAGTAGTAATCCCTGGGGTCCTCATGTGATTCCAGTATCCTCATGTCATGAAGTATTACTGTTGGAGAGTTCAGGTGGCCTCATGGGATTAGAAAACTAACACTTCTACAGTAATTCACTGCTGACCAAATCAATGACCGCTTTGAAAGGACTGAGGAACATCTACACAGGCTGAAACTGTGGACAGAGCCCTGACGTTTGGCAACTCCTCCTGATTCTAAAAGGCGCTGTGTGTAGTAGGCTATACTGGAGTGGTTTTACTGCTATGCCATACATGGAACAATTTTCCCCTTAAAAGTGACCTTTCGCTATAGAATTACTGTAATTTTGATGGTTCATTTGTCACTGACAAACTAGAGAGATGAGCTATTGGTTACTCTCTGCTGCACTAATTGGCAGTAAGACAGCAGCAGAGGCTCTGGCACATATGCTATGGGGTCTGGGAGGAGAGAACGTCAAGGAATTACTTTATTCTGCAAATGCCAGCCATGTCAATGATACGTTGGCACTGGCAGACAGACTGACAGTGTCACACACACACACCCCCACTGGGAACACTGAAAGTCTACTTGTTACAGGTTATCTGGCAGTATAAGCTAAACTGCTCTAATTTCTGAGCCAGAGGAAGGTATACGAATAGTGGTTTCTCGCCTTTTTGGCTTGAGGGCCACAGATATTTTTATAACCCTCACGGGCCACCAGTTTCCACCAGCAGATTTCCTCCACCGCAGCCAGATGGAAGGAATTCAGCAAGGAGGCTACCTCCTCTGTAATCTCCCATCTCCCTGGCTGCAGCAGGGAAACCGCATACATCCTGTAGTGTAACCCTGTGTGCTCCACCTGGGTCCCTAGGCAGTGACTCCCTTCTGCAACCAGTAGAACACAAGATTAATGCTCCCATCCCCTCCCTCTGGCTCCAACAGGGACTCTACCACCTATGAAACCAGGCACAGCACTTTGCCATGTTCCCTGTTACAGCTGGGGGAGGGGAGTGTTAATCACCCATCCTGTTGGCTGCAGCAAGGAGCCTGCACCAGTCTTTTAGCCCTGCAACATGCTCTGCTTGGTCCTCAGGCAGTGACTCCCTTCTGCAGCTGGCAGAAGGGGAACTGTGGGCCACTTTTTGGCTTCCAGGCCACAGGTTGGGAACCACTGCATTAGACAGTAGTACGCTAGCTAAGAACACACACGTTACCGAAGATCTGTAGTAGGTTCTGTTTACTAGAAACCTGAGCTATCTGAAGTTCCCAGCAGTTTTGGAGACAGAATTCTCATCTTCTAAAGCTCTTTGTTGTGAGGAACAATAATCCTCCAGCTTCTCGCCCAGAGAGAGTCAGAGTAAATAGGTCAGAGTGCAGTACTGCAGCAGTCCAGCAGAACAAAGATGAAATCACCAGACCTAGGGATGCCCATGTACGAGAAAAGAGACCTTCCGTAAACCCAAAACGTTCTGGAAGAATTCAACCAAACTTCGGTTGTAAATCCATCCTCCCAACTCCAGCCAAAAAAAAAAAATCACACCATTTGACATTTTACTGAGAGTCCAGCCCAACCCTGCCCCCACTAATCAAAAAATGAAATGTAATCCTACCTTTCAGATACCTCTTTCTTTAACCTGGGCATGTCACTAAGGGGCAGGTCTGCATCCAGGAAACCCAGGAAATCCCGTTCTGCATTAAAGGATTCTTTCTCCAAATCAATGTCTGATGGATTCTGACCACTAAATGAAGAATCTAGATCTCTCTGCTGTGAGTCTAATCCATCAGTTTCAACAGGGCGACCTTGATTGCTGGGGGAGCTGGAAACACTACCTCCTTCATGCTCTGAGCTACTACTTTGCTTCACATCACGCTGAGGTCTACTGTTCAATCCATCATCTCTGAATCCTTTAGCAAAAGGGTTGTAATCTATCTTTAGCTGGGTAATCTGGATGTTCTGATATGCTGTCACTGCAAAAAACTCTGTCTGTGGGAAGGTGAAGGTGTGGACGTCAGGACCATTCAGCTGGATAACCTCTGTGGCTTTGTCTGCAGGTACCAAATGAAGCCGCGGCAGGTAGCGGTGCATAGAGTGCAAAATGATATGGCCTTCTTGGTCCAGAGTATTGTTGGTAAGCTTGAGTTTGTAGAAGGATACTGGCTGGTGCATCCAGTACTGACCAGTGGAGGGTGATTCTGGATGAATGAACACCCGCCCCAGAACATGGGGTTCTGCCTTCCCACTGGGCTCCCACCAACGACCATTCCATTTGTAGCGGTGATTGTCCACAGGAGAGATGTCCATGACCAGGATGTATTTCAGACTGGAATCTAGGCCTGTAATCCAGTACCGACAGTATGGGAACATACGTCTCCCCTGCTTGGTCAGAATCATCTCTGTGCCCCGATGGTAGAACTCATTCCACATGCTGTTGTTGTCCAGGGTAATAGTGATGCCCCCTGAGGTACAATCAGCTGGAAGAAAAGTCTTTATTTTGGATTTTACTGGAGTTGACACACTACTGGTGAGAGCACATGCATCTCGGTTTGCTACTAGAATTCCTTGATCAGCTTTACCATTTCCCTGCTGCTGTTTCAGGATGACAAAAAAAGCAGGTGCTGCACCAGACACTGCCCCACTGTCCCGGTTACCCAACACTATTTGTTGTTGTTCCATGATGATGATCGGCACTGCTGTAAATTCTCTTAAATTAACTGCAAATTCGAAATGGTTCTGATAGCCTTTCCCCTGTGTTCACCATCCTGGAAACAAAGAAGCAGACCCAATTAACAAAATCAAATGCACTATGGAATAAAAGAACCCTGCCTTTACTGGAAGGAACTGGGTCACAACAGAAACATTTTTATAATGTATTTTACACACACAAAAAGAAGTACATTAAAAGAACATGAAGGTTGCAGAGTCAAGCACCGAAAGTTAGGAAATACCAGAATTAATGTGGCCTGGGAATCTTTTAATTTTTCTTCCCTTATGCATACATACCACCATTAATTGCATGATCACATACTTTTTTTGCACAGTTCTCAATGAACTGGATGGGTTGTACTACTGGGACGAACCAGGTTTATATAGTGAAGATGACTTGTCTGTAAGACCCTCCCCTCAGTTTGTTGCAAACTTTGGGATATGTATAGTGAATGAGGCAGGGAATTGCAGGAAGAAAGAGAACATCATGGCAGAGGCAGCTGAATGCTACCCTGGAGAAGTGGATTCTACCCGTCTCTACCAGAGCTCCTAAGTAATACTGAACAAGTAATTTAAACCAGACTTTACAAGGATGGCCACTATGTTTCTCCTTTTCTAGATGCCCAACGCAAGTCCCTGTTTTGTCTGATTCACAGAAGCGCCACGTAGTCACAACTGCAACTGAAGTCAAAGGGAGCAGTGCTCTGAATATATAAAGTGATTTATAGTGCTAGGTATTCTGAAAAACCAGGCTCCAGTCATCTCATATTGGCCACCCAAATATTAGCAGACTTGTCATTTGACTCTCTTGATGCCTCAGTTCCTCACCTGTTAAATGGGGATAATACCACCCCTCAGCTCACAGGAGTTTTTTGAAAATAAATTCATTAATGTTTGTGAAACATTAGATACCAGTGGGTCTCAACCATTGTGTCAGGGCACATTAAGCAGCAAGTGTATTGCGGAGAGTCGGGGAGAAGACTGGATTCAACCAGGAGAGGGGAAGAGGAGGCTGGTGTGTCCTGTCTGGTTGTAACACACCAGACAGCGTGTTGTGAAACACAGAAGGTTGAGAACCACTGCTATATACGATAGCGATAAACACCAGAGAAAAGTCCATGAGGAAATTAAATATCTGATCTTCAGAGCAGGGTTGCAATAGTATGCAGTCACATTATTGTGTGTCAGAGTTAATGACGGCTCAAAATTATTGAATTGGTATAATGTGCATTAGGTATCTACTCATTAAGCAAGCACCATCTATCTAGAACAATGAATGAGGTAATCCCCTAAGAACAAAAACTACTATATGATCATAGAACTAAAGACTGTACCATGCCCAAGGGGGTTGAATTAAGGGCACACAGACCATCTTAAATCTGACATTTCCTAACCTTTGAGTACTTAATCTTCCAACCTCAATGTTCTTTTATCATAGGTTTTTTGTGTGTAATTTCCTAGGATTTCAAAAAAGAAAACTGGGGGGGAGGGGGACACAAAAATGTCATTCTGTGGAATTATACTGACTCCTACACAAGGGTTAGCAGCTGATTGGAAACATTTAAATTCACCACACAGACCTCTGCCATTTGTAGTGGTAAACAGATAACAATAGTAGGTAACATCCTTTGGATGGACCAGCCAGAAATTTTCATAGGTATTTGCAGATAGCAGAGGAATGGCAAATGTCAGGAATCTTGGGTTTCATTCTAGGTTCTGAGGGATAGTTTGGCCTAGAGTGACAGATCCTTCTCCCCTAATCATCCAAGCTTGACTTCTTCCTCCCCTGTCCTTCTGCCTCCTTCTCTTAGCTCCCTTGTCTGATCTCAGTCTCCCCTCCGGATTTACACTTTCTACCCTGCTGGTTCAATTATCCTCCCCTCTCCTTTTGGAAATGAGATGAAAGACTTAAGTGCCAGCAGGAAGAATAAAAGCACAAGAGAGTCTACCTACTGTCAATTGGAGCCCAATGCTATAGAAGTCCAGAACAGCCAGGAGTACACCTAGCCTAGTATAAACATTTTGCTAAAATAGACTAGCTAACACCGCCCACTCCCCTGCAGAGCTTGTCATCTACTATAAACAGAGAATTTAGCTCCCATAGTCTAACATGTTGCTGTTAAGTATATGCAAACTGAAACTGGGGGGGGGATGTGTCCAAGCATAATTTTTTTAGGCCCAGCACAAACTTGTAACATGGGCTACTTGGTAATGGGGATGCAGCCTGGGCCGTGCCCCCCAATGCCATTTTTTCCTCCCACGTGGGCACCCAGGGAAGGTTATAACTTTACCAAATGTGGATAGTTTTTCCCACAAACAGCAGCAAAAGGCACATCCCCCATTGCAAAACCTCAGGTCTCTACTCCAAAGCAGAGAGGTGATAGATCCTCTCAACAAAAGATTTTTTAACATGGGCAAAACCCCAACCTGATTCCTGGAAATGGTAAAACCATTTTTGCTGAAACCTGCCACAATAATTCAGTCAAAGCAGGCAATCAGCATGGAAAGTTTCAGGTAAAACTATGAAAGACTGGCAAAGTTACAAGCAAGTAAAAATAGGGTCTTCTGGTGGAAACTGTCAGGCAACCTCAACTTTCAGGCAATGTTATCAGCTCTAAGATTATGATATATTTAAGCAAATAAAGAGAACAAGGAGCCACTATATTGCTGTAATTACCTACACAGTTGTACATTTATAGGGAATGCAAGAGACTGTATCTGCATTTTCAAGAACACTTGCTGGTGGATTCTCTGTATCTTGAAGTCTTTAAATCATTATCGGAGGACTTCAATAACTCATCTATTACAAGAGTGAGCAGGTGAAGTTCTGTGGCCTGCGTTGTGCAAGAGGTCAGCCTACATGATCATAATGTTCCTTTCTGACCTTATAGTCTGAGTCTAACCTTTCTACTCCCCCACTACACAAATACCTCAGCACTTTGACAAAGTTGTTTTATTTTTTAAATCAAAAATCCACAAGCAAGCTTCTTAAATTGTATGATTAATTCCAACCCATCATCAAGTTGTAGATACCAATGGAGTTTTTAAAACTTTATTAAGGAAAAAAATCTGAACAACTTAGAATGGCACCATTCCTTTATTCTTAGTTTAGCTCATCTGCTCCTCTCATTTCAGAGAACAAACATTTGTAATGTTCAGAGTCCACAATAAACACAAGGACTTTTCCCCTTATATTAAATATATAAGAAATGTATCATGGTAAAATACCACATTTACACAAAATTCATTCAACATTATGGACATGCATAATCTGAAGGAACCAGGACAAGGGATTGAAAGTCAGTAGCATTAAGTCCTTTGGGAAAATTATGTCTCTGCCCAGATACCTGCTTCAAAACCAAAATATTTTATATACAGTATATATTTAACAGCAGTTTCTTTAGCTGATATAATACTGATAACTTGTTTATGATCTGATTTTGAGGGTGGCAAAAGTCAGAAAAGTGAGTAAGTAAATTGGTATCTTTTCACATAAAACAAGACAACAAATTCTGGGAGCCAGGTCACCATGGCACCCAGGGTTTTGCCTATGGCACCTAACAGCGTTAAAGCAGCCAGGGAGGCAAATGCCCCCTGGCATCTAAAAAAAGGAGCCAGAGGTGCTGAAACTGTCTCTATTTCCCTCCCCCACTACTGCTGAAAGCACCGCTGGCAGCAGCTTTTTGTGGCAACACTACACACCACGGGCGCAGCCGTTTTTCAGCAACAGGGGCCCCTGTGCGCACTGCACCGCCACTAGAAGTGGCAGCAGCGGGCCCCTTCACTGCCTCAGACCCAGGAGCACCTCGGTTTTAGGGCTGACCCCTGGGTGTGAGGCAGATTTGTCAAGGTCTGATATAAACAGATCTAATCCTGGTGTTTTTGTTAGTGGAACTTTGTAATTCTGACCAACTGAGCATGTCCTGACTCCTCAACAAACCCTTCTCCATAAAGTCATAGAGGAGCCAGCATAAGGACAGCGCTCTGCAAGACCAACTGGCAGCTGACTTCAATCCAGACTAAGTGCGTGAAACTGCATCAATTCCACTGTTTTGGAAGACTGATGAATCTCTGCAAGACTTCCACATATGGATATGCAATATAATGGGAAATTGCTCATTCCTTGAGATGGCTATACCTGTGTTTTAGAAAAGGATTAATGAACTACAAGGAAACAAGTACCAACAAAACTAAAACAAGACTATTACTTCTATCTAGTGTTACTTATATTTATCAGAAAATATTCAAAACTAATTCTTAGCTTCTGATTTAGCAATCTCCTTCCCACCCATCCATTTTTAGTTAACTATATATATATAAGCTAAATTATTGTACTACTTGACTTATCGTTTCCATCTCTCCTACACAATCCCAATAAAATAAAACCAGATTTCATGTATGGTGTATTTCCCACACTGAAATGTGACTGTCCCCAACTTTCCTTGAATAACCAGCATGCTCACGCCGATCATTTGAAAAAGCAGAATCAGGAAAGAATGAGTCAACCCCAAACCTCTTTATACTCCGTCTAGTGTTTTATTTTTGTGTACCTATGACCATACAATAGTAAAGTTATATTTTCAGCTGAGGATGCAATTTCATCCTGGATACGTTTTCAATTACTAAAGTTTCGAGTTCTTGTGGTTTTACATTTTGGTTTCAAAGGGAAGTGAATGGAAGTTCAGGTGTTCATTTGAAGAACGAATAGCTCAGGTGTTTATTATACATTTAAAAATTTCCAGATGCTTTTGGGGGGTTGAATAAATATAAAACCAAATTGCTTTTCAGGTTTTGTCCTGTATTTAGTACTTGTAAATGTGTTGTGAAAATTTGGCCCTGATTTGGCAAAAAAAATCTGTGAAAGCTGACCCCTTTGTGCACTCACACATGCACCCATAAAAGATAAAAAAGACCTTTGTAAAGTGGTTTAAAATTCTTAAATGAGAGATACTAGAGAAGTGCCGAGTGTTATAAAGGCCACATATTTGATAATCGTACACCAAATAAGTAGTTCACTCATCTACAGAAAACAGCAAGTGCTAAAATGCAGACTTCCCTATATATCTGCACTGCACATGCCACTGTTGTAGGTCACGCCTCACATGAACGTCCACAGGCCACACTGCTAGCAATGCTGTGCATTTAGCTGCATGCTCAATCACAACTCGCTCCCAGCGCCCAAAAAAGCAAACGACGGCGGGAGACAGGCAAAGACGGAGCTGGCTGTCACAAGCCCAGCAACGGCAGGAGCGGCGAGCGCTCATCTCCAACTGCCAATGAGCGCCAGCGAGATGGGCCCAATGGCAGCAGGAGATGCGCGCAGGGCGCTGCTGTTGAAGTCGGAGAACATTTGTGCCCGGCTGCCGCAGGGTGGCTGTGTCGGGCGGCGCCGCGCGCTGCAGCCCGGGCCCGGCACACTTGGCGAGGCGGCCGCATCCCTGGCCGGCAGGTGCCGGCCTCACACGGGTCGCTGCGGGAGCAGGTGGCTTCTCGGTCGAACGGACAGGGCGAGGGGGCGGGCGCTCAGTGGCTTCTGCCGGGAAAGGAGCAGCGGCCCCGGCCCGCCTTTGCAGGAGAAGAAAGCGCCCCGTGAACCCACCTCCCTGGAGCCCAGCGCCCGAGCGGGCCCGGCAGAGACGCCCGCCGCGAGCCCCGCCCGGAAAGCCCCGGTCGCCGAGTGACCCCGTGATCAGTCGGCCCGGAGGCCCTGCCCACCAGAGGGAGGCCACAGGGTGGGAGGCGCATAACGCCGCGCTACCGCGGCCGCAGCACTTCCAGGCCGAGCGGGCAGCTGAGGCCCGGCCCGCCCCCAGTCACACGAAGGCGCTTCACGCCCCACAGCCCCCTTCTCCCGCCCCGACCGCACGCGAGGGAAGCAGTGCGGGGAGCCGCGCCACGTGCCCGCTGCAGCACGGAGTCGGGCAGGCGCTTCGCGGTGAGAGCGGGCGGGGTCGAGGGGAGCCGCCCGGGCCCCGCCGCCTCGTGGCTGCGCCGAGTGTTAATTTTCGCAGCTGGCGCGGGCGGCAGGAGGCGCGCGAGAGGCGCGCGGAGTCTGCGCACGCCGAGGCGGGGACCGGCAGGCCCGATCCGCCCCCCCCACTTCTTCCCCCAGCGGTTACCGTGCGGCGGGGAGCGAGGGCTCCCTCCTCTTCACACGGACCGTGTGTCCACCAGCTGGGGAGAACGTGCGTGCGCACCCGCTTGACGTCACGACGCTGCACTGTGCGCAAGCGCACTGACAGGCTTCTATTCCCCCCCATCCGCCCGCCTGGCGGCCCGTCCGTCACGTGCCCACGCCAACCCCCACCCTCCCAAACACTGAGCCGCGATCGCGCCTGCCCCGCCCACGCGCCGGCGTTGGGGAGAGGGGAAGATTCTCGAAGAGGCGCCGCCGTGGGGTCCCCGCGCGTGCCGCGCCGCATGGGGAGATGTTGCCATCGAAGCCTCCGTTGGCTCCGTTCCCCTGCGCGCCACGGCCGCCGCAGCCCCGCCCCCCAACGGCTGCCGCAGTCCTCGCGCTCACTCGAGGCCCCGGAGCTCGCCGTGCGCCCGGCCGCAGCCGTGAGAGTGCCGGCGCCGGGAGCCGCTCCCACGGGCCGTCTGCGGACTGGGCTCTGCTGGGCGACACCAGCGCCGGCCAATCCCCATGTGCGGGGGGGAGGGACTGAACGTGCCCCGGGGAAGCCAGATTAGCGGCGGACCAGAGCTGGTCCCTCTGGGCGCCGCACCCGTCTCTCCGGCTCCGCTCAGCCGCATCTACTCCGCCCACAGAGCCACCCTGGCCTCCAGTCTGGCGAACATGGAAGAGACGAGGATGAGACAAGGCAGCGTCTGCCCGGGCACGGCCCTTCGCGTGTCAGAGTCACTGCTCCGCCAGGTCAACTCAACACCCGCCTGTGAGACTGTTTTGAACAGCCTTCGCCACCACGTTTCTTCCGGGGATCACTTTCCCTACAAAACATATTTACAAGGGAATGGCCCTTGCTGCATGCCCCGCTGAATTTTTCTTAACAAAGATCCTATAAAACGTGTTTTAAACTGAAAATCATTAGTGGTTAAACTACTGCCCGAGGGCAGATGTTGCTTCTTCCAATACCTAGTTTCATATTTTATTTCTATTTCCGAGAAGCACAATTGCACGTGTAAACATTAAAATTCCAGCCACAATTCCTTAAAATATGCAGCTACAAGATTATCCAATGGGCACCTCCAGGGTGGAGGTGCTTGGGCATCTAGAAGAAATCAATTATACATTTTGTGACCAAAAACAAGCTAAGTATATTTTTGAGTAGAAGCCCAGCAAAAGAAAACTCAAATAAATGAAAACTTGCTAATGCCTGCAAAAAATTTAAAAGAAAGCTTTTTTAAAAATACACCTTGATAAATTTTATTTCATCTGCAAATCTTAACAACCCTAAGAAATGAGTCTTAACCTGGCTTTTAACCTGAAAAACACTACACTCCCCTGGGTGGGAAAAAATGGTTATTTTTCACAGAATGCCAAAAAAAGAAGTCTAGCAAACCTAATTTATGGTTCAATATCAAGCTACCAAAGCACCAGCAACCTAGAATTTTGAGCTGGCTAGGAAATGACTAGTTATAACAAGAAATATTAACAAAGCATCAATTTCAATTTTGTTAGCATAATTTTCTTTTTGCCGCTCAAATTCGGTTAATACTGAAGAGTTTGCAAGCCTAATGTAATATTAAGGAAGGCCAGCCCTCGACTGTTTCTAGGCAACAAGACCTTATTCATATGTATTTGGAATAATCTCTCATAGGTTGGATTCCAAGAGCATCACAGAATAAAGAAATTGCACAAACAAATGCATTTTTTCAGGCCCAATTGACAAATACATATATTAAATGGACATTCCATTATTCTGTCCAAAGCAGACAAATATTTCCCTGTTTCTCTTTTAAATAAAAAACCTAGAAACAATGAAGTAAGGTGTGAAATTAAAACACTTGGGGACAACAGACAGAAGAGTAAATCCATCACCACTGTACAAAAGAACTGTTTAAGTATAAAACATCATTGCAAAAGTCAATATAAAATACTGGTTCTACTACTAAAGCATGAAGCCCCCTTGTTTTACAATACTAAATTACATCTTCATCAGAAAAAGACATTTTGGTTTCTAACATTAAAAAAATCATGCAAATCACAAGGGGCTGTTATTGAGTGTGGATATGGTTCAGTCACTGTCTTTGGAAAGGCTTTGAATAACAGTCTTAGAAATTATTAGAACTTTGCACAGAAGACCATTTTCACTTATTAGGTAGTGAAATGCATCAGTGGTTGCCTTCTAACTATCAACTGGAAGTAGGGTGGAAAACTGAAAAGTCAAGCAACTTCCAGTTGCCTTAATGTATAAGAAATTTATTAAACCATATATGTTTAAAACCTAGCACCAGGTTAAGAGACCTTTATGCCTCCTTTTGGTTGTACTTTTGCACTATCTCCTTTTTAACTCATTTCCTTCTTATTGTTTTCTTCCTTTTGTTTATTCTCCCATTTTCTCTGTTTGTCACAATTCCCCTTTGATCCTCATATTTCCATTTCCTGGCTGTTTAACTCCTTTTTCTCTCTTTTGTTCCTGTTCTATAGTTTTCCTTAAGTATTGGGCCACATAGCTCTTACTGTGTATGCCACAGCATAAATCCAAGGCCTTATCTACATTAGCAAATTTTATAGTCTCGGGTCTTCATTGGTGTAATTCCACTGGTGTGATTTACATGGGGAGCACTAACCTGGACATTTCTCAGGCATTTTTACCACTGTCATCTAACCCTGGTCTGTACTAAGTGTTCCATCATTGCTACCTTCAATGGTGAATTACAGCTAAATATGCTAGCCTCTAGGAAGTTTCAGGGTCATGCTATTCTACTCAGTTTCAATCTGCTGCTTCCAGCACTGCTTAGACTGCCTCATTTCAAATAAATGTTTTGTGGCATTATTGTGCTTCCTGCCATTGAGAAAAAGAAGAGATAGAATAGCCCTCTTGCTGTAGTGTTAGGGCTTAGCTACATGGGGAAGTTCACTGGAACAGCTATTCTACAGTAGATATTACAAAATAACTCCCCATGTGGGCATTTTTCCAAAATAAAAGTGATTTTACTCCAGAATCATTACTCCATAAGAATGGCCATACTGAGTCAGACCAATGGTCCACCTAGTTCAATAGCCTGTCTTCTGACAGTGGCCAGTGCTAGGCCATTTAGAGGGAATGAACAGAATAGGCAATCATAAAGTGATCCAGCCTGTTGTCCACTCCCAGCTTCTGGCAAACAGCAATCCCTTCCCATCCTGGCCAATAGCTATTGATGGGCTTAATTCCTCGTGAACTTATCTAGTTCTTTTTTTAAACCTGTTATCGTATTGGCCTTCAGAACATCTTCTGGCAAGGAGTTCCACGGGTGTGTTGTGTGAAGAAATCCTTTTGTTCATTTTAAACATGTTGCCTATTAATTACATTTGTTGACATCTAATTCTTTGTATTATGAGTAAATAACGCTTTTTTACTTTCTCCTCCACACCAATCATGATTTTTAGATCCCTGTCATATCCCCTTATCTCTTTTCCAAGCTGAAAAGTCCCAGTCCCTTCTCATATAGAAGCTGCTCCATACCCCTAGTCATTTTTGTTGTTCTTTTCTGTACCTTTTCCAATTCCAGTGTATTTTAAGATGGGGCAACCAGATCTTTGTTACTCAAGCTGCATGCATATCCTGGATTTATAAAGAGGCAATATGATATTTTCTGTCTTATTAGCTATCCGATTCCTAACATTATGTTAGCTTTTTTGACTGCCACTGCACACTGAGTGGATGTTTTCAGAAAACTATCCACAATTACTCCAATATTTCTTTCTTGAGTGGTAACAGCTAATTTAGACCCCATGATTTGATATGTATAGTTGGAATTATAGTTTCCAAAATACATTACTTTGTATTTATCAACACTGAATTGCATCTGCCATGTGGTTGCCCAGTTATCCAGTTTTAGAAGATCCCTTTGCAATTCTTCACAGTCTGTTTGGACTTAACCCTCTTGAATAGTTTTGTATCATCTGCACTATTGCCATCACACTGTTTACCCCCTTTTCCAGGTCATTTATAAATATATTGAACATTTCTGGCCCCAGTACAGACCCCTGGTGGACACCATTATTTTCCTCACTCCATTCTGAAACATGACCATTTATTCCTACCCTTTGTTCCCTGTCTTTTAACCAGTTACTAATCCAGGAGAGTACCTACCCTCTTATCTCATGACAGCTTACGAGTCTTTGGTGAGGGACCTTGCTTTTTAAAAACCTAAGTACATAATAATCACTGGATCACCCTAGTCCACATGCTAGTTGATCCCCTTGAAGAACTCTAGTAGATTGGTGTGGCACAATTTCCCTTTACAGAAACCATGTTGATTCTTCCTCAACAAATCATGTTCAACTATGTGTCTGATAATCCTGTTCTGTACTATAGTTTCAACCAATTTGCCTAGTACTGAAGTTGGGCTGGCTGGTCTGTTACAGCCTCTGGGGCCTTTTTTAAAAAATGGCATCCCATTACATATTGTCTAGCCACCTGGTACAGAAACTGATTTAAATGATAGGTTACATACCACAGTTAGTAGTTCTGCAGTTTCAAATTTGAGTTCCTTCAGAACACTTGCATGAATACTATCTGGTCCTAGTGACCTATTACCGTTTATGAATTTGTTCTAAAGGCTCCTCTGATATCTCAATCTGGGACAGTTCATCAGATTTGTCACCTAAATGAAAGGCTAAATTTTGGGAATCTCCCTCATATTCTCAGCTGTGAAGACCAATGTAAAGAATTCATTTAGTTTCTCGACAATAGCCTTATCTTCCATTTCCAAAGCACACTAATTATAGCAGAATAGAGTGACTTTAATACAAAATACAGTGTCCATACAAGAGAGGTATTGTGAAATAGCTTAGCAGAATAGTTATGCTAGTCTATCTCCCCCACAGACAAAACCTTACTGTAGAAGAAGGCTCAACTGTTGTAACTGATTGTAGGATAATGCTGTTTTGGAAAATTATAAAATAAAACTTTCAAATGAACACACAGAGTTTTTTTAAATGCTACAATAAAATTGGACCACAAATCAAGGTGATTTAAATCATCAAGTGGAAAGCCTTGATTTAAATCACGGAATTTGAGTAACTTTTCCATTTGTACTTCAATTGTCTGCTAAAGAAAAAAGGTGCCTTCCCATTGGTTAATACAATCACTCAAAAGTTGATTTACAACTAAATAGAGCCTTTATACACTAGATTTAATGCATCTTTTTGTTATATTAGAAGGCACACTGCAACTACATTTATTTAAGAAAACATTTATTTAAGCAATTATATAGCTTAATATTTTCAGATTCTTATTAATTGTGCATTGGTATGTTAGAAAATGCTGAGTGATATATTGCTTATTTGCTAGATTAACTTTTTGCTCATGATATATGTCTAACTGCATTCGGATGGTAACTGGAATTGAACTAAATATAAAACATCATAAACGGGTTGACGTAAATTTTTCAGATCAGGTTCTCCAATGAGTACCAGCAGAAACTGTTTGGTACTTGGCTATCAGACATCACATTTGCGCCCCCTCACGCCACACCCCCCTCCCCCCCAGGGCAGTAGGAGTTCCGACCCCATCCCCTATCTGCCCAGGGGAGGAGGGTTTGTACCTGCAGGGGGAGGAGGGGTGTGAGGCTTGGGGGAAACAAATTTCCCCTCACGCACACACACTTCCCCTCCCCTGCAGTTACCCAGTGTGCGGCAGCTACTGGTCCCGTGCAGCAGCCCTGCAGCCTGGCTTCAGCAGGGACAGGGTAGCCTAACCCCCCCCCCCCCCCCCCCGCCTAGGCATCACTCAGCATCTCTCTTACAGCAGCTCTGGGTTGGGTATTAAATACCTTCCTTGGCCTCAAACACAGACAGGCCTCAGGGTTTACTCCAGGGGCTTCGCTGGCACCGAGCACAGGGCGCACGAGCCCAGTGTCCAAGCCAGTACCCTGAGTCCCGAGCCAGCAACATAGGCGCAAAGAAGTGAGCCAGCTCTTTTAAGTCTCCTGCTCTGCAGTATGTAGCTGAGGCATGTGGTACAGAGCAAAAAAGGAAGGAAAGTTAAATCCCTCCTCTCTGGTAGGTGGGGGGTGTGCAGCAGTGGCTGCCCCGAGTCAGGGCCCAGAGTGGCTGGCCCCAACCCAGGTGGGCCAGGGACTGGTGGGGCCAAAGGCAGGAGCTAGCCCGGGACCAACAGGGCCAAATTTGGGCAGGAGCTGGCTCAGGACCTGGGACTGGCAGGAATGCAGGAGCTGGCCTGGGGCTGCCAGGCAGCAGCAGCAGAGGCCGGGGTCCAGCAGTGGGGGCCACCGGGGTCCAGATCCAACCTGGGAGCTGGGGCCGGTGGTGGAGGCTGTATCCAGCCCAGGGCCAGAGGCAGCAGGGCCCGGATCCAGCCTGAGAGCTAGGCCACCAGCAGCAGGGGCTAGAAGCGTGGGGGAGTGGGGTGTGGTTTTGGACAGGGTGGGTGAGCCTGGGGTTGTGCAGGGTATGCATGTGAGCATTTGGGGGAAGTTTTCAGTACACTTTTTGAAAGGTTAGGTGCTCATGAGTACTTGAGTACCACTTATGTTAATCCCTGATTTGACTAGGGTCTCCTGGGATAACCTCCTGAATGTGCAAAAATCAGGGCAAGCTGTAAAAGTGGGAGCCAAACTCCCTGAACACTGATGGATGGTACTTAAACCAGTCTCCCCATCAGTCATAACCAGGCTTCTGATTCCCCACACTGGCTACCCCGAAGCCTGCCAAAATAGAAACAGCTCCCTTCACTGCACTCCAGCTCCTCTGGCTCCCACCTAGCTGCATGATCTCTTAAAGAAATAGGTTCTGCTGACCCCAAAGGGCCAGCCACATCACACAGAACAATATAGGTTTGGATCTTACCCAAAATACCACACTAATAGCCAATCCTTTACCAATTACAACTAAAGGTTTAATATAAAAAGGAAAGAAACAAAATGAGAGATGTTAAAGCGTCAAAGTGAATCACATACATACAAATGATTAAGAGTCAAATTAAATCAAGTTCTTAGAGGAATAGGAGTTTACAGGTATGAATAGTTCCAGAGATGGGTGTTGGCTGTAATGTAGACTGGAGACTGAAGACAAGATGGAGTTGGGGCGGCTGCCTTTTATCACCTCGCACTTTCTCCATGCTGTGCAGAGTTTTTGCAAATCAAAATGGAGTTGAGTCACATGGTCAGTTCCAGTGACTCAGAGCAGGTTCGTCCTGGGGCTCACTATACTTGGGAGCTTCCTTAATGGGCCATTAAGGAGACAATTGCTGTAGACATCCAGTCTGGGGAGTTTTCCAGAATCAGATAAGTTGAAACACAGATATAACAAACATATTCCTAACTTCTAATGCAGATGCAATTCCTACACATCAACCATATAATCATTCACAGCAAATTATAACCTTTCTATTGGTATCAAACATGGCATAGCTCCTATGGATTATTGCAGTTATGAAATAGTATCATAAATGATCCCCTAAATCCGGACAGCATTACACTGATCATAACATTTTATTAAACAAAACAAACCCTTAAAATGTAGTACATGAGCTATTGTGCCATACTTATAACACTTGCCTCAAAAGTTTGCTGTTTTTCCTCAGATTCTCTCTTTCTATAGGAAAGCAGCCTTCAGCAGAAAGATAATAGCATGGACTGGAAACTTAGCTGACAAATCACATTGCAGGACTGGCTGAAGAGCTGTACAGCACAAGTGGAGACAGGGGCAAGGGCATTTCTGGGGAGGGAGATACTAAAGGGCATGGTGGCACTGAAGCAGAAAGGAGACTTTCAAATAAAGAGATTCCACTGACTCTATTGATGGGTGGCTTAACACGTGGGTCAATGGGGCCTCTGCCCAGGGGCCCAGCACAGTGTGGGGGCCATCCGCCCTGCCAGCACTGGGGGGAACTCCGGAATGGCGGCACGGAGCTGACTGGAACGTGCAGTACGGTCTCCAGCACAGCCTTCGGGCTGCACCAGAAGCTGCACCACACATCCCAGTCAGCCCCACCATCCCCAGGGGCTGACCAACCAGGCTGCAGCTGGCCCCAGGCCCCTGCCCCCCAGCGCTGGCCTGACTGCAAAAGGCCAGGGCCCCCAGGTCGGGTGGGCACCAGTGCGGGAGGTCCAGGGGCCTGGCAGCCCCTAATCCACCTCTGTCTACTGATTCTGTCAGTGTCATGCCTCCACAACTGCATTCAATCAGTTGAATCTCAGTCAGCTGAATGTTTACCGCTACGACAAATTATCAGGAAACATCAATCAATTATTGTGCATCCCTGGTAATCAAATAAAGCATTGGAGATACATTACAATATACTGATCTCTCTAATTCAGACAAAACCTCAGAGTGTTCCATCCTATATAAGAATTTAAAAAATTATACAAAACAGCTCTACTTTATTAGCTAATCTTTGGCCACTTTTTGGAGAACCTGTTGCAAAAAGTAACATTGCAAGTAAGTTTGAAACTGTTGGAATCCAGATACATTAAGAACGAAAGAACCACCACACTGGTCAGACCAATGGTCGAACTAGCCCAGTATCCTGTCTTCCAACACCAGCCAATGCCAGGGGAATGAACAAAAGAGGAAATCATTCAACTTCTGGCAAACAGACACTAGGGACACCCAGAGCATGGGGTCACATCCCTGCCCTCCTTAGCTAATTGCCTTTGGTGGACCTATCCTCCATTAACATATTTAATTCTTTTTTAAACAATTCTGATCTTGCCTTTCAAAACATCCCATGGCAATGAGTTTCATAGATTAACTTTGCATTGTCTAAAGAAGTACTTCCTTTCCTTTTAAACATGCTACCTATTAATTTCATTGGGTGACCCCCTGGTTCTTGTTTTACGGGAAGGAGTAAACAACATATTCTGTTCACTAATATTTGAAGATATTATATTTACAACATAAACTGTTCTAAATTTTTCCTTTGATAATGCTCACAAAATCATGTTGACTTGGATAGGGTTTTAAAGGCATAACGGTAATCCAAGGGAAGATCTTGGCCCATCGTCTTTATCTGATGAGTCACACTCTTTTATATTTGTCTAAAGATATTTTATGTTATTGTCATCCAATTTCACCATAAAGTCATCGGCATGCTCTCTAATCAGGGAGTCACTATAACTCTGCTGTGTTTTTCATCACTTCTTTCCCTCTCCGTATTGAAAATTACACAACAGAAGACTAAAGCAAGGGAAGGTCATGTTTGTGCTTCCTGTCATAGCAGCCAGGGCAAAATGAAAATGAAGCAGACAAGAACCATCCAACTCTCATCAGTTTCACTCTCTTACTGCTACAAGCATCACCAGAACTAGGAGTCTGTAGGGGCATTCACCAAGAGAGATGAAAATTGAGCTAAAAGAACAGGCCAGGAATGAAAGAGACAACAACAAAATGTGGTGAGATAGATACAGAGAAAGGAGAAGGCTCATTTGAGATCAGAGCCTAATATTCTCTTTCAAGGTTGTTAATTTGTAGCAATTACCTTGAGCCAACTAACGAAAGAGTGCAAACACACCCTGTGACCACACTTTTTAACTGGAGGGTGAGTTGCTGTGATTTCTTAAGAGGTGAGAAAAATGGCAAGGATGGTCTCTTGATTAGTGTACCAAGTAAGAGAGAGAAATAGAATCCAGATCCCGTCACAGATTTATGCATAATCTTAGGCAAATTACTTTATTTACATGCCCGTTTTCTCATCTGAAAAATGAAGATGAGGTTTAATGTTTGCAAAGTATTTTAAGATCACTGGATGGAAAGTGTTACAGAAGGGAAAGGTATTAATACTATATAAACGTGTCAACATGGAACAATGTTCCACAAATGGAAAGAGAAAGTAAAATTTTATTAGGGACGTATTCCCCTACCTTCCGTTGTAGTCTTAGCTCGGATTAGGCAAGTAATCCTTCTTCTACTTCTCTTGTCCTCCAATTCCCAAATTGGCTTTTGTGGAGATTGTGGTTCTCATGATGGACAAACAATGCTTTTTTACTGGACACATTTTATTTAGGTCACTTTCATATATCTCTACCTCCTGATTGTCAGAAAATAAAAGAGTACCTGATCATCACCACCAGATTCTTGCTAACAAAGTCACGCAGCCAAAAAAAAAAAAGACCACCTGCTCTGTTCTCTACATTTTAGAATGAATAACTGTAACCCGTCATGGTAAAGGGAAAAGTAGGAGAAAACTGTATTTACCCCTTTTATGATCCTGTGACACTCTGTGTCTGGAAGCAGCACCCCAGAAACTTCTTATTCACAGCGCCATAGAATTGTGATATGTTTTGTAAAAGGTAAGCCTTGTTCAGTATCATTTTAAATCTTGATCTGCTGAACAATGTTAATATCTTGTCAGATGCATGGCAAGGCGGGAAACTGCCACAAACAGCCTTTCAGGCAGTGGAGCAGCCAGGCAATGTTAATGGCAAACTCTCACCCATACAAGAGTAGATTTCACTAACAGGAATTGTTACAGCGAAGGCTTCACTTCAGGAAGCACGTTCACAATGCTGCTTGACTGACCAATGAGAACAACCACACAGGTCCCAACAAGCCCCATTTGTTGTAGCAAGCTGAAACAGACTATAAAAGGGGAAGCATGACAACATCTTTCTTCTCCCAATTCAACCTGAAAGAGTGTCTGGAAGACAGAGAACTTTGGAAAAGGAGTGAAAAGGAGTCCCAGACAGGCGAAGTGGTGAATTGAAAACCTGTAGTCTGTTTGTACCATCTCTCAGGGTGAAACTATTGCTAATTTGAATCCTGTTAGTGTGTAGAATTTAGACTGCAATTTTGTTTTTTCTTTTGATCTCTTTTAAGACTTGTACACTTCTCGTTTATAATTACTTATAATCTATTTTATAATTAATACATTTGTTTAATGTTTCCTCTTAATTAGTGTGTTTTTGAATGAAGTGTTTAGAACAACTAGTAACAAAAGCTGGTGCACATTCCTCCCCTTTGACAGAAGGGCAGATTGGAGAATGATCTCCACTGGTCAGGTTTGACAAGGTTAGATCATATAATCTGGGGGTCCTTGGAAGGGAGCCAGCTGGAGTGTCTTTTTTGTTGGTTGGAAAGCATTAGTTTAATTAAGTTGGGTGTCTTCAACCAACCCAACAACAAGTGGCAGCAAACAGGATCTGGAGAGGCTGGTTGTGTGTCACCAGCCAGATTAAGGTGGAGGGCTTCCCCCACGCTACATAGCTGATAAGGATACCCAGGGCTAGATCAGTGCAGGGGCTTTATGGGCTGCAGCCCCAGCCCCTGAGCTAAAACAGGACACCACAGCTGCAGCCCCTAAAGCTTTTGCACTGATCGGGCCTGGCTCAGGCCAGCACCGCACCAGCAAGGCATGGGGGTCTGGCCTTTCTCCCATACTTGCATTCCCATTCATACCTGCATTCACTCATTCACCCAATTCCCTTCACCCATCTGCTTTACTACCCCTTGTCGCACACTTCATCCCTGTCAGCCTGATACAACCCATGGGGTCCCTCATGTCCCTCCAACAGTGCACCAAGATCCTGAGAAATTTCCTCCCACCCAAAACCAACAGTCTCTTAAGTCCTTCCCACCTTTTCTCAAAAACTCTTCCTTCTATGCTCAGGAACTCATCCTATAAATGAGGACAGTTGCCAAGGCCCAGAATACACATTGGTATGTGTTACACCATTTATTTATTTGGATTTAAATGCAGTATCTGAGAGGCGGAGCCTAGCACCATCAGTCTCTATGGCTCAGCAGCCCCTGAATTAAAGTCAGTTCACAGGTGAGCGCCCAAAATGGCTAATGGCTGGTTGCAGTTTCAAGGTAACTACACCCATTTCCCTTGCTCAAGTGATCCACTCCAGGAGATTCCAGTGAAGTCCCAGGTCTCCAACAAACATCTGTTTCTGGGCAGGGATCATTGTTTCATTCCCTTCTGACCTGTTCGTGTCAAGGCTACACAGCTGCCTGCCAACCATTATGATGTCTCCCCTATGCCAGTCTGCCTAACAGCCAACCCTGGGTGTTGCTTTCTCTCTGAGGGCTATGAACAGTGTATTGCAACAGTTCAAGTTACTACTTAGCTCTTTCTAAGCAAGTACATTTATTGTTAAGGTAAAAAGCATCACTGAGAAAACAAATAAAAAGAACAGATTTAAACAAACACTAAACATACCAGAACCAATCAATCTTATGAGGTCCTAGTAGATCAGTCTTTCCAATTCTCCTGCAAGGATTGGGCCTCCCTCTGGGCTCAATCTCCATTTGCACAGCAGGTCCTGTCTGTTTGGTGGATCAAAAAGAACATTCTATGTTAATTCAAGTTCATCCTTTTATATCAAAAGCCCTTTCTTTGTCTCTAGTTAGCACCAGTATATGCAAACAACGCCAGGGAGTGGTACCTCTCTTGAGTTCTTTAATCTCAGTGAGTAGCCTTAATCATTGTCATGGAATGCACCCCCTGACACCCCTGTAGTGTGATATGGTAACTTTCCTGTTTACCTTTGCAATGTAATTCTATGGTTTAATGTCAAATTTGCCATGTAAGATCTTTTTAATGCTCATAACATACTCTCCATTATTGTTATGATAGCATGTTTCCTGTAGCATCATGTATGTCTATAGATGTGAACTATGTTCCTATGGGTTTCACATGGTTCGGCAAGGGGGACAACAGAGCTGTCTCCAGCACATCCAAACACTCTTCCAAAGTAAATACAAATGACAATGGACTAGCTAAGGGGAGATCACCTGGTCTCAAGGAGGAGGGGAAAAGTCATGCTTTTAAAATGGCCAGAGAATCTCCATCCTGAAACATCTCCCTCTACAAGCAATGTCTAAGCCCTCCCCAGGAAAGGGCAGAAAATGGCTGTAAAATCATCATCAGTCAGCCATGTGAGTAAGATTGAAATGGACTACAACAGTAAACTTTAGGTTAGAATGCATATTTCCTTTTCTTTGGTAGTGGGTAATTGACAGGTTAATTGATTGATTGTGCATTGATTTGCTATATACTCACTTAAAATCATGTTTTAATGAATAAACTAGTGTTTGTTTTATATAAAGCTGTGTGGATTTTAGGGAGAGTATGAACAGACATGGATCTAAGCTGGGGTAAAAGCTGTTTGCATTTCAATTTCTTTGTTAAACTGACAGACTTGTGTATAAAAGCCTCCAGAGACCTGGGAAGAGTCCCATTCCCTGCAGGACGGAA
Source organism: Pelusios castaneus (assembly GCA_007922175.1). Lineage (NCBI taxonomy): Eukaryota > Metazoa > Chordata > Testudines > Pelomedusidae > Pelusios > Pelusios castaneus. Next base: position 2,071,877 of record ML685764.1, read on the forward strand.
GCTACCAGTGTGGCATCTGGGGCTGGGGGAGTTTACTGGGGTACCATTCCCTCAGCGGCTAGAGAGCACACATCCACTGCCTCGAACCAATTACGTGCAGAAGGCTGGTGTGGACTGACCCAGGAGTGGGGGTCCACCTAGAAAAGCAAGGTAAGTCAGGGTCCAGGAGTGGGCAATCAGGGAGGCACAGTGGCACACCAGATCAGATTCTGGGAGAGGAATGTCACAATCCCAGTCATTTTTAGTTCTTATAGGAGCTGTGGTAGCTCTCCACCCTGGAACTAGAATTCAATCATACATAAACCATTCATAAATGTAATACAATGCCCTGCAACGAAACTGCATACAGTTGCAATATCTGGTGGGTACAGAATAAGTGGTAATATGGGTATAAATCCAGTATGAGTTCCTGTTCTGAGGCGTGTCTGGGAAATAAAGGCACTTGCTGCAGAAAAACAAGCAGAAACAGGAACATCCTTTTAGGAGAAGAAATGACACAGATGGTGCTGAGTGGGTTGCTGAGCTGGTTGAGTTAGTGGGAGGAAAGAAGTCTGGTTCAGTGGAAGAGGATGCTAATTCTAGTCTTTGCCTAAGACTGACATTTTATTCCCTGAATCATTACATGGGGTGTTTATAATGCCTGCAGAATTTTTTAAACTGATGAACAAATCAGACTTTTCCATTAATAATGCCCATTATTAATTATTTACAATGTAGAAATAATTACATCTATTTACATAATTAAACATATTTGAATAATATTATTTAAGTGATATAGGTTGCACAGTCAGGCACTCCACAGTTAGGAAATGCCAGAATGAAGATTGCCTGTTCTACTTTAATTTGCCCCCCGCCCCCGAGCATCAATCCTGTGCACTGAACGAGTTAGCATTCTGTAGAAAAAAATAGTATGTGATAATTTAATATCATCATCATAATGCATACACAAAAGGGAGCTGAATTAAAGTTGCACAGGCAATCTTCATTCTGGCAGTTCCTCACTTTGGAGTGCTTTGCAGCCTAAATAACATTATTTTAACACAGTTTTGTGTATGTAATTCATTAACACTGTTTCATTGGTAAAAGGTAAGTTCTATTACATATCATTTTAACAGTCCCCATCATGCATTACCAGAACAGTCTTCTATCAGGGGAGCTACAGGATTAGCTACGTTACAGGCCGCACATGGTGTTTATTCCAGAGGGAGAAATGGGCTTCTAGAATTAAATGGTGGATCTGGGATGGAGGGGCTAGGAGGAAGCCTGGCCAAGCATGTCTCTTACTCTCCCCTCTGCAGGAAATGGCAGAACTCCTGTTCTGTGTGGTGCCCTCAGTGAGGGAAGTGTGTTGCTAGGTTTCGGGTATAGTCAAGGGAGAATGGGCATGTTCTTTTCCTCCTACCTCATTGCCACAGCTGCTTCCAAATATTCCCAGTGTTGTATCTGCTGTTGTTTTAGCAATGGCAGTCCCAGCCTAAGCATGTTCATGTGCTTAGCTATTATTTTGGCATGCTCCCAAAATTTCCCTGTGTAGCGAAAGCAAGAGAAGGAAAATGGTGATTTTTAATCATTTATATTTCAACCAAAGCTGAGTGGAATTTCATGGGACAAATAAAAGGCATAACTCTAGTTCAGAGGCTTTGTCCCTGTGAATTTCAAAGGCTGGCTGCAAACAGTGGAGGCATTATATATGGAAAAGATATAATGGAAAGCATTAGGCAACCCAAACAGAGGGGTCATAGTCCTTCTGTAACGTAACTGGGACTTGAGGTTTTAATGCTAGTCCCAAATTCCAAACATAATACTTTTTGTCTACCCCATCATTCAGATGATGCTGATGGAACCAAAACCATATTCAGTTAAAACCCATATTTTGACTATCAAATTAAATACAATTGATTAAACATTATTCATTAAACTTGAGAACATTCCGATAACTATTTGGAGTTCCTACCTTATGCACAATGGATTTGGTTGTGTTTCCACTGTTCTTTTTTCTTATGGATTTCCCTAGCCAACTAGTAGAGATGGTCCAAAGCCCTAGTGATGCATGGAAAAGATGCCTTTCATGCCTGTGACATCTCAGTTCCTCTTTTGCCCAATGTGAGGTTCCCAGTATAAACTCCAGCTTCTTCTGCTTTTGCAGAAATTAACACACATGGCCCAGCATGGTTGTCCGAAGAGAAGAAAGGATGCAAAGAACCTTCAGCCTTCCCAAGCCCCACATCCCTGGCACAGGGGCCAAAGACGACTGCCATTTATGAACTCTTCTGAGCATGGGATTGCCCTCAGCTACTGTCCCCTGTGCACTAGCCACCCTACAAGAGGTGAGGGAGAGGCAGAACTATTTCTTGGCTCCTCATACACCGGTCTGCCCATGGAGGGGTCAGCATGTAGCAGCATCCAGAGGGAGGGGATTAGTGGCCTTTTTGTGTCAGCTTATTTCTCGAGGGACTGTGCCTACTTGAGGGGGACTCTCTGGGGTGGCATGGCTCAATAGGTCTCTCATGGTGGGCCAGTTCCTAACAGGCTCAATCCGCTCTTATTAATGGACTAAGCCTGATTGTTCCCTGAGACAACACTAAAACAAATCTGTAATTCAGGCCTCCTGGGATAACCACCTGAATATGCAAAGATCAGGGCAAGCTGCAAAAAGGAGAGCAGATTCTCCCAACACTGGTGGGTTACCTGGAGCTGAACTCCCCAACCAGTCACCAACAACGCTTCTGATCCCCCACACTGGATATCAAGAAGTCACCACAAAATATACTCAGCCCCCTTTACCGCATTTCAGCCACCGGTCCCCAATACAGCCATTGGGTCTGGTAAAGAGAAATTGCTTAAAACCCCTAGCTCTTTACCCAAAAAGGTTTCTCCTGACCCCAAAGGGTCAGCCACCTTACACAGAACAATATAGGTTTGGATCTTACCCAAAATACCACGCTGCCAGCCAGTCCTTTAGTAACTAAAACTAAAGGTTTATTGTTCAAGGAAACAATCTACGAGAGTGATGTTACAGGGTTAAAGCAATCACATACATACAATGATTGAATGTCCATTACATCAGGTTTCCAGTAGAATTTGAAGTTTGCAGATCTTAGGCTCACATCCAATACCTGGATGGGTTTAAGTCCTTGGTTCACAGCTTCGGTTGTTAGAAATCCAGTTCAAAGGAATATAGACCAAATAGTCCAAGTGTGGAATTTGCTCTAATTTTCCCATGAGAATTAGCAGGGTGATTCCAAGCCATTGCTGGCTGGGATCTCAATCCTACAGCCCAAACTCTCCCTGAGAAGCTTGGACAGATGTGAGACAAAGGGATTATGTTCCCAACTTTCTTTTATAGCTGTAGCAAGGTGGGCATTTGCAGGTCATTTCTTCATGTGGGCTTTGATGACAGTTCATAGATACTTTCTTAAGTGGAGAATAGCAATGTGTATTGTCCTTTGAAGTAAAACCTTCACCTCTTGGGCACCACAGGTAATTAGCTGCATTAGCACCATTAATAGACGGATTACATTGGTACATCAAAGCTCCATCTAGATGTTAATGTTCCCTTTTGACTTCTTCCTATAGAACACTAGTAACAGATAGGGAAGCAGTTCATTTACCTTGCTAACCTTTAACATAAATGTAAACATCAAGTAACTACTAAAACACACCTGCATATCAAAACCCTAACCTACCTGTAACACTACAATGTACTTTTGAAGGTTAGATTTGGGTCATGTATTTCACAAAATGGCTTGGCCTTTTCAGGCCTAGCATGACAAAATCCCCAAGCAGTGGCCCCTACTTTTTGCCAGTTGCCCCTTTCCTAAGACATAGTATATCTCCATAGGGTTTCTCTTTTCCTTTTATCAGTTGTATTTAGCACTTCTCCTTCCATAGATCAGTTCACCCTCTGCTTTCCACAACTGACATTCCCAACTGCCACAGGATTTTTCAATCCTAATCTCCTGTCCCTTCTTCCAGTGGAAGGAATGGCGGCCAACCATTCTGTTGCTGTCTGACTAGCAAGAGGGGAGGATAATACCAAAAGGTAACCCATCGTGCTCCCCCTCAGTTAAATTCCAAAGGGGCTATCTGTGTTAGTCTAGGTCAGCCAAAGAGACAAGGAGTCCCGTGACACTTTTAAAGACTAACCTATTTATTTATCGCTTGAGCTTTCCTGGGAGAAAATCCCACTTCGTCAGACTTGGTGACATGGAGAGAACTGGCTCCGTCTGAGATCTATGGAAAATTATCTTTCCAGTAACATATTACAGTGACTTTCAATGCCTCATGGTCTGGGATGAATTCCAAGCCAACAATTCCGTTTTCATGCACTATGCTTAAAGTATAGGCGTCCCTTTTAAGTTAAATCTACCTCACTGTTGCTGCTTTTTCAAAATTGCTTTGCCATTATTTTGATATAAGCAGCAGCACTCCAAAAAGCTTTCCTCGCTTCTCCTCACCGGCAGCAATTGTCTAACACGCACTGTTCTAAAAGCCATGTACATTCCTACTGACTTCACTCAGGGCACGAACGAAAGGACAAACCTACAGCGCTGACTGTTGAGAAAAAGAGAAAGAAGGCAAAGTGACCTCTCAGCTGTTTTAGTGCATCTCCAATGAAATGAGTCGAATTAGATCAGTGTAAATCAGAGAATGTGACTGTGAAAGTCTTGAAGGCTGGTTTACACTACACAGTTAAGCTGCCTTTATGTCGACCTAATTATGTCAAACTGTCTACATTACAGCCTTTCTCCTAATATAAGTGCCCCACTACACTGACATCATAACTCCACTTCCACAAGTGGCATAAGGCTTTCCTTGGTGTAGTTAGGGTGCTGCAGTGGCGGTACAATCAGCTGTTGGCGCTCTTGTAAATTTCATGGCAGGAGCTGTGAAATTGACAAGGTTACCTGGTTCCTGGTGTGGAGTGAGCGAGGGGCCAAAAACCCCAGGCAGATGAGCCCTGCTCCCCAGGGCCAGAAGTTCTGGTTGCTTCCCCGAGCTCCTGGCAGAGAAAGAGGTGCGGAGAAACCCTAGTAGCTTCCTCCACTTCCCACAGGGAACAGGGAGTGGAAGAGGGCATTGCCTGTTAGAAGCCCAGGACCCTGTGGAACAGCCAGGCTCTCAGCAGACAGCTTGCCAGCTCTCAGCTCCCCCCACTACCCCTCTTGGGTCAGCAGAAAAGCTCCTGGTGAGGCCGTGCACCACTGACGAAATGAGGGTAGTGTGGACATGAACCAGAGCAATAATTACTGTAAATGGAAATATCTTGTGCTACGGGCATCTTTCCTCTCTCAGTTGCCCTGGATTTTTTTATCTGTACCTTGTCCTCCCATTGAACAAATTAAAAGCACCTGACTATTTGTTTATGATTATATATGGCAGTGTCTTGTAATGTGTGAAAGATGCTGGCTAATAAAATGGTTGGCTCCAAATGTGGATGATTGTTTTTTGTCGGCTCCTAGATCGTAATTGCCTTGAATAACCGTGCAGGCTTCTAGCTTGCAGCTCTTTGCCTCTTCCACCAGCTTTTGTAAATACCACATGTCGGCCACCGGGGGCAGTCACGGTGCCAGGCAGCTGGCAGGCAGCTTCTGTTCTCTACAGTTATGGCTCCTGCTTCTACGCACTCTGTGTTGGTGCAGATATAATTTTTCAGAAAAACTTTGCAGATCATTTATAGAGGCTTTGAGGCAGTTAACTTACTTTGCTGGCATTTTAGTGGGACCCTGAGAGAATGGATCTTTGAATGTTTCTCTGCTGATGCCTGTTTCCTGTGGCACCTTATGCAGACTGGTACATTTCTGGATGAGCCAATCTTTGTTTGCAGCGAGGCTGTGCGTTGAACAGACTTCTACTGTATTTATAGATAGCAGCACCCTGAAGGTTTCAGCACAGTCTGAGATTTCTGACCCTCACAGTGAGCTCTTTCTTTTTTCAAAGGCTGGCAGAGATGACATTTATTGTTTAAGAACAGCAAAAGGGACAGAAATGTAAACATTTCCCTCATACTTCTCTTTTCGTCAAACGTGAATGAGCAGACACACTGGAGAGTTAGTCTGGAGGAGCCATCAATAAAATAATATCAAAGTGTTTATTTTGGAATCTGTTAATTTTAGTGCAAAAGAAGCTGCCTATATAGACACTAGTGTATATTATGCTCCTAGCTGACCTCTGCTTGCAATCTAGAACTGCGGGCTTGTTGCTAGAAATTGCTGTAATTTCTCAAATTTGTGAACAATTATTTTACAGCTAATATTTTTAATTCTACAATATTCATGCTTTAAAATAATAAGAGCAGCACTGGAGTCCTGTATAAATTATAAGGTTGTTTAAAGACAACATTTAACCCTGTCCGATGTCCTCTTTTTGTATTGGCTGAACTGGTACAAAGAAATAGCCCCAGGACATGGCACCCTCTGTCACAGGAGCCCTTTGCACCGGAAGTATTGTGAAGGACAAGCAGGAGGGAGCAGGACCAGAGCTTTCTTACACCCCCACAATTCTGTCCGTAGAAGTCAATAGAGTAACTGAGCGCAGAATTCAAATGAGAGCGACTGGAATCTTTCAGCTTTCTATGAATACCAACAATATTTTTCTCTCTAACAACAGTTAACTTATTTACAATTAAACTTGATAAATATATGGAGTGAAGTATATAAACAATATTATTATTATCAACACTACTGTTCTCAAACAATCTTATTATACAGATCAAAGCATTCAGATGCTAAGGCTGGCTTGGATAGCATGCACTCTACTATGTTGAACCAGGAAGTGGGCGATCTGTATAGACCAAACAGTACTGTTAGATTAGTATGAGAAAGTTATTTGATCATTCACAATGATGAATGCTCCATCTGGTCTTGCACAGCCTATCAGACAGAACAGCTTAACGGCCCTGATTGAAAACCCACTGAAGTCAATGGGAGGTATTGGATCAGGCCCAATGAAAACCACATTTTTTCTTACTTAATCTGGTGCTTCTTCACTGAAGTAAAAGAGTGGCAATCATGTAACAAAGGAGAGCATGGCCCAGGGAAAGGTGTTCAGATTACACAGAATTTAGGATTTTGGGGACTGAAAGCTTGGAAGGATTATAAACAAATCTGAAGGCAGGTTCAAAACAAAAATCACCTCTGGTAAATTTTGTGAGGGAGTTTGCCTCTGGAATCTGGAGCATTAAATTACCATCTTCTGTTCTTTAAAAGGTCCCAATTTAAATGCTTTTAGAGGCATATTTGTGAGGAATGTAAATAATGAAATTTGAAAGATTTGAAAACCCGAGGTCAAATTTTGCTTTCAGTAAAATCAGTGCCACACCACTGACTTCTGTTATATCAGTGAAACAAACATTTATAAAGGAAATGAACCTTTATGCTTCAGGGCATAAACCAACCACTAACTGCCTGACGTTAGGAAAAAAATTCCCCTATTGGTATGTTATGCCATAATTGTCCATTACTAGGTTTCTTGCAACCTCCTCTGCAGCATCTGCCAATCATGGCAATTCCTATGTTCCTAACCAAGGACAGAATTTGGCCGAGAATGTTTTAAAATTCCATTTCAGCAACTTTAAGTATGTGTTCTGTGTGCAGAAATACTTCCAAGTTGCGCCATAAACTCTGCCATAACAGGTTAAAGTCTCAGTTTTGCACTGCCTATGATCTCTGTAACCCTGGGTCCAAAATCCCAGCAGATTGACTTTGCCTTTAATCATCTCAGGAAGAAAACTGGTATCATGCTGTTTTCTCTACAGGAGCATCTTCACTATCAAAAAAGATGTATTCTTACCTCGTGGGAGCTCACAGAAAGGAAAACATTAGAGAAGACAAGGCAGTTTATCATTTTTGCAGTTTAGCAGGTTAAGATAAAGACTCTGGGGGGAGAGGGGGGCGAAGGATTTACCTTTATCTGCTAACTCGTCTGAAAGTCAAACTGCCTTGTCTTCACCAAGATTGTCTCATATTCGTTGCCACACGTTAACTACCACAAGGTAAGAACACACGATTTTCGTAGTGGAGTCACATGTCTGGTGATGCTTTGTTGCTCTGACCATTTGCTAGAGGCTTACTGAGTAAAAACCACCCATGTATATTTTTAAATGGAAGCTCAGTGGGAACACTCAGATGTGCACATTTTCTGATGCCAATAAACAGGAATCTAGCAACAGTCTAGGCATAAGGGGTGGGTTCCATGAAGGAACTTTGATATCCAAGTCCCATTTATAGGCACCACTGTGATCCAGCGAACTCTTGCTTGGCTGCTGCTGAATCCTATAGACACCCAAGGTGTTGTCTACACCAGAGGTTCTCAACCACTGGTCGGGACACAAAAGTGTGTTGTGAAGAGCCGGGAGGTGAGTCGCAGAAAATTGGCAGCTCAGCTTGAGGCGCCTGCCGCCCGCCACTCTCTGTTGCACAACACAGGTAGCAGCCAGGGCCAGATGAGTAAAGGGACTTAGGGGCTGCAACCCAGAAATCCTGGGCTGGGGGGAGGGGCACCATCTGCCCCACAAAAATAAACCCAGCTCCATTGAGCCAGACCACCAGGGCACCAGCCTGCGCTGGATTGACTCTGCCCTTATCCAGGTCCCAGAGTGCTGCATCCTTCAGAGCACCACAGCCTCCCAAGCGCTCCCAGTTGAAGTGCCACCACCAGCGACTGATTGTAGCGTGTCACGCAGGGGAACATCATCTGTCAGGTGTGTCGCGATGGAAAAAAGGTCGAGAACCACTGGGCTACACTACAGCAGCAGTTAGAGTGCTGCACCTGGGAGGCTGTAGCGTAGATGCCTCCTGCATTGACAGAAGGGGTATTTCCATTGCCATAGGGAGTCCATCTCACTGCGAGGTGGAGGCTAGGTCACCACAGAGGTTCCCGTATGGCAGAGGTGGTGGTATCTGCCACACTGCTTCCTGGGTTCTTCAGTAATCCCCTTGGGGAGACCAAGGGACCTGGAAAGCTGAATAGCACATACTGCCTCCTCAGCCACCTGAGAATCTGCAGGGCACATAATAAATCAGCAAAAACTTCCACTGGAAGCCCATTTCTAGCAGGGAAGAGGCAGGGTCATCACGGCCCAGGTGTCCAGCAGCACGGCGGTGGCCTCTGTGCCAGAGGAAGCTTAGCCTCTCCTGGCTTATTATGCCCACTGCCTCTGGTTTGGAAGGATAGATTGTTACTGAAACTGGCCATCGTGATCCCCATGCATGTGCGTTCTTCAGCTGCTGAACACCATACTTAGCAGTGGAATGATGCATGTCTACCTCCGAGGTTAAACCAGCAAGTTGTGCTCTTTGAATAAGGGGTTACCATGAGGCTCTGTACTCTTCAGTGTCTAGTTGAGCGACATGCCTGAAATGATAGTGCAGAAGTTTGCATACGCTGATGATTTGGCACTCACATCTCAGGCCTGTAGCTTTAAAGAACATTAAGAGACCCTGACATCTGACCTTAAGATCATGGAGGAGCAGTTCCAAAAGTGGAAGTTGAGACCAGATCTGAGCAAACCAGTAGTCTCTGCTTTCCATCGTGACAACAGAATCACACAAAACACTCTGTCGAGCTTTGTGCTGAACCTGTGCATTATGACTCAAAGCCAACATATCTCAGTGTCCTTCCTGACCACACACTCACCATTTCTAACAATCCCATTATCACAGACCCGACAAGCCACCTGCCTTGTTTCGAGCTTCCACGTAGACTTTGGACCATACGGAATCACATCCAAACAAACCATGGAACATGGGGCTACTTGATGCACAAATAGAAAATCAAAGTCTCCCCTTCATGTAACTGTGGTGAGCACCATCGAACATATCATGCAGAGTGCCCCAAATATGGATTCAAAGATGAAATGGAGAATATCTTTAGTGTCACAGAAGCGGCCTTGAAATGGCCAACAACTGCAACTCTAGAATGTTGCTCTACAGACATCATCTGCATGTGCGAGAATGGAATTACTTTTCATTGACACTGAGGTGATATCGAAAACAGGCTCTGTAATATTAAATGATGTTTCATTAGGTGAAAAAGTGTGAAGCTGATTTTATCCTTACAGGTCATCTTTATACAAGAAACATCAAACTGTGATTTCAGGGGAATCTATTTGAACTGTAGAATATGGGCTTGATTTCCCATCTTACTTATGTTGGTTTTATACCATTTTATCTCCTGTGACGTTAGTGAAGTTACTCCTTATTTACACCAGTGAGATAGGAGAATCAGCAGCTTGTAAAAAAATCCTATTATATAAGTCATGCTCAGTAATATAATTTACCAGTGCAGGTACTACAGGCCCCAAGAAGATGTCCTTTTGAGACAAATTGTTTTCCTCAGTTACAGTAATGCAGTCTTACTAACTTCAAACCGCAGAATTCAGCAGACTAGGAATATTCTCTCAAGTAGCTAGAAAAAGGAGAAAATTTAGACAATTTCCCTGCTTGTGGAAATAAGTGCAGCTCTCTAACATCAATGGACTTTTGCCGATTTGTGCCAGCAGAAAATTTGGCCCACTGGCCATGCAACAGTCCCAGGAAACTTTAACAATGTCCCACATAGACTTCATCAACAGATATATTTGAGGCTGGAAAATATTTAATGAATCAAACTCTTCTTTCAGGTACACTTTGTGCAACCAAATTCATCAAAATCAATGGAGCTGCACTCGCATAACTAAGATCAGAATTTGGCACGCTTTCAAACCACGTAACAGACTTCTGGGCACAGCTGGAGCCACCCTCTGACCCATTATATCTGAAGGTATTTAAATGGCAAAGAGGAACAAATGTTTTTCAGCTTCTTCATATATTTATTGTCATTCCCTTATCAAAATCTGCATTTTTTTTCCATCTCAGTAACATATTACACCTCAGGCATACACTCCATGATCACTGGAGAGCTGTTACAGCTCAAAATAATAAATAATCAGTGCATTAGGGTGGATTTAAACTCCAATTTCATTTTTTTATTGTTCTGGGAATATTGCATATAGCTAGCCATATTCTGCTTTCATTTATACTGCTGTAGATCCAGAGTAACTCATATGAGATTGGTGAAGTTCACTGTTTTATTCTAGATTTACTTTAATATAACTGAGTAGAATTGGGTCCAGTTGTGAAAAGTGTTCCTCATTGTCACTTTATTTTACAAGAATGAGAAGAACAGTGGACATGTATCCACAGTGAAGAAATCTATTTGGAAAGGCACCGTGTACACTATATTCTAATCTCAAGACTCTAAAATCAGGGGTCCTCAAACCTTTCCAGAGTGTAGTCTACATCTGACTAGGGCAATTCTCCCATGTACACCTACCTCCCATGCACAAATGTGCAGATTACTTTCCGTCCCATTTATAGGTATATAATATCCTTGTAGAAACCTCAGCAACTGCTTACATGGAGATAGAATACCAGGAAAGTAGGTATTTAATAGGCCTGCTCCTCAGCTGATGTCAGTGGAGCATTGCCTATTGACAGCAGCTCAGAAGTTGGCCCAAACTATTTTTAGCTCTTTTAACAACTGGAGACAGGGAGAGGCACTCCCATGTGACTGACCAGCTCTCTGAAAAACCATCAGCAAGTGTTCCATGAACCACCAGCACTCCATAGGCAGAAGTACTGTTGTAAGTGCATTCATCATCTGAACACAGGAGAAACATCTCCGCAGTCTACTGCCCAGTTCATTTAACAAGGGAGCAAGCCATGTCAGCTAAATGACCATGCTGAATTCAGTGCATTCGTTATATCAGAGTTACAGAGCATTCAAGAAAACATGATTCTGTATCTATATGTTCTCGCACGGCTTTCAGAGCTATGAGTTTAGTTGTCTGTGGTGAGTGCTCTGATCATCATTTAGCATCATGCTTTGTATTTCCAACAGGATTTTCCACCTACGGACCAATCCCCCTCCCCGCACCGAATTTTTGTTCATTCGTAAAGCAGATTAGAGGGACTGACTGTTGCTAAAGGTTGTAAAACACTAATTGGTCCCTTTTTAATCCCTACTTTAGCTGGGCACACTTAAATTAGCAGGTGCAACAAATTTCCTAAAATCAAATACTTCTTGTAGTTAATTCTCAGTTAGAAACAGAATCTCGCAAAAACAAATACATGATATTGTTTTCATGTTCCAGGTGGTAATGTGCTAGTTAGAACCATGTTTGGAAAGCTCTCAGAACAGTAGTCAGAAAAGCACTTGTGCTCAGCCCAGCTGATGGTGTTTGAATACATAGCTCCTCTGCAATTTCAGTAGCGCTGTAGGCAGAGACAAAGAACATCCTATTTCCCCAGCTCACAGACTTTCAGATTTTGGAAAGGGATGGGGGTGGGGGGGCACTTTAACTGTCATTCCAGGGGTTACTTAGGCACCTGGACATTTTAGGTGTTGGGGTTTTTTTTGCAGATAACTTAGAAATTGGCTGACAGGAGCACTGTATCTAACTCCTATGTAGAGAAGGACAATTAAGCAAACATTAGACTCTCTCACCTCTAATACCAACATGTTTTGACATCTTGTGTCAAGCCACTGCAGGGGCACTGGTTAGGTTTCAAATTGTAATATATATTCTTACTTTGTTAAGAACTCCTGAAAACAACAATTGAAACAAAGGTAGAAAAAACATCTAGGTAAGTTTCCATCAGTTAGGCTACTTACCTTTTGCAGTTCACCATTCTTTAAGTAGATCATTTAACTTTTGGGACCATCCTAACAGGGCAAGGTTCTGAGAGTTTATATTGCACCTGCCTGAGATTATAGGGGTGTTACCGTAATAACAGATTAATAATACAAATTATGGGGGGTGTTACCAGACTACAAATAATAGACAAACAGGAATGAAATTGACACTTTCAAGTCACTTTTCCTAGTATTGCCAATCCCAAAGAATCAAAAATCATGGGTCAGGCTCACCAAAATTCATAAGATTGGCTTAAAATCATGAGATTATTTTGAAATAATAAAATGTGGTGTACTTTTTATTTGCCTTCTGGTTTTTGAACCTCTAGGGCAGTGGTTTCCAACCTTTTTGTCTTAAGGGCCACAGATATTTTTACAGCCCTGAAGGGCCACCAGCCTCCACCAGCAAACCCCCACAAAAAGCAGTTTGCCTCCTTGCATGCTGATCTCCCATCTCCCTGACTGCAGCAGGGAAACCGCACGCATCCTGCAGCTCAGCACAGTCTATCTGGGTTCCAAGGCAATGGCTCCTTTCTGCAGCCAGGGAGACAGAAGATCAATGCTCCCATCCCCTCCCTTCCCTCTGGCTCCAGCAAGTACCCCAGCACCTATGGACCTAGGCAGATCATTTTGCAGTGCTCCCTGCTACAGCCAGGGGGGTGGGAGTGCTAATCTCCTATCCCTTTGGCTGCAGCAAGGAGCCTGATTCGGTCTTTTAGCCTTGTGGAAACACACTTCGCTTGGGTCCTTAGGCAGTGATTCCATTCCTCAGCCAGCAGGCGGGGAACCAAGGGCCACTTTTGGCCCCAGGAACACAGGTTGGGAACTAGTGCTCTAGGGTACACTGGGAGGGTCTCCTTTTGAAGCTCTCTCTACAGCCAGGAGGGTTTGAAACTTAATTTTCCTTTAAGAATCACAGGTGAAAACATCACATATTCACTTGACTCCAGTTTACTTAGTTTGAATTAACTTAATTTGAACTATCATGGCCCCACTGGCATTTTAATTTGAACTAGCATGTCCATGGAGGGCACTGGCTAGTTTGAATTAGCAAATTAGGAAGGTCATTATGGCAATTAGTTCAAACTAAGCACTTACTTCAAACTGATATGACCATAGTGGACTTAGTTTGAACTAACTAGTTCAAATTAAGCGTTAGTTCAAACTAAGTAGTCGAATTTACTAGTTTGAATTAAAGAAGCCCTTAATTCAAACTAATGAAAGCCGAGTGTGGACCGGGCTTAAGTTAGTTCAAATTAAACCTCCTTAATTTAAACTAACTTGCAAGTGTAGACATAGCCTTAAAAACTAAGATTTATTTATCGCATCTGATGAAGCAGGATTTTCTCCCTCGAAAGCCTGCATTGTGCAGGAGGCCAGACTGATGATCATATTGGTCCCTTCTGACTGTTGAGTCTGAGTCTTTAGATAAGCTCTTAGTTCCAGCAGCAGGAAACAGAGACCTTCCGCAGTATGAGCGAAGGACCTGGGTGGATCCCCAAGTGTTGGGTTTGTGCATGACGGTCTCCACCCCCCAAACTCTCCAGTGTGCACTCCAGGTGAAGGCAGCCTTACCATCTGCTGCTTGGGCCTACCTCAAACAGGTCCTGCAAGAGGGTGCTTCCCACCTGCCCCTCAGCCTGGGCCCTCTGAACATTCACATGGGGCTCCTGCCACTTCCTCCACACCCAAGACATTATGCATCTGAACTGCACCACAGCTGGATTTGTATACACTCATGCTCCACATACTCCATTTCCTCACTCTCATGTCCCGCCCTAATGTCAAGTGATGGGACCTTTTACCACCTGTTATGGGTGAGGAACCCTGACAGGCTGGTCTGTATTGTCTTGGGTCCATGGCCCACTGGGGATATTAGCTGATGGCTCCTTCTTGAAGCCATGAGCATGGGTATGTCCCTGGTGTGGTTCACTTCTCATCCCGAAGCCTGTTCCTTTTGGAGTTTGTGGGATACCCTGGCACACATATATCTGGAGTGTGCCAGGTTGCAGCCCCTATTTTGGCTCCTCCTGAGGTTCTGACTGCACTTCTCCACACGTCTTCTGATCTATGCACACCCCATATGTGGCCCCACAAAGTCATGGGACCTTCTTGTCAACCTTCTTCTCACCTTGGCCAAGGTGGCCAAATACAACACTAGTGGGAGGAAGTTGACTAAAGTGCTCTGCAACTGTGAAGCCTACTTCTGTTCTGCCGTCTGATCATGTAGCTGGGCAGAGTTCCTCTGAGCAGTGCCTGCTGACTCCTTAGCTGCTTTGGAGGAATAGTGAGCGTTGTCCAGGGTTCTCCACTCAGTGTCCCCCCTCGGGTTCCCTACATTTTGCCCTTTGGCCTTCATGCCTGTTCCGTTTTTTCATTAGTTTTCCCCTGAAATCAGTTGAGTCCCAGGCCCAGTGGCTCTTCCCCTCAAGCTGGGCGGGAAGGGGTCCCTTAGCAGTGGGTAGGCTTGTACCTGCCCATCTCCTGGATTTCAAATAGTAGCAGCAGTTCACTGGCTGCTCAATTGCATATAGCTCCTGTGTCTGCTTCTTCCTAGCCCTGGTTCTGCCTTGTCTCACTCTAGGTTAGTGGTTTTCAGACTTAGGGTCGGGACCCAGTACTGGGTCGCTGACCCGCAGGCCCTGGGTCGCAGCGCCCCCTGCTGGTGCTGCTGCCAAAAGACTGGAATGCGTTGCTCAAAGACGTGTTTGTTAGGTCACGGGCAAAAATGTTATTTTTCAACTTGGTTCTGAGAAAAAAAAAAGTTTGAAAACCACTGCTCTAGGTAACCCAGTCCTGACCCTTGGCTCTGATTTCTGACCTCAGGTCTGACCCTCAGTTCTGGCCCCTGATCCCTCACACCAATTCTTGGCCACCAACTCTCATGCTAACCACATCTGGCTCTTGCCTGCCCACTAGGAACAACTAGCCACATCCCAGCCACTGATATTATGGATCATTTCCTCAGCGGCCCAATCTCAGTGGTTGGTTGTATCTGGGCTGGCCAGTTTGTGAGCAAAGGAACTAACTCAGAACTTGCCAAGACACTCTACTGGGGGGAAAATAAAAAAAAGTTAACCCAATAGCTTGTGCCTGGGAATGGAGCTTTCCTACTCTGCAGATCTTTTTTTCACAATGAGCTCACACTGCCAACCCCCTTGCCGAGTGGATTGGCAGCAGGAGGGCACCCAACATGCTCGTGCTGGGTGCTGATGGAGAAAAAAAACCCAAAGATGAGCCCCTGTACTTGGTACGCAGGAAATCAAGAGTCCCTACTGTGTTACGTTTGGGTGTCCGACTGCAACAGTTGTGATTTCAAGGTCTGATCATGGGGCAAAACCTGGCCCCTCTTCTGCAGGTGCAGAGGGCCTCGTTTGTAACAGAACAGGCGTGGGCAGCTTTTGGGGAGTTCAAGATGAGGTTCTGAGCTCCTGCATAGCATGAAGCCCGTTTCCCAGCAGGGCGCTCGCTGCACTCCTTTCCAGTGGATTTGGAAGACTCAGCTGGCTGGGCTGGAGCATCCACTACTCTCTTGAATCACCAGCCATTGGCATCACACTTGGGGCAAAGCAGCAGGGGTGTCAAGCCTGCAGAAGTGACACACAGATGTTTTGCAGTCTAGGCAAGCTGGAAGTTTCCTCCATCCCCACACCTTACCCTTAGCTCAGTTTGCTCAGGCTTGGTAGGGGGAGAAAGCTTTGGCTCATGCTGTTGTGTGAAAGGGGAAAGGATCATGTACGATGCCAACCAATTTCATCAATGCCTCTTTTGAGCAAGTAGGCCTTTGAAGAGCATCGTCACCAGCTGTGACATGGAGTGGCTACAAGGCTGGGATTCTGACACAGTACATATTTTATTATTAAAAAAAAAAAAGAATAAAAACAAACAAGATGCTTCCAGAGGTTAGATTCTATATGTACATCTCCATTCCCCAGCTGGTGGCAGGGAATGTGGCCTTCAGCTCTCATAATTAACACCCATGCATACCTGTACAAGTAATGTGGTAAAATAATACCCTTTATTATGTGTCATTTTCCAACTTAGAACCTGTGTTTTCCATATGCCAGTTAAACTGATGGTGCAGTCTATTGAGTGGGACTTCTGGAAGGCAGCTGGAGGACACTGTTGTTTTGGATTTCAAAACCCCAGCTCCAAACTATGCCAGTCTAGGACTCAGATGAAGCTCTGAATTTTGCAACCAGCACCTCTCTTTACAATGGGCAAATGAAAAGCATAGTCACTAAAGTTTGGATATTCTTATTCCAGATCTGGATTTGAATTCTGAGGCTTAATCCCATCTTTACTACTTCATTTACAAGTATAAATGCTGAATTTTGCAGCATTCGCTGTAAGGGGAGTGCAATGTGGAATCCGAAGTCGCACGACACTACGAAGTTCCTTAGGGCACAGGAAATCAAATGAGATAGATCCAGGCCTTGTAAACATTGAGACAACCAGGGTAAGGTGTACTGCCTATGGTTGCAAGTGCTGGGAAGGGAACTGCTGTACAAAACACTTGCCCATTTACATTAAAATACTAAATTATTTAAAAAAAACAAGACATATGACTGGTTACAGTTACAATGCATCAGACACGCTGATTTCAGGGAAGGGAAAAGAGAGCAAAAATATGAATCTCTCCCTCACTGGAAGGCTGTTGTGATAAACAGAATATGCTCCAATGTGGCTGATCTTTTGCAGATGCCTGAAGACCTCCTAATCAGGAAGGCCTCTGGTTCTCAAACTTTTTCGTAATGAGGACTGCTTGGTTAGACAGAGATCCCTTTACTCCCAACATTGAGTGCATCTTTCCTGTGGCACCTACAGGGCTTGCTTACATGAAAAAGGTAATAATGGGAGAGTTAAGGGAGAAGATTAAAATAAACCCCCTTTTAAAGCAAGCGGTGGATCTTGCCATAGGTGCTGGATGTAGAGGGGTCGTGGGTGCTGCTGTATCTCCTGGCTGGAAGTGGTTTCCATTATATATAGGGTTTACAGTTTGGTTCAGTGGCTCTCAGTGCCCCTGGATTCTGTTTCTGTTGAAGTCAATGCATGGTTAAAGGCTTTAGTTCTGTATCTGTGCTATTTCACTTCACACTTCAATTCACATTATTTAGGGTGGTTGCCCCACATTGCTGCCAGCTCCTACTGCAGTGCTCTGTGAAGTATGGTTCTGTCCTCTTGCATGGTTCCCACCCACACCCCCCTTTTCTGTTTTCACACCAGCTGCAACTTTGATCAGGGCTGCGTTCATATCAACCAGAAAACAAATCCACAGAACAGGCACACAGGGTGGAGAAAGGTGTTGGGGGTTCGTTGGTTTCAGTTCAGTTGTTCAACCAAGCATCTGGCAGTTCTAAGAGAGCCCTGGGCTAGGCTACTTCCAGTAACAAGTGTCATTGCTTGGAAAGCTCTGGATGTTTGATCCCTGCATGGAAGCAGCTCTGTAGATCAAAGATTGAGAACCACTGAGGTAGGCACAGGTCTAGGCAGTACTGCTGAGTGAACGCAAGGGGGCTTTTCTTCCCCTATATCCTGCATGACCATGTAAATACTCACCAATGTTTCCAGATCTATTGGTCCAAAACACACAGCCAGCACTGAAAAAGCATCCACAAAATAGCGAGCACTGATTGAACAGTATGTGCATTCAGCTCCATGGGGGCAGCCAATGACAATTAGCTGAGCAAAGAAACACTCGTTGGTTGCTACAGCTTTGAACCCACTCCCAAGGGATGTGAGCAACTTTAATCCTACCCCTGACAAGTCCAACGGCGGATTATGATTTGTGATCTTTCCGAGCTGTCCGCAACAGCAGCCCATGCAGATGGTGACAGCTACAGAAGTAGCCCTAATTATAGCTACCCATGCAGCTTAAAAAGCAGTGCCCCATGGCAATACAGTGGCCCACACTCCATCACAGGTAACTGGAGCATCTTTTTCCTGCGGGCTAACACCTCTCTCCTTCTGTCTCCAGCTCGTGTAGAAGGCTCCTGATCTCTCCGTCAGCTGCACTGGGTTGCCTTTCACTTCCAACATCATTTCCAAGGCACAAGGGGCTCATGATGTAGCGGTAATCACTAGTGATAGCAGCCGCTGCTCCAGCAACGCTCTCTCCGCTGTCCAGATTTCCAAATGAAGTGTACAGGGCAGGGTTGCTCCCAGAAGTCTCTTTGGCCTCCCCGATGTTGACGTATAGAGGATCCTGACTGGAAGAGAGCATGGACATTCTCCCCTGAATCCTCTCCAGCTGTGATCTCAGCGTTCCAAAGCTAGGGCGCAGCTTGGGCTCAGAGTGCCAGCATCTGCACATGAGATCATAGCTGCAAAGCAAACAGAGGAAAGAGCTGAAAAAACTCCACCCAGTAGTTATGTGGCTAGCAATGCTAACAACAAATCAGTGGGGATCCAATTCTTCACTCAGTGACGTGGTACAACCCTCAATTTAGGGCTTCATGGTGCCTACAAGCCAGGATGCGATGCCAGCCTACCCCAGTGGAAGTTGTGGGAGGAATTCTGGCATACCAGCCCTTCTCAACCACTGTGTCAGGACGCATTACTGTGTCACCACACAGCGGTAAGTGTGTCGCAGAGAGTCAAGTGGGAGGCTGGATTCGGCCTAGCGGGAAGGTGGGCTGGTGTGTCCTGAAGGATCACACACACCGCCAAGCGTGTCACAACCCGCAAAGTGTTGAGAACCACTGTGCTATACACCCTGAAAATCTTTGTACACGGAGGAAATCTTCAAGGAGCCATATCAGTAGAGGAGTCGCCCATAGCCATAAGTGAATATTTCTAGGATTTCTCTGGAGTGGGGAAAAAGCAGGGTGATGTGGAGGGGAGAGTTCTAGTTTTGGGGTGTTGGAGAGTGTTAACAAGGGTATTTGTCAAATCTGAGTTCTGGATTTTTTTTTTTTAATTTAAGTTGAGCTAGATGTGTCACTAGAACATTTTAGAAACAGCTAGATGCTTCTTTGGGTAGTAAATTAACATAGCTACAATACAAAAAATTAAAAAGCACACACCATTCCTTCTCCAGCATTCATTGACACAAAGGCCTTCTGTGCAGGTTTAGCACAGGGTGAGAGGATTTGCTTTCCGTATGTTCAATAGGATCAAATTTCTAGTCACCTCACATTTTCCAGGGTATTTTTACTTTGAACAGAATGATTGTTGCAAAGAAGCAGGTTTCTCTGCCATGAATTAAGCCACAAATAAATACAAGGGTTAGTAATAGATTTTTAATCTTTGCTCAAAAGTGTGTCTGTACAATGGATCAGAGATTCTAGTGTTCCAGATCCTAATCAAATGATAGCTAAAACCATGAGGAGGAAAAAAACCAAAACAAAGCAGAAGCCTGATTTCTAGGAGGAACAATTTCAAGTCAGAATTCTAATAGGTTCTATCTAGACTTTGTTATGTCAACTCCATGGGCATAATGGGACCCGTCCACTAATACTAGCTGACAGAAGGCTAACTTGACTGGAGAAGGGCACCATCCCCAGATAACCTGGGCACTATTAGTCTGGTGCAGAGGGCTGTAAAGAAACGGGCAAAGTCGTCACTGCTTTAATAAGTGAAGTACAAATGGCCTTGTCTGCTCTAGAGAAGTTTGCCAAGATTAGTAGTGTGTGTTCCCCCTGGAATGGCTGTGACACGCTCCACCTCTGCCTACAAAACTGTGGGTCATTTATCGGCCATGGAATCAGTCATACGGCGTAGACTGCTGGGGTCAAGTATCAATGGCGCGTCAGACATTATAGGCAAAGCTGTACGAGCGCCGGTGTAAATGAAGATTACTGGCACAAATGGTGGGGGATCGGGAGTGGAGCTCAGCTTTGCTCCCATTTGTGGCTCAGCAGGAGAATCTCTTACATTTCCCCAGCTCTGTCCCACTCCATCCAGTTACCTTCTGTGCAGGCACTTCACATCTTGCACCAGGAATGCTAGGTTGTGTTAGATGAACAGAAAAAGTGAGGAGGGAAGATGAGATCCATGAACTGGGACAAAGAAAGTCCATGGGGTTCTTAAATAAAAGCACAGGATCCTGAAACAGATTGGGAGCTAACGGAGTTGGAGGATCATGTGGTCGCTCCTCTTATTTAAATAAAACTGTGACGTGCTATCCTGAGTTTGTGACCTTTTAGAAAAAACTGATCCTAGTCAAACTGACCAGGCAATGAAATAGATCCCAGCCCTGACCATGCACTACAGGGCTAGTAAAGAACCTCCTACAGCTGGTACATGGCACATATATGCGTCCCTGTTCTCCAGAGAGCACAAGACAGGGCTGGGAAACAGCTGCTGTGGAGCTCAGAGAGACAGAGATCTCCAGCGTAACCTATTGAAAAATTGACAAAGGGGGACAGCCAGGAAGGAACTCTTTCCTCTTACAAAGCAGCACAAGAGAACAAGGGGCAGACTCACAGAAGTTAGTGCAGAGAGGCATAAATCAAACCTCCCAGCGCCAGGCAGGACTCACCCTCCAGAGGGCAGGCAATGGCAGTGGTGCCCCTTCTTGTGGGGGTTTTGCTGGTGTTCCCCCAAACTGTACCCCAAGGGGTCAGTTCATGTGGATTTACCAGACACAGTCAAAGACCATTGAAAAGATGGATGATTTTTATTGAATGCCAGGGTGAATAACCCCAAGCAAGCAAACCAAAGTGGTAAGTGGTGAGAGCTTATGTCCCTTCAGCAGCTGGGGACCCCTGACGACTGTGGACGACCCCGAGGAGGTTCCCAAGGCATCCTGGTCCTAGGTTACTAAGGCAGCCTAGTCCATGATCCTATGGTGAAGTCCAACAGGTTCCCACAGACCATGCTAATAGGTAGCATTTCAGAAGAAAGCGGAGTGATCAAGCCCAGTTTCCCTTCACATGCTCAGGCCCAAGGCCGAGGTAACTTAGAAAAACAGATAAGAAGTCCAAGCCTTGCAAAGCAGCAAAACACCTTATTTTTATCAGGCCCCCAGCCAGTTCCCACAGGACACTGGCTCCAGCTGGTGCTCTGGGCAAGAAGCCCCGCATCAGTTCCTGGTCGGGTTGCTCATGAGAGTGGGGGGTTGTGAGCACCATCTAACCGTCTGTCACAAAATCTTCCACTTTGGCTCTACAGCTGGGGAGGCACCTTTGGGTTACCACCAGATAGTCCAGTGCATAGATCCTGTTGGGTGGCCAGTGTGACAATGCTGTCTGAAAGTGGGTTCTCTATCTGCTTCCGCCTGAGAACTGTGGGTTTTGATCCACAAGACCAAACTCTCACTGAAGTCATTGAGAGTTGTACTCAGGTAAGGAGTGCACAGTTGGGCCCTATGTGTTCTACACTTAGCTCCGCTGAGCCTGGGAACAAAACAATCCTAAATGTCATCAGCACAGCTGAACTCATTTTGACAGAAAAAAGCCTGATCTATTGTATTCTTCTTTTGTGTGTCACCCAACAAGCTGGCAGCTAAATGCCCGTTCCTGAGTCTTTACTGTTGCTGATTCTGCCAGGCAAGCGTGATCTTATAGTACTTGTAGTGAAAACCACTTCAAACAAACAAAGGGACCTTTAAACCTGGACACTGAGCAAATCTGATATGGGACATATTGAGAAACAAATAATATAGACTCGCACAGTGGCATTTTTTACTCTGACTGTAGCTGAACAGGACTTCAGTGAGTTTGTTATTAATTTTGCAGTGGAGCAGTTGTCTTCAACAGCACTACTCCTCATTTACACCAGTGAGAAGCAGCCCCAAACACTACACAAACTCGTAATACCAAATAGTTGACCAAATCCTGGTTACTCTGAATTGCTCACTACTCTGTAGTACCACATTAACAGTATATTTTGGCTTCACTGCCAGAGTCAAGCAATGGAATTTGGTTGACAAAAAGGCATATAAATACTAGGAAGACTAACGTGAATGACTTACTAGCAAGAATCCAGATCATTCCCTTAGGGGGAAGACACAATGTGGGGAACCAGAAACAACACAAAAGAGGTATTCCACCAGATCATTCTATAAGCATTATTTTTTACAGCGAGGGGAAGCAAGACAATGAGAGGAAAAATCAACATTTTTCAGAAGAATCCTCGGAGCTGGGGTGTGTGATGGCATGGTCTGCCACAGAGAACATAGACACCTTATAGGGTGTTCAGTGAAAGGGTTAAATGGAGAATATGTTATTTGTACGAAGATGCTCAAGGAAAAATGGGCAAATAGAAGCCAACAGCTAAAGCGCTCAGCATGGATGTGACTTCTCATTTCCTCTTCTCTAATGTCTTTGTTCAGCATGAAAAGGCTTTTTTAGGAAATGCACTGCTCTAATCCTTCTGGAGCTGAGAAAGATGGCAGTGTTTGCCCCCTGCTTTGAGACTGCTTTTGAGTCAGGTATAGGGCACTGACAGGGCAGTGGGTAATACTGACTGTATTAGGGGTGGAGCTAAGGAACTATCAAGATGGCTTCAGCCCCAAGGGATTCACTCCAGCTTGGTAGCTCAGCCTAGGCAGAAACCTCTTCCAGCCAGAGGGGCTCATGTCAGAAATCCCATCCCAACCAGCAGCACCCATAGAGTGAAAGAACCTGACACATACACATTCCATATCATTTTGCAAAGAGGGAACACTTCATTCACTACCCACCAAAACAATGCAATTGTGTGGAGAGAGCCATTTGGAAGCTACAGCTGGTGCAGAACGGGGCTGCCTGGGGGGCATCAGCTTGGATTCTGGCTACCTGAAAATACCCCCACCCCCAACACTCTTCTTATATATTCTGCTACTGTAGTTGAGGTCAGTGGAGATGCTTTAGATGCCAGTGCCCAGATTACAAGGGAAAATGCAAGAAAGTGACCTCTGCTTTGAGATTTGCTTCCCCCATTGTTCTGACAGGTTTTCCACCCTTCAAGGCATGGCGTCACTTTGCTTAGGGTTTGGCCAGGAGGAGGTGGCAAGCCGGGAATTTTAAGGAACATGGATATTTCACAAGGGAGACAAGAGTCTCTAGTGCTGATGCTGTCCAAGCTCTCGGGCCAAGTTAGCTGCCAGGGTAACTACCCTGACTTCAGTGGGGTGACACCAGCAGGGAAATTGGCCCTTATTTTGCTATTTCAAGGCAACCCCAATGACTGTCTCTAACAGATGCCTTCAAATATAGAAAAAGAAATAGACTGAACAGAAGCCATGCCAGCTGTCTGTCTGTCTCCCTCTGGTTCCATTAAGGCAGGGATTCTCCATGGGAGTCAAACAAAGCAAGGGACAGGTTACTCACATATCTTCCAGGCATTCCGGGGGCTGCTTCAACCTGTTCCCACTGATGAGGTAGTTGTAGATTTCGGCATTTTCAATGCCTGCGTAAGGGGTCTGGCCTCGGGTCACAATCTCCCACATCGTCACACCAAATGCCCACTGAAACAGAACAGCAAACAGAGCTGGCAAATCGTAAGTGCCCTGTTTGCCAGGGTAGGGGGCATTTCTTTTCCAGCTGGCTCTTGTGAGAGAACTAGCTTATTGCATCGAGCCTGCTGGGGATGCACAAGTGCAAACAAACGCAGAGTTTAGCCACCAGGCGTAAGACCGTGCAGGGAATGAGCCACTTCGCATTGGTGTGTTCTGACATGTATTTTAGGGAAATGCTGAGGGAATTCTAACCAGCAGGATCTGCTGTGTGCAAAGAGGACTGTCTGTCATAATTAGTGTGTCATCAGTCAGTGTACACACTAGTTGGGTGCACTCAGCAACAAGGTTGGGGGCAGCATGTCATGCAATATTGCAGTCAGGCAGTACAGTATCACCAGCTGCCTCTTCAGAGGCAGGGTCATTGTCACTTGCTAATTTGCAGTGCAGGTCCATAGGTCAAGGAAGGAGCCACTAAGAAACCAAATTAGAAGGAAGGAATGGAGAGAGAGGAGGGAACCAGAAGACAGAGCTAGAGGAAAGGAAGAGGAGCTCCAGGAGCTACTTCTGGGTGAATTCTGCATCACTGCGAGTGCACAGAATTCACGTCCCCTATAGATTTATTTGCTTCTTTGGAAAGATGAAACTGAAGGAATAAAAAGGATGGGGTGGGGAAATGGAAGAGACAGAGAGGTGGAGGAAGGAAGCAAGGGATGAGAAATGAAGAGGAGGGAAGAAGAGGAGGGTAAGTAAAGAGGGACTCCTTAGTTTCACATTTACACCACAAATTGCTCTTTCCAGCTTCAAGGTATTTTCCAAGATTTTCCAGTTCTGACACCATCACTCAAACCAAGAAGCAACTGTCCCTACACACAAGGTATCAGACATTCACATGGTCCTCTTCCATCACCAAGGGGCTGATTCACTATCCGTTGAAGTCAACGGAAAGACCCCCACTAGCTTTTATGGACAGGACTCCAAACACAACAGCAAAACTCACCACATCACTGTGTGTTGTGTAAAGGTTGTCAGCAAGGCTTTCCAGAGCAAGCCACTTCACAGGCAACTTTGAGGCACATCCCTGACGGTAGTAATCTCCACTGTAGATTTTCTTAGAAAGCCCAAAGTCTGCAACGCACACATTCATATTCTCATCCAACCTAAGGGAAAATGGGAATGAGTAAGAAAGCATCTATTGGCTACATGAGACAGCTGGAAATATGCCCAGCACTGGCTAACGGTAATGAGCTAGAGCACCTTT
Source organism: Pelusios castaneus (assembly GCA_007922175.1). Taxonomy (NCBI): domain Eukaryota; kingdom Metazoa; phylum Chordata; order Testudines; family Pelomedusidae; genus Pelusios; species Pelusios castaneus. The sequence goes on from ML685764.1 coordinate 2,097,193, forward strand.
CAAGTTTTGCTCACAAACTCAAGCATGGCCCAGAGGTGGTAGTGTCCCCAAGTCATGGCCAATATGAAATAGGCTGGTGGTCTCATTCCAGTTCCTGGGGACTGACAAGGGAGTCACTACGACATGGGAAAGTGAAGGAGCCGCGTGACTTCAACTCAAAAGAGGTTTCAGAGACAAACGCCTCGCACCCCCAAAAAGTCAGTGCAAAAATGGTGCACTTGAGCTTCCGCTGCCTGGGCCAAATTTTCAAATGTATTTAGTTGCTTGAAGGTGAAACAGGAGTCTCAGGGGCTGGAAGTGGGTTTATTTAGATGTACACCAAGTTCCACTAATTAGAACATAGTTTGGTTCCTTCACTTGCTCCACCCCAAGTAGCCAGGGGAGGAGGTGAGGTGGGGAAGTTCGACAGTCCGGTCGATGGAGAAGGTCAGACTGTGAAATCACTATGGTCCCGTCTGGCTTCGGAATCTATGACTCCCTCCACAGCTGATAGGTCCTAGCTTCTCCATACATTCTGCCACTTTTTTGTGTGGAAGGATTAATATCCTGCTCGTAGGCAGCCTACCTCCCTCTTCTGTGACTTTCTGGGAATTCTGGCCCCTCCTTCTCTCTCCCATCCCTCTCTTACAAATACTTTGCCTCCTTCCCTCCCTAGTCTTTGTTTGCTCTGAAAGTGCCTGGCCCACTTACATGCAGTTCCGAGTAGCAAGGTCCCTGTGTATGAAGTTTTTTGAGCTCAGGTATTCCATCCCACTGGCAATATCAATCATGAACTTGAGCAGTGTCTGAAGAGGCAAATTCTGCAAGAAAGCACAGTTCTAGATCGGTCCCTGGAACATTCCAGTCGCTCAAAGTCAAATAGGGCCATTTACCCACTGGTCCGCACTGGGGGGTGGGACACGCAGCTTGTCCCCAGTGCAAGCTGGACTAAGGTCATTTCAGAACTTTGTCAGCCTGGCGTCTTCAGTGACAGCAAAACCTTCTAGCCATTTGCAAGTACCTTTGAGAGATAAAAGCCTAAACCAGTCTGAATGTGATCTGCCAACCCCACCCCTGGGGACTTACAAAGGGGTTTTCTCCAATCCGGGACATCAGCAGAAAAGCGTGGAGGTCTCCATGCTTCATGAAGGGCAGGATCACCATGGGAATTGGAAGCCGACCCTTGGGGCGACTCCGCAGGCTGACTCCTGGGATGAGAGAGAGCACACGACAAAGAGCAGTTTGCAATCAGATCCATCTTGAGCAGAGTCCTACATTTCCGCCGCCGCCGCCTCCTCCTCTTAACCGTCTAAAGGCAAACACAGTCGCTCACATTTCTGGAGGGCTTAATTTCATGTGTCAAACTCTCTCGCAGCGCCTGCTCCTGTGAGATGCAGAGACACCTACTCTTCCCTCAAGAGGGATTTTAGGTGCTCAGCACCACTCAGGAGGCACTCAGCTCCTTATAGGACAGAGCCCTAAAGTTCCTAGGACCCCTCCAAAGGCGGTGGTAACCTGTGCCACAGTAAACAGAGCAATCTGTATTTTGGTTGTATGGCCCCCATGTTCTGCAATGCCCTGGAGCAAGGCAGGAAATGGAAGGTTACTTACTTGTAGGTGTCCTCCTTCGAGATGCGCCATTCACATATGTTCTATTGTAGGTGTATACATGCCGCAGCGCACAGTTCCCTGGAAAGCTTTTGCCTCTAGCCTATCCCTGAAGGGTCAGTGGCAGCCACCCCCTGGAATCCCATGCTCAGGCCGCAGTATAATAGGTGGCGCTGACCCTGCGGCCCTTCAATCCCTTCTTTCTGTGCGAGTGACTGTCCTGGAACCGAGCCTCTCTAGCACCCCGCAAGTGCCTACTCCCGTGTATTCTTCATTTAGCTAGTTTTAGCATCGGTGTTAGTTATTTCAAGTTACTTAGTTTAGTTTAAGTGTAGTTCGTTAATGATCCCGTTTTTCCCGCAGGGGCTGCGTGCCGCAATCGGCCGCGGCCATGCCAGGATTCAAACCATGTGCCTCTTGCGGGAAGGCTTTCCCAGTCAGCGACCCCCCACGAGAACTGCCTGAAGTGCCTGGGTGAGGGACGCCAGATAGATAAGTGCTGTATTTGCAAGTCATTCAAGCCCAGAACACAAAAAGAAAGGGAAAGCAGACTGGGGGCAGTCTTCACCAAGGCAGCCCTTAGACCTGCACTGGAGCCAGACCACCCGCCCTCGGCACTGGGGACATCGGTGCAGTGCGCCCACTCGGCACCAAAGAAAGAGCCCTACTCGGGCCAAGACCGGGCCCCAGCACCGAAGCCAGCACCTACAGTGGGCCCAGAACACCCACGCTTGGCATGGGACTCTTGCTCCCCGGACAGTGCCATTCAGGAGCTAGCCCCAACCCCAGGCAGCAGGAGGGTCAGTTGGTGCCAGTCCCCTCGACTCCAGAGGCCTTTGAGGCAGCAAGGGCCCTACTAACCCTGCCCACACCGCTGCCGGCTCCTGCTGTCTTCTTCCTCAGCGGTTAGGAGCTTCTAATCTGACGGGAGATGCAAATTTATTTTTTCCGTATGTTTCCACAGACCCATCCAACATATCCCTTTCATCACAATTCAGTCATTTTTCAGACAGGCCATCAGCAGCCAAAGTTGTCTAATGCATTTCCAAATGCCAAGGAAAAATGGGGAAATGGGTTAAGCAGGGAAGTCAATTACTGCTGCAATAGAAATGAGTGTGCACGTTCACCTATGTCTATACTTATACACACGTCAACTGCCTGCAGGCCTGGAAAGAAACAATATCCACATCACACACAATGTGGAGGGCCTGTTGAATGCTACTGCCCACCACTCTAGGTGGCGGATGCATCTCAGTGCTGCTGTATAGTTTGCATACAGTATGGGTATAGTTTCTGTAGCAGTTTGGGACTAGGCAGGATAGAAAGAACTACACTGTGCTGGCTCACCGATCAATTTAGTAACATGTGGGTGGTCAAACTCCTTCATGCAGGCAGCCTCTCTCAGGAATTCTTCAATGTCACTTGAGGTGAAGATGTCCGCTGAAAAGCAGAAGCATATTTTTCCTCAGTGACTCAGAGGAGCATTAAGAGACATGATTATCAGAAGTTCATTCTGCGAGGCATAACACATTGTCTCAGACGCACAGCTAGATAGCATTTCACAAAACATCCTATCCTGCCACATTCCCTTGGGATACGGGAGGAGAACAGAAGTTGAAACAGGGAGAGAGCTTCAAACATACAACAGGGACATCTGGTGACTTCATTTGTGGCAGAGCGGAGGCCCGTTGATTAGCAGCTCTTTTCTCAGCAACAGCTTTCCTTGGAAGCCACAAGAATCATAAATGGTGCTTGAGGACGTGGGAATCAATTAGCTAAAAGGAACTGAATTGTAATGTGGAGGAGGAAATGAGATGATAGCCTGGCAGAAGAGATTAAAGATGGTTGCCAACCAACTAGATTATCTAGAATCCCAGTCTCAAATGGAGACCACATAATCCATGACCTTGGTGGCACCAAAAAAATCAATGCTTTTATATCTCAACTGTATTGCTTCTTTTAATTTGCAGGAGTGCTGACTTCTTTGGCACCAGCAGCCCTACAGATCTTGGACCAAATTCAGCAGTGACATTAATGGGTGTGAAAGTTATTCATTGAGCCAGTTTCTGATCCAATCACCCCCATATCGATCTGGAGTAGCTTCTTACATTTTGCAGTTGTTACTCAAGATTTACAAAGGTGTAAAGGAGATCAGGGTTCAGTGCAGCATGTTGCCTTCCCCATCCTTTTCTGTTGCTGCTGAATTTGGTGGGAATTCTTAAGACCTGCTGGGACACCAGATTCAGACCCAGAGGTTTATAAACTGGTCAGAAAAATGCTTGTAAATGGCAAAGTACTGCCACATGTACTAATTTGCCATTAAATATATACAACATGAGTGTAATTTATAATCTTCTATTCAATGGGGATCAAATGCAGCACTGGGCGTAAGCAAGAATAACTTCTATTTAAGTCAATGAAAGCTGCACCCACTTACACCATGGCTAATTTTGGCTCCAAGTTAATGGGTGAGTGTGTGTACATGGGAAAGGATCCTGCTTTATCTGATAGTTGCCTTGCCTGCTACAAGCCCCATTATGGAAGTTGTGCTATTTTGTCACTGACATATATCACTATTTATTTCACCACTGAATTTGGCCCAGAGACTTTCATCCATTTACTCCAGAATAAATTTGGATGGATTTGGCCCTTCGTTGCTACCTGGGTAGCAATGTAGACTTGACAGAATTGTCCAGCCCATTATATTTAGTCTGGTGCAGAATCAAGGAACTGAGTGGGATTCTCTGTACTTAGAAGCATTAGTATTTACTAATGCTCCTGATGGTGCCCAGGATGTGTTAAGTGCTATATAAACCATAAGGAGTTGTGGTCCCTGCCCAGAAGAGTTTATAGTTTTAAAAGATGAAATGGACAGAGATGAAGGAGAAGGAAAAGGGATTGATGAACAAGTGGTAGTTGGCCACATCCAGATATTGGAAGCAGTGTGGAAGAAAGCATGGTGATGTTTGCTGGAGACGTGGATAGGCTGTTTCCTGGCTTGCAGAGTAGTGAATGGAGGAACGAGGCAGTATTCAGTTTAATTAAGTGCGGCAGAGCTCGACTTTTATTGTTTTGTTGTATCAGCAGCTAATATTGATGTTTATTTTAAAGCATTTATTTTTAGTTTTATCAATTTAAATGTTCAAGGGCGGGCATTTATGGCAGGAGCAGTGTCAGACAATAATTATTTAATGAATGCATTGTTGTCATAGCCGAGTCAGTCTCAGATATTAAAGAGAAAATGGGTGAGGAAATATCATTTACTGGGCCAACTTCTGTTGGTGAGACAGACAAGCTTTCAAGCTCTTTGTGGCTCAAAAGCATGTCTCTCTCACCAACAGAAGTTGATCCAATAAAAGATACGACCTCACCCACCTTGTCTCTCTAATAATTGCAGCAGATGCTGAGATTCAACAAGTTAAAGCTTTATAACCAAATTGTCACGTCACATGTCAAAATACACAAAGCAAACAGCCTTACATCAAACTCTACTAAGTTCTCAAGCAGCATTTTTCTTACTTTGCCTATCTGTAAATTGATTATTATTGATGGAAATATCATTTCATCAGGTTGGGTGTATATAGTGAAATCAACAGACATTTATTGATCAAAATCTAATCCTTCCGAGCCTAAATTTAATGTTTCCAAGTTATCTTACTTGAAGTCCTTCAAATGGCCCCACTTTCACCCACCTTTCAGCATCTTTACTGCTACTTTCTGGAAAGAGCCATCATCCAGCTTCAGTAATGCCTCTCTGACCGATCCAAACTCGCCTGTGGAATAACCAGAGGAAGCAGTAAAGAAACAGTGTTCACACAAATGATTCATGCCAAGTTTACTCCAGAGATCATGGAGGAAGGTGCTGAAGATCTACAAGAAGCATAGTTACCAGTGCCATTCTTCAACAGCAGCCCATGAGCATATGCGAGTGTGGAGGCAGGCACAGCACGGCCAAGGGAAGGGGAATACTGTGACGGAGGTATGCTAGGTAGGGGATAGACAGAGCAATTTCAGCAGGCAATTATTTGCTAACTGGGGATGTGCAGAGCTGGAGGGAGGGTCGTTTGTAGAAGATGTAGGGGAGATGAATCACAGGTAAGGAGTATTTCAGGGGAGGGAATATTGCGAGGGGCATGGCTGAAGGGGACTTGGCTGGGGGCAGAGAGGGGTGTCTCAGCTGGAGAACTAAGGAAGTTTTCATATGAGGAGGCTCTTAGCTTTGACAACTCTCCAAGGGGACAGCTGTCAGAGATGACAGCCCAGTGCTGTGCCAGTGGGATTCATCAGTTCAGACACAATCAGACCTTATCTCTTCAGATTCAGGAATATATTATAGCTGCCTTGACAATCTATTTAAGCACTTGTGTGTGGACACGAGACACGTCAATCAACTGAGGGGGTGTTTGCCCCAGTAAATTTCTCTGTGGAAACAAGGCTCCAGTGTAGGTAGACAAAACATGGCTGGCTACGCCATGTTAAAACTGTTTTAGCCCAAAGTGGTTTTAAACCACAACACATTTAAAACAAGTACAATGGCGCAACATGCATTAGTTTCGGTCTAGCTTTGATCTGCCCAATGGGATAAGTTCCGGTTGCTAGATCATTTCATAACTGCTTATCTTATAGACAAATGCACTTGGTTTGAGGCCTACTGTTTCAGATCAGAATGCTGCCAGGTTAACAGGACAGGAGCGAGAGTGAGAAAGCAGAGCAAGGCGGTTCTGGCATCAACACCACAAGCAAAAGAACTTCAGATAAGTTAGTTTTCTTGCTAGCTCTTCTCTAGTGCCATGCCCAGTGCTGTACATGGTCGTTCCCACTATCACAATGCACAACAGATCAGGTCACAGGACCCTAAATGGACAGGAAAGGCATTTGAAAGTCACCTTTGTACTCTCCCAAATCGGAGGGCAACCAAGGGCTGTTACTCAGCTGGGGATCACCAGAGTGGAAGGCACTCCACCCACGCCCTCTCCCGCCTCCATGATGAGAATTAGAGTTGGGGGCCTGGAAAGATGGTGCAGAACTGGCCAAATCAGGCTATGCCAGCTGAGGACTCTCTCACACTAAGGGAATGCCTAAGTGTCTTGTTAGGGCAGCTTTCCAGCTCCTGGGAGCAGCCCAGAAGGATAAGAGTGCGAGTTAATGATCTGGCTAGATGGGTCTATAGCGGGATTCTCCTCTGTACCTGTCAATAAAATCCAGACACAACGGGCAGGCACATTTTGCCCTCACACCAATTATATCCAACTTCTATTGCCTAGTGGCATCAAGATCTGAGCTTTTTTCTTCGGCAGGAAAATTGGCCTCCTATCATGAAAGTGACTTTCAAAAGCACATTTTTTGCAGGTGGGGTGGGGGTCTGGGCCAGGAATAGTCTCAGAGCAGGATTGAAGAGATTTGCATTACAGCTCATCTCAGAAATCTATTGTTTGTGTGAAAATGAAAACCAACTCCTTTTTCCATTGCTGATGCTCCCGATGTCTGTTTTTGTTTTGATCAACTGCTGGCCATGTGATTAAATACTTTGTTTTTCTAGTGATTAACCTGAACTAAAATACTAGAGATGAACACCTACAAATTCTAGAAAAATTCAGATCCATCTGCAGACTTATCTCAATAACACTCTAAATTCAAATCCTGGATTCAACCACCCCCAGACTAAGAACATTTGAATCTGGATCCATGTAATTGTTTTTGGTCTTGAGGATTTTTTGTAATGGCCATCTTATCATGTTTAAGACCTTAATCATACTGGGATATGATTGCTATAGAACGCCTTCCATATCATTTAACTGCATTGTATACATTTGTAAACTGAAGGGATGGCTGAAATTTAAGTAAATAATCCTTATCTTAACACACCTGGGAAGCTGGCATAGCAGTAAACCAGGAGTACTGCGTGAAGCTCTATGTATGCTACAGCTATAATTCAGTCTCATAAGCAGTTTACATAACTCTTAACAGCTGTAGTGTAGATGAGTGTATGACCAGATTGTAATCGCTTCCCCTGATTTTATGAGATTTATAATATAGATGGGGCCTTAATCAGCGTGCATTAAGTTTCACTGGGGTCTTGGTATGGACTCACCCTTGCCTAGCATCCTTCCCAGAGTGAACTGCTGCTCCTGGATCAGAACATCCTTGAGTTTGGTCTTCAGGTCATCACTGATCCCTATGCTGTCCACTGGAAAAATGAAAGAAAGAGGGATTGAAAAAGGGGTGCATGACAAAAGGGTCCGCAAGAACATCCAGTGAGTCCAACCCATTAGGACTCTCCCATAATCCAGCCCTTCAGTCCTACTCCCATATTATAGGATGAGTATGGGAGAGGGTGGGGCTCCTCCCACACCCTTGAGCATCATGCAAGACAAGAAGCCAAGAACTTTCAGGCATGTGAAAACTGCTGGCTGAATGCCAAAGGGGCAGAGATGGAAATGCTACAATAACACTGCTCTTGGTAACCCCAAAAGCAAGTGGGATATAAGAGCACAGTAAATAACACTGAGAAGTCAGACTTGTATCAGTTCCCCTAATGGGATGTTTGGGACCTCAGTGGGTGCAAATCAGCATCTCTCCACTAACATCTGTGGGGCTGCACCAGTTTACAATGGTTGAGGATCTGGCCCTTAATGCACACAGTAGAAGTCTCACTGATGAGGAGGGTGAAGATAATACACAATACAGGATGGGCATTCGGGCAATTGCTGACGCCAGGGCAGCAGTGTCGAAGGCACATGTTCCAACCATCCCAGTCCAGGGGTTCAACACAGCTCCAAGGAATCACCCCTTTGCAGAAGCCAGTCTAGAGGGTGGAACACCAAACTGGGAGATGGAATTGCTGCAGTCCTGCACAGATCACTTAAATGGGACTCTGCTCCTCATATGTAAACAGCAGCCTAATATTTCTTCCTTGTGTCATACTGGTGCTCAGAGGACTGATTTATTACTATGAGTAGTAGGCCAGATTCATCTTGGTTAGACCACAAACATCAGAGTCAGTGGAGTCAGACCAGAGTAAGATTGGTGAATCAGACCCAGTGAGCTTTGCACTGCGGTATGAAATGATAGCGCTCAGATGTTCTCTTAGAGTTGAACTGCAGAGGGGCTAGAAGCAATGTAACTAATTAGGCTAGCACACTAGCCTTTTACTACTGTAGATTTTGTTTAAAATCCGCCATGGTGGCGTCAACCCAGACTCTTGTGGACATTTATCCACAAGACAGTTCAGCCCTATTGACGCCTATACCCACGGCTGGATTAAACAAAGGTTTAGCATTTAATAGTGTAAAGAAACACGCTCAGCACCTGCCCACACTATGGCTGGAGCCTCATTCAAGCCAATTCCAGTTTTTCGTCCTAAAGGGTGAGGTTTAGGAAAAGGTGACAGAGACCAAGATATACGTGGGAATGGGACTTGTTGGAAAGGAGTCATTCAGACCATTTTACCTACATGTTGCCTCAATCCGCTCTGGGCACTCCCTATTGAAAGACCTGGCTGCTCTGAAATGGACCACTGGCTCTCCCCTGCCAACCACACTGCCGAAGACTTGTCTAGGAAGCAAAAAGAAGCACAAAACCACGATGAACAAGGCCATTCATTGCTATGGGGTGCCCCCCACACATCTATCAGACAATGCAATGCCTCCAAACATGGATCAGAAATGTTCAGTGTGCCACAAGCCTTCTTTATAAAACCAATGAAAGAGAAACCACAGTGGAGAGGGAGCTGAACACCAGCAGCTCCCACCCCCATAATCATGAAAAAAATATGTCTTACCCAAACCGAGTTTCTTTTCTTCTCTTTCGAAGGAGAATAAGTGCCAGAGCAACAGCCGTAACCAGGGCAGTGAGAATGCCCAAAGCCACAGGAACCCAGGATGTCCCATAGGGTGGTTGCCTCTGGCCACCTAGGTGGAAGATAAGACACTGGTTAGGAACAGGAGATCATCTATGCTTGACAAACAACAGCTGAATTAATCTACCTCACCAAGGAATTTTTTTCCCTACAAGTTAATAGAACAATCTTGCTGTATTGTGTGCGCCTTGGAGAATCTATCAACAGCAAGTTTTAGCTTAAGCAACTACTCAACTGTTCATCAAAAACCTGGTTGCTTAACTGAGATGATCCAGATCTTCTAGCAAAAGCAGAGTAGACCAGTAAGTGGGTGGGCCTTGTTTTTAGTTACACCCATGGCAATTACGGAAATGGAGTTATTCTAGATTACAACATTGGTAGATGAGATCAGAATTTGACTCAGTATGTTTTGGGGCAGATTCTTAAGAGGTTGGTTAACAAGGGTGGTCTCATGTACAGGTTTCACTTTGAAGTGAGGCATCTTGTCCAGGCCAAGAGATCTCTACATGATACCAAGCATATCTCACAGGCTTGGGAGCCTTCTGAAAGATAGTTCCAAAGGGGTAGCCGTGTTAGTCTATTGCAGAAAAACAGTGTCCTATGGCACTTTTAAAGACTAACAGATTTATTTATTGCATGAGCTTTTGTGGGAGAAAATGTGGGATTTTCTCCCACGAAAGCTCATGTGATAAATAAACCTGTTAGTCTTTAAAAGTGCCACAGGACACTGTTTGTTTTTCTGAAAGACAGTAGTTGATCTTGGCATCGATTGTGACTCTAATGTTCTGTGTCAGACAAACTGGATAAGCTGACTTTTTGAAAGATCACCATGAGTCCACTGGCTTGGAGAAAATTAACCATAACGCTGGCTCCAGCCTGCATTTTGACAGTGCTTTTAGCTGTGTGGTGTCCAGAAAATGATGGATATGAATCCCTTTCTGATTGGGAGCTGCCTCCAGAACAAATATCTTTGTTGTGGAAGGGGTGAGACCAAAGGATAGGGCCCTGCATTGCAAATGTGTCTATGCATTAGGTACGAGAACCTTAGAACCTGCCTGATCAGGAAGTGTCGGAAATTGCCCCAAGAAATGCAGCAGTAAGGTATGAGTGCTGAGATGTGGTCTCTAAAGATTCATTAGTGTCTCAACTGGAATTGTGATATTTTTACTAATTTGTTCCAGTTCTTCAAATCCAGAATATCCTTAACACCTCCCAATTATTTGGGAATGAGAGAAGACTGGACTGGTCCATGGGTATCTCTTTAACTTGGCAATGACTTGATAGATTCCATCAGCAGACTGTGGCTTTACAAGGTTCTGGGAGAAGGGGGCTGATCTGTGAGGGGGTTAAGGAATTCTGTTGTGTCCTTTGCTGACTGCTCCTGTCACCACTGGCTAGAAAAAGTGGCAGTCTAATGGGCTGAGAATGGGAGGAACCTTTCTCCATGGGTCCCAGCTGCTTAGATGGATGCTGGGGGAATCCAGTCAAGCATTCTTAGAGCTGGTTGAGTCTTGTCTTGTGAAAGCATTTCTGGGCTGTCTATCAGTTGAATTTTATACCCCTTTTGTGGAATTTTTAAAGGAGTGAAGAAATTTAAATGGAGAAATTTTAGCTCTGACCTCTCCTGAACCAAGGAGTGTCAACTGCACTATTTAGCACTAGGGCTCCAGGGAAGGGAAGTGCATGGTCTGGCGCTACTGGCCCTCACCCCAGCGATGCCCCAGTTATATCCCTTCTTCCTGCTGACCTAAAGGGAAGCGTTGTAGCCTGAGAAATGATGGCCAGAGTGCAGCTTCACTCTCCACCCTCTCTCCCCACCTGCGGAAAGTGTCTTACTGTCAGTGTTGTGTGAAGCAAAAATAGAGCAGAACTATATATTGGCTTATATAAGCATTTAGGAGTGCTGTGGTGTTTTGAGACCACTGGTTTTTATTAGCTTTGCCATTCTTTTACCCCCAGGATGTACAAAGAGTACATCCTAAGGGTCTCCCTAAGTATATACTCATAAACATTAATGACAGAGAAAACCTATTAGATCATTCTGCTCATGTCCCTGCAGCTTTTGTGTCAGGTTCTTCTTTCAGAGCGAGAGTTCCTTGTGCAGAAAGCAGAGCTCCTCCCACTGGCTCCCTGCCAATGACAGGACTTGAAGTTGTTATAAGTTTAGCTACCCCTACCGCAGCCCTGGGAGTTGTTAATGGCCCCTCTCTTGGCATATTGCACACAGAGCAGCCTTACAAACCGTATCCAGTGCCAGTTAGAAAATAGAAATAACGACTTTCCAAAAATAGCTGTAAGGCACAGGCCAGAAACAGAAGTTACATTATTTTCCTGCCGTTCTATAGTTTAGGGCCAGTCAGCTTTTCTATAGATAACCCTATTTGCCTGGTTTTGTGCCCCTGGTCACATGTACATGCTGAGAGCCAACTCTAGTCCAGAGTGGTTTTGAGGGGGAGGGGACGGGTTAAAGCAATTTTTGGGACAAAAACCAACAAGGTTTGTTCTATTTTGGTTGTCTTACTGCAACGTAAAAGCGTAAAGCACACCAGCCCCTGGAAATCTAGTCAGTTAACGAGAACGGGCTAATCACTGCGTCAGGCACGACACCTGCCCCAGAGGCCCCTGCCAATTTCAGTGATTTTTCCAGTCCTTTAAGGTGATTTTCTTGCTGTGGTTGTCATGGGGAAGACACGCAGGGGACACAGGCTGACTAGACAGAACATTCAGCCTGTGCAGGAAGCCAGCACTTCATGTCCCATTTAAGCCCTGTTTTGAAGGCCTAAGTGCCGATTCTGCAAGAAACGCTGTGTGGCCAGATGACCACCATTGCTGGCTGTACTGCAAGCCTGGAGATTCAGAGGGGTTTGTGTGGACGGCTAAATCATCAAAAGCAACGCTGGCAGCAACAGTGAGGGTGGCGGCTAGTGAAACCTAGCTGGGCTCCCCCCCCCACAATCCCCTTACCCAGGGCACGGGGGCTCATGCTTCTCCCCCAAACCCTAGTCCCATGGCCTTGGGGAAAAGCAGCTAATAGGTGAAGTTCAACCCTTGGGAACAAAGGCTATGTCTACACTTGCTAAAATTAGTTCGAATTAGTTAGTTCGAGCTAACTAATTCAAACTAATTTTAGTTAGTTCGAATTAGCTTAATTCGAACTAGCATAGCCACACTGGAACATTAGTTTGAACTAAGCAAGCACTTGCTTAGTTCGAATTAGCAATCCCCATTCATTTCAATGGCCGGTTAATTGGAACTAAGAAATTAGTTCGAATTAACATGGCCACATTGGTTAATTTGAACTAGTTAGTTCAAATTAACCCCTTAGTTCGAATACCCTATTCGAACTTATTAGTTCGAATTAAGGAAGCCCTTAATTCAAACTAACTAAAGCCTAGTGTATCCATGGCTTTAGTTAGTTCGAATTAAGCCTCCTTAATTCGAACTAACTTGCCAGTGTAGACATAGCCTAGGAGCCTTCCTCCCCAGTAGCAGCTGAGAGTGGCAACAACTCCTCCATAGCTTTTAGATCCTTCAAAGAGACTCTGCCCACACTGTTTTCATCCATAGCCTGACGCTGGCCATAGACTCATAGATTTTAAGGTGAGAAAGGACCAGTACGATCATCTAGTCTGACCTCCTGCAAAATGCAGGCCTCAAGACCTCACCCACCCACTCCAGTAATAGGCCACCAACCTATGATTGAGTTATTTACCTCCTTAAATTATGATTTAAGGACTTTAAGATACAGAGAATTCACCGATAGGTGAACCATGCCCTGTGCTACAGAGGAAGGTGAAAACCCCCCAGAGCCCAGGCCAATCAGCCCTGGGGGAAAATTCCTTCCCGACCCCAAATATGGCGATCAGTTAAACCCTGAGCACGTGGGCAAGTCTCCACAGCCAGTAACCCAAGAAACAATTCTCAGTAATAATTCAGAACCCACCCCATGTACTCTCCCCCCTCTTAGGCCACTTGTATATCCACCACATGTAGCCAAAGATCAGTCAATTTCCAAAATAGGGTAATCATACCATCCCCTCCATAAATTTATCAAGCTCAGTTTTGAAAGCAGTTATGGTTTTTGCCCCCACAACTCCCCTTGGAAGGCTATTCCAGAACTTTACTCCTCTAATGGTTAGAAACCTGTCTAATTTCAAGCCTAAATTTCTTGATGGACAGTTTATAACCATTTGTTCTGGTGTCCACATTGGTGCTGTACTCAAATAATTCCTCTCCCTCCCTGATGTTAATCCCTCTGATGTATTTATAGAGAGCAATCATATCCCCCCTCAGCCTTCTTTTGGTTAGGCTAAACAAGCCAAGCTTCTTGAGTCTCCACTCATAGGGCAGGTTTTCCACTCCACAGACTATCCTTCTAGCCCTTCTCTGCACCTGTTCCAATTTGAATTCATCCTTTTTAAACAGGGGGGACCAGAACTGCACACAATATTCCAGATGGGGTCTCACCAGTGCCTTGTACAGCGGCACTAACACCTCCCTGTCTCTACTTGAAATACCTCTCCTGATACATCCTAGAACCGCATTAGCTTTTTTCACAGCCACATCACATTGGCGGCTCATAGTCATCCTATGATCAACCAGTACTCCCAGATCCTTCTCCTCCTCAGTCCGTTCCAACTGATGCGTCCCCAACTTATAGGAAAAATGCTTTTTATTTGTTCCTAAATGCATGACGTTGCACTTCCCATTATTAAATTTCATCCTATTCCTGATACTCCAGTTTACAAGGTCATCCAGATCTTTCTGTAGGGTATCCCGATCCTTCTCTGTATTGGCAATACCTCCCAATTTGGTGTCATCCGCAAACTTTATTAGCAGATTCCCGCTTTTTGTGCCAAGGTCAGTAACAAAAAGGTTGAACAAGATCGGTCCCAAGACAGATCCCTGTAGGACTCCACTGGTAACCTCCCTCCAGCTTGACATTCACCTTTCAGTATGACCCGCTGTAGTCTCCCTTTTAACCAGTTCCTTATCCACCTTACTATATTCATATTAATCCCCATCTTCTGTAACTTAACGAATAACTCCCTATGTGGAACTGTATCAAATGCCTTGCTGAAATCTAAGTAAATTAGGTCCACCGCATTCCCTTTATCTAAAAGATCTGTTATCCTTTCAAAAAAGGAGATCAAGTTGGTCTGGCACGATCTCCCTTTTGTAAAGCCATGTTGTATTTTATCACAGTTACCATAATCCTCTATAGCCTTAAGTACTTTCTCCTTCAAAATTTTCTCCAAGACCTTGCACACTACCGAGGTCAAACTAACAGGCCTGTAGTTACCCGGATCATTTTTATTCCCTTTCTTGAAAATAGGAACTACATTAGCGATTCTCCAGTCATACGGTATAACCCCCGAGTTTACAGATTCATTAAAAATCCTCGTTAAAGGGCTGGCAATTTCATGAGCCAGTTCCTTTAATATCCTCAGATGGAGATTGTCCGGGCCCCCCGATTTAGTCGTATCCAGAAGCTCAAGTTTGGCTTCTACCTCAGGTAAGGTAATTTCCACATTCATGACCTCGTTCCCATTAGCTACCCTACCTCTATTCCCCAGCTCAACTTCACTCTCATTGAAAACAGATGCAAAGTACTTATTTAGACATTCAGCCATGCCTAGATTATCCTTGACCTCCACCCCATCCTCAGTTTTTAACGGTCCCACTTCTTCTTTCTTTGTTTTTTTCCTATTTATATAGCTAAAGAACCTTTCACTATTGGTTTTAATTCCCTTCGCAAGGTCCAGCTCAGCTTGATTTTTTGCATTTCTCACTCTCTCTCTACATGTTCTGACATCCAAAAGGTAGCTTTCCTTGCTGATCTCTCCCCTTTTCCACTCCTTGTAGGCTCTGTGCTTCCTCCTAATCGCCTTTCTGAGATGCTTACACATCCAGCTTGGTCCCCAGCTCTTGCCTATGCATTTTTTCCTTTTCCTTGGAATGTAGGCTTCAGATAGTTCTTGCAACTTTGATTTGAAGCAATTCCAAGCCTCTTTTACATTTACATTTCTGAGTTCTTCTATCCAGTCCACTTCCCCAACTAATTCCCTTAATTTTCTAAAGTTAGCCTTTTTTAAAGTCAAAGATCCTGGTCGCTGACTTATTTTTGTTTATCCTTCCAATTCGTTTGAACTGAATAAACTCATGGTCACTTGAACCTAAGTTGTCCCCTACAACCAATTCATCTATGAGATCCTCACTACTCACCAGTACTAAATCTAAGATGGCATCCCCTCTCGTTGGTTCGGTAACCATTTGGAGAAGGAATTTATCAGCTATCACATCCAGGAAAAACTGGGCCCTCTTATTACTACTAGCACACGTCATCCAGTCTATATCTGGGAAGTTAAAGTCTCCCATAATCACACAGTTCCCAGTAGTATTAACTTCCTTAAAGGCCTTAAAGAGGTCCCTATCCATGTCTAGATCAGATCCCGGCGGTCTGTAACACACTCCAAGCACGATTCCAGGAGAAACTTTAGTAGCTTTTTTCCCTAACATGATTTTTACCCAGATTGATTCTGTCTTGTTAATTCCATCACTTTGAATTTCCCTGCAGTCTATCTCCTCATTGACATACAATGCCACTCCCCCACCTTTGCCTTTATATCTGTCTTTCCTAAAGAGTACATAGCCTTCAATACTGGTACACCAGTCATGACTACTATTCCACCATGTTTCAGTTATCCCTATAATATCTGGTCTCACTTCCTCTACCAGTAGCTCCAGCTCCTCCATTTTGTTACCCAGGCTTCTCGCGTTAGTATATGTTTCTTCCTTACTGATTGCTTGTCTCCTTCATCTGCCCCTCCACTCCAGTGCTCAGTCTCTGCCCTCCATCTCTCCTCATACATACTGCCCTTCCTCTTCCCACACCCAGGCCCCCATAAACCCATCCTTTAATCATTCCCCAGCTCACACCACGGTATATCGTTAAAACAAAAAACAAGTTAACTAACAGGACACTTACATCATCCTGGCAGCACTGCATTCATCACTCATCCAAATGCCACCTACAAGCTCCTCTATCTGGAGCTAATGTCACAGACCTGGCACAGTCTGTATTAAGCCCAGAACACAGAATTGAAACCGTTTTAGTGGCACTGATGGATGATCTTCTCCTGCCAATGGACAGAAGCAGACATCCATTCCTCTGCTCCCTGACCTCTCTGCACCATTCAATGCTTTGAGCAATAAGATTCAGCTGTCTTGCATGAGACAGAGAGATGGCAAGGGTCCAAAGTAATGTATGAAATTGGTTTGAATTCTTCTGGAAGGACATACCCAAAAAGTAGTGATAGATAGAAAACGAATCCGCTACCTGTGGAGTTCTTGGAATCTCACAAAGATCAATTATCTGTTCCACTTCTTTTCACCATCTGCATGCAGCCATTAGGTAAACTGGTCAGATGACATGGATTCAAATGCCAGCAATATGCTGATAACACATACATCCTTTCCCACATACGACCACATTGCTACTGCCAAGGTGGGCCAGTGCTTGGACAAGATCAGCTGGTTGAAGCTGAACCTGAGCAAGACAGAGGTGATGCTGGTGAGAAGAGGAAAGCACTCTGAAGAGTCTAGATCCACAGTGCAGCCTCCACAAAATTGACCAATTTAGTCTGTAGTTTAGGATTACTCTTGGATTCCTCACAGATGCTAAGCACTCGCACAGCAGCATCTGTGAACATCACTTTCTGTCTTCTCCAGTTGATCAGGGGACTCTACCACATCCTGGTGAACCTGGACTCAGTTATTCACGCTTTCATTACCTCTCAGCTGGAGTACAGCTATCTGATAAACCTGGGCACACAGCCTTCACCATGTAGGAAACTCCAACTAGCACAGAGTACAGAGAATGTCTCCACAGCAATACAGGCTTCTGCAAGCACGTCAGACCTGTCCTCCATTGTCCATATTGGCTTCCACAGAACGTCAAATCAAGTTTAAGGTCTTCATCCTTATTTTCAAGGAGCTCCATGTCTTGGGCCCAAATGAAAGACCACCTGAAGTTCTGGGATGAAAACTGGTCAACAATTCCACTTCCTCGGCCCAATGGAACTCTCAGCAATAAGGCTAAAGCTCATCTGTGTAGGAGACAGAACTCACTTGGGGGCCAAGATGGGACTGTGGAATCAACTCCCTTAAGAGCTAAGTGCGAGTTACATTTCTTTGATCTTGTCTTATTATGTAAAAAAACCAAACAACCCCCTAAATCCTACCAAGACAAGATGCTCTACTGCACACCTCCTGTTGAGAGGATGAGAGGACAAACAACTCATGATAAATGGTAGTCATGTTGCTTAATGCATGACTAGAAGGAGCTCAGATACTATGGTTATGAGTGTAATCTAAGAATTTATATAAAGCAATAGAAATCCTGATCATCCTGTATAGATGCCACATCCTTTCATCCTCACTTTTATCTGTCTTGTCTATTTAGACTATAAGGCCCAGATTCTGAAAGTAGGCTTTGCTCATTTGGAAGGCCTAAATGATTTAGATGGCTATGCCCCACTTTTGAAAGTGAAGGCATTAGGAGCTTGGGTCCCACAGAAAGTCAGTGGAGCCCCAAGTCTGATTTGCTAATAAGAATAATACCACAGGGCATGGAGGGCTGTCTGTCATCAGAATCAGTATGGAAGTGCTCCACAAGGGATGGGAGAGGTAGGATTTCCCTTGGAATTCCGGATTTGCCCTGTTGTTGTTAGTCAATCACTTTCATGACTGCCAGATCGACACAATTCATTATTTTTTAAATGAGAACCAGCCCCGAGTTTATTTTTAATGCAGGAAATGAACTCTAAAAAATTATACTGAACCAGCATACAGGTGCTAAGTGTCAATAAAAAGACTCAAAGCAAACACAGTAAAAACCAAAACTCCACACAAGTAAGAAAAAGCCTGGTTGTCCTCCACCCTGTCCCTCCAATAGTCATTTACATCAATGCAATGCAGGGGGAAAGTGCTTCCATATCAGAGCTTCAGGTCTTTGCAGCCCTTTTGCACTCACTGGGCTAGATTCTCCCCGGCATTCAGATCAAGGCCCTTTGCCTAGGAGTACTCAGGAGAGGATCACAAAAGATGAAAGGAATGGAGAGGATAGCCCCATCCATGGCTATTAGCCAAGATGGTCAGGGACACAGCTCCATGCTCTGGGTGTCCTTGAACCTCCAGCTGCAAAAAGCTGGCACTGGGCAACAGGGGGGTGGATCATTCAAAATTGCCCTCTTCTGTTCATTCCCGATGAGGCACCTTACAAAGTCTGCTGTCGGAAGACAGCATGCTGGGCTAGATGGAGCTCTGGCCTGCCCCAGTATGGCCGGGCATATGTGAGGTTCCATGTGCCCGAGACTCCTCTCACTTGCACCATTGTAATTCCACAGTGCCATGTCCTGAGCTGGTACATATTGGCATTGCCCCGTTCCATTAGCATGCTGATGTACACTAGCTGCCAATCTGGCCCACTGACTCCAGTGAAATTACCCCCCAGTCGCTCCAGTAAAAGGACTTGTCCACATGGACTGCTGCTCCAGTTTAACATAAGGTGTGATTTTAAACCAATTTAGTTAAACCAGAGCAAAAGGAGGTGTAGAGACTCCATTTAAACCTGAATGATTTTGGTTTGTCTTAAATCACTTAGGAACAGATTTAAATTAAATCCAGAGAAGAGAATCCACATGAGGGACTGCACCAGTTTCGCTCTATCAGTGCAAATGTGTGTGGACACAGCCTAAGTGAGAGGAGACTCAGGCCCTTGCCTTCAGCTCCTGAATTGTGTCTCCCTTCCCTCTCTCCATACTACCCGCTGGGATACCCAGTTAAAGACAACAGCAGCAGGTGGGAATTGTTTTGCTCCTGCCAGATCCTTAAAGGTTATTTAATTTCTGTTTTGTTCAGTGAAATGTACTATGTAGACAGACCATGCTGCTTGGTCGGCTGTGTGCGCTCACAGGCACACAGACCCACACGATGCAATGGCAGCAGCTGCAGTCACAATTTCCCAGCTTAACAGAGAGCATTTTCACCAGGGCAAAAAACTCAAATCATCCTGCTACTCACCTATGCCCTCTTGGGCTGCAACCAATAAGGTGTCACTCCAAGGTCCACAGCCAGCAGAGTTTAGCACACACACTCTGATCATAAGGTCTTTTTGGGGATTCCATGTTGTAAGATTGGCTGTTGTCTCGTGTACTGTCATTTCCCCCTGAAAGCAGACAACAAGCAGTAACCTACATTCAAAGGAATGAGTGGAACCCTGTGCTTTTTATTACTAACTATTAAAATGGATCTCTGTGTCCAGAAATTAGAGCAAGGTATAGAGGCAGGACTCCTGCTTCTGTCACTGACTGGCCGTGTTCCCTTAGCTTTATCTAGTCTGTGTTCTATTTTCTCTGTCTCTAAAATGGCTATTATCTTCCTAGCTCCTAAGAACAGTGTGAGGCTTAATTAATGAATGCATTGAGGTCTTTGGATGACAGAAGCTACAGAAATGTATTCTTCTGCCCTTTTAAAAGACACCGTTCCTTCTGTTTCAAAGACATCAAGCTGCTGCAACTCGCCACAAAGCCACTGCCAGCCTAATCAGAACAATTGTTTGTTTTAATGTGTTGCCAAATTCCAAACATAAGCATTTGTGGCCAAGTCCCACGGAAGAGCACGTGGTCAGAGTATTTGGCATAATTTTTTGAGACCCCTTTTTATAAGTTGTAACCCAGCTGTCCAGGTAGAAAAGCTCTGGATGCAAAGGGGACATATGGGTGGCAGGGGAAGGAGGAGGCAAAGAAATGTGGAAATACATACACTGTACTCAGGGCCGGATCACCGCAGGGGCTATAAGGGCTGCAGCCCTGGGGCCCAGCCTCAAGGGGACCCCGAGCTGTGGCCCCTATGCCCTACTTATTTGGCCCTGCTGCCCAGCTGCCAGAACACAGAGCCAGTGAGTCTGGTTTGCAGTGCTGGGGAGAGGGGAGGGGGATAGTGCCAACGAATGGGGCAGTGGGTGGAGCCCTGGAGAGGCTGCTGCACTCTCAGCCCCAGACCAGCTGTTCTACCCCTGGGGTTGGGGCGAGCCTAGAGTGGGGCGGCTGCAATGGCGCCAGCCTTCCAAGCCCGCAGCACTGTTGGGCCACCATGCGGGAGCCCCGTGGCTCAGGCCCTGGTACAGTGGCCAAACAATGTTGCAGGCCCTGAAAGGCTATTGCCACTGGATGCTGCCCCACGCTGGGCCGGCATCACCCCTGGAGTACTGCGGGCTCGTGCCAACCAGCCCTGCTCCTGGGGGTGGAAAAGCAGGTTCAGAGCTGGGAGCACCGCTGCCAGCTGCAGCCTTTGGCCTCAGGGCCATGGCCCAGCCCGCCCCTAGGCTGATGGTGGGGGCTGGGTCCGAAAGCAAAGGGGGCCCACAGTGGGGTGCCCCACATAATTTGGCAGGCCAGGGCCCTGGCAGCCATTAACCCAGCCCTGACTGTACTAATACTTTGCACTTTCCATTTTCATATGCCGCGGTGCCTGATTGTCCAGTGCCCTGACCCCATCGCTGTGGTATCTGAGCACAACCAAACTTATATGTAAAATGATCAGTCCAAAGGACTGCTAGCTTGGAGATGCAGCCACTGTGTGCAGTTTACACACATGTACACACCCTGCTGTTGCATATTTTGCACACCCAAAACTCTCATTTAATGGTATTCAATTGATATGAACATGAGTTTTGGGTGTGCAAAGAATACAGAACTAGGCCAAATTCTCAGCTGATAGAAATCGGAGTAGTCCCACTGAAACCAAAGGAGCAATGCTGATTTACATCAGCCGAGGTTCTAGCCCGAGAGAACAGCACATAGGAGAGGCAGAGTGCTCTTGGAGACTCAGTTTAAATAGTCCATAGCTCTGTCCTGAAGGATTCCCCGTCACTCTCCCCACAGTTGATTTCTGGATGTGTTACCTGAGTGATGTTATCCTGAATCCACTCCAGCCTGTATCCCAGTAGGTTTTCTTTCAGCATATCTGGAGCCACACCTTCCCACCCCAAAACCAGGCTAGTGTCTCTTTGGATGATGTGGATATTTTGTGGAGAACTGCTTGGAGCTGGAGACAAAGAATGACAGATCCCCAGTCAATTCCCCTGCAGAACAACTGCTGTCCCCCACCATGGGAGGCCTATAGGCCTGCCCTCCACCTCCTTCTCTCCTCTCAGGGGAAAACCCAAAGGAGAGAATCTGGGGAGAAAATTAAAATCCCTGCTAAGTTCCGCTTTCTACGTTTGCTTTCAATTCTTCCCTTGGGCAATTTGGGGTTTGCTCCCATCCCGCTCACTCCTACAGAATAAGCAGGGGATTAGCCCTCCACTCCCTACAGATCTCTACCTCCTTATTCTGTAAAGCCACATGGATCTCAGAGATCTCCCAAGGCACTGGCATGTGCACACAGAAGCCTAGTGCCCACAGACTGGCCCCCAATTTATCTTCCACCAGCACAACGGGAGCTCCATAAGAAAGCTGTTAAGCATGCCCAGATAATACAGCTATGGGAGAGTGAGTCAATTTCCATTCTGCCTTGTGCGTGGTTGCCAGCCATATTCCAGCTGCAGAATTTTTATTACTGGGGATGATATGAGAAGCAGAATGAATGGGCCATCTTCATTCATGATATGACTCAATTCAGTTATACCAGCCACGAGTCACCCAGGGTATGTTTGGCCCAGTATATTGATTTTACTTTAAGATTCCAGAAAGGGTTTGTAGCTTTCATTTTTGACTTGTATACTTGCAGATAGGATCTAGCAGCTGGTGAGTGAAAATAAACATGGAACCAACCCTCAGAAAACAAAATCATGATAACAGCCACTTTTCTGACAATACAACCATTCATTTTAAGACAAATAATAGGGGCAAGACTTCAGAGACATCAGAGTGGATTTGCAAACAGATGATCTATAGGTTCCTTAAATTTCTGACTTAGTGAGTAGTTCAATTAAATCTATCAGTGGTTTGGCCTGAGCTTCCCTCCTCCCATCAGAACTGACTCATTACATAGAAACACTTTTAACTTCTCCAGCCTCTGACATTTGCTTACCTAACTCCAGGGTCTGAAAATAAACCCATTCTGTGAAAGGAGAGGTGCCCATCTCATTAGTGCACTGAATCCGCACACTATAATTGGTGGAATGTTTTAATCCTGGTAAATCACAGCGAAAAGGAGGGACGGGGACAACTTCTGTAGAGCCCTCGTGCTCCTCATGTGACTCAACAACCTGTTTCGAGAAAAAAAGCAAGAACGTATATTAGGATAAGGAGAGTGAACCAGAAGACTGAGCTGTACAAAAGGGTATTTGTTTCACACAAATGGCTAATTTCTGAACCAGTTCAGAACAAGTAGCAACAAATGCTGAATCAGCAGCATAATGTCATATTTAAAGGGACACTGTCAAATTAAAAGCCATGGGCCATCCCCTCCATTGACTTCAATGCAAGTACAAAGATTTATAACAGCCAATGATCTGGCCACACATTTAAAAATATTTCCTCACCTGCATTACAAATAACACAATGGGTTATTAAAAGTGAAAGACATTTTTAAATCTAAATTTACTTGATGCTAGGGATGCTCTTGTTGACTTTTTGTAGCTCTCTCAGCTTAGACAATGAAAAGAGATCAGTCAGCTTCACCCTGGTTCATTGTCAGTTCCTAATCAACGTCACTTTCTGGATCTCGTGCATTAGCACAATGCTACAGTGTTTGGATTGCAAACACTACAGAGGAAAGGATTTTTCTTTCCAACCCCAAATCCTCCCAACTGGAATTAAAGAGAAGAAGAATCTTGTGTTATTTCTCCAGGCCTTAGTTTCTCAAAAACAGAAGTTTTACCCAACCTGAATTTTGGATCACATTTGCTCTCACTGCATCCCTTCCGTAAGCAGACAGCTTCTGTACTAGCACTCCCTGATGGCCTGAAAAAAGGAGGAATCCACTGGGCAGCTCCAAACCAGCACATCTTACCCAAACACACCTGCCATGAGTCACTGCCAAAGCTAGGGACTTTGCAAAGTTTGTTTCCACTATGAATGTATCAATCAGCCTCATTTCCCCCCATTTTGACCCATTAATTTCTTTTGGTAATAATAATAAAAAAGCTCAGGCTGCGCACGGTATATAATAGGCAGATTCATTGTATCTGTTGTCAATCAATGCCATCCTGAGTTGGGTTGGAGCTGCCAGACTTTTACATTTAAATTCTGTCATTCTGGTACTGCTTCTGTTCAACTGTTTGAGGAGATTCAGAGCATCTGCATTCATTTCCCACCCCCACTCTCTCAAATCCCTCTTGCATTGAAGTGAGGAAAAGTGGCACTATTTTAGCCTTTTCAATGAGACGCTCACCACTGCCCATCTGAGCTGATAGTGCACTGACCCAGAGTGTACCCAAGGTGCCCAAGAACCAGAGCTGACATGCCCTCCATTCCACACCCTCCTAGCAGGAGGACAATCACTCATTCTTTGGGAGCAAGAGGCATGCATTTTCACATGGAAATGTGGGTCAACGGCTCTTGCAAAATCAGAGCTATGTGGTGGGAAGAGAGGGAAAAGGAAACATGAGATTTCCAGTGCAAAAAAACACTGCAGAAAATGCAGTTCCCTCAGTCTAGTGGTTTCTGTAAACAGAGTATTATTGTCCAGTTCACCTGAATGGAGAGACAGGCATAGGGCTAGAAAGGGCTGTGAGGCTAAAAAATGCTAAAGCCTGGTGTCTGGATGGAATCCAAGCTGTTTTGATTCTGCTCCCTTTCTACCCCTCTCTCTCTCCAAACCAGAGAGGAGACACTCAGACCCTTGAAAGATTAGCATTGCTAAGGCATGCACACCAGGAAGAATAGGCTGTGCCAACTTGAGCTAATGCCT
This sequence comes from Pelusios castaneus, assembly GCA_007922175.1. Lineage (NCBI taxonomy): Eukaryota > Metazoa > Chordata > Testudines > Pelomedusidae > Pelusios > Pelusios castaneus. The sequence goes on from ML685764.1 coordinate 2,121,557, forward strand.
CGCAAAGCATAGTAAGAAATTCATTTTGAGCTGCAAAGAGCAGAAGCAGCAGCAACAAAACCGGGAACCGACAGGGCTGTGCTTCTTTTGATTTGCTGCTCATAAACAGGGAAGAATTGGTAGAAGAATTGGAGGGGAAGTAGAAGTGGGTGGCAACCTGGGCAGCAGTGATCATGAAATGGTCAAGTTCAGGATCCTGGCAAAAGGGAGGAAGGAGAGCAGTAGAACATGAACCCTCAACTTCAGAAAAGCTGACTTTGACTGTCAGATAATTGATGGGCAAGATTCCCTGGGAGGCTAATATGAGGGGGAAAGGAGTCCAGGAGAGCTAGGAGCTAGCTGTATTGTAAAGAAACCTTATTGTGGTCAGGGCCATCCCTAGGGCGGAGTGGGGCCCAGGGCCAATTGGCCTGAGAGGGCCTCCACCCTACCCCATGGTGGAGGGGGAAAAGGTGGGCCCGCTCCGCCCCCAGCAATCAAGGCTACCCCCAGGGGAAGGTGGAGGATAGGTACAGGTAGTGGGCCAGGGCTCACGGGCGGGGGGATGGAATGACACAGGTGGGGGCAGGGACATTGCTGCCCCCCAAAAAACAGTCAGGGCACACAGCCCCCTATGGCATTCCTTCCCCCTCCCCCCATGTTCCCCCTCTATCCCCACCCCCTAGCAACCCCAGGCCCTAAGCTGGGCGGAGGCTGCACCAGGCCAAACAGCCCTGGGCTGGGCTGCTGGCAGAAGCTGTGTCAGTCGAGGCTTCTGCTGGGAGCTGGCCCTGGCCGGGAGCCTGCCGAGGCCACCGCTGTCGGGGTCCTAAGGCTGCCACTGAGGGTCAGCCACTGCCAGGAGCCGGCCCCAGTTGAGGCACCAGCGGCGGGGCCGGCCCCACCCTGGTCGCAGCCAGAGATGCTGTGTAGCACAGCAGGCCAGCCTGCAAACCCACCCCGCCCCTGAGCCAGCTGGCTGCTCCTCCCTGGGAGCGGGGAGAGCCGGCCCAGCAGAGGAGCAAGGCGAAGCGTGGCAGGACAGTAGGGGAGAATTTGAGCATCCCTCAGTACTGAAAGAACAGGTTCAGGACTAGTGAGAAAGACTGGACATGCACAAGTCCATGAGGCTAGATGCACTGCATCCAAGGATGCTGAGGGAGTTAGCTGATGTGACTGCAGAGGTATTTGCCATTAACTTTGAAAACTTATGGCAATTGGGGGAGGTCCTGATCGATTGGAAAAAGGCAAATCTAGTGCCCATCTTCAAAAGAGGGAAGGAGGAGGATCCAGGGAACTACAGGCTCAATGGGCAGTGATCAGTGGCTCGATGTCTAGTTGGCACCCGATATCATGCAGAGTGCCTCAGGGGTAGGTCCCTGTGGCCAGTTTTGTTCAACATCTTCATTAATGGTCTGGAGGATGGAGTGGATTGCACCCTCAACAACATTCACAGATGACACTAAGCGGGGAGGGTAGAGGTAGATACCCTGGAGGTTAAGGATCAGATACAACATGACCATCGGGGTTTGCTGCATGCAGCCCTTTGGCTACTCCGGGCCTACCACCACCACGGGGGGACCTTGTGGGTGGCCCATGTCAGACTCAGAGCTACCCACAGCCACTGGGGGACACTGCAGGAGGCCAGCTCCTGGTTCTGGCCCCCCCCACTGTCACCAGGGGACCCTGCGGCAGGAGCCCTGGCCCAGCTCCCCCCACTAGGAAGCTACACCCATTGTGGCTCTCAAAATACTTGGTTTTGAAAAAAAAGAATTTAAAATGGCTCTTCTTATCTTTTGGGTTGCTGACCCCTGACCTAGATAAATTAGAGCAGTGGTTCCCAAACTCGGGGAGGGGGGCAGTGTGTGTGTGTGAGGCGTGACAAACATCCAAGGGGGGCGAGAGGCTGTGAAATTTTCATAGTGAAAAATTTTTGCATCAAGAAACCCTATTTGTGGTTATTTTTAATTGTCCAATTACAAATTGAATTTTTGTTAAAAGGGGGTTGGATGATGGTAAAGGAGAGGTGGGGAGGCATGAGGGTTTCTCAAAAATCAGAAAGGAGGCATGATGCCAAAAAGTTTGGGAGCCTCTGAATTAGAGGATTGGGCTAAAAGGAAAAGTGAAGATTCCTGCATTTAAGATGGAAGAATCCCATTCACTGTTATAGACTAGAACTGACTGGCTAAACAGCAGTTCTGCAGAAAAGGACCTGGGAGTTATAGTGGACAAGAAGCTGGCTATGGATCAACAGTGTGCCCTTATTGTCAAAAAGGTTAATGGCATATTGGGCTGCATTAGCAGGAGCACTGCCAGCAGATCAAGGGATGTGATTGTTCCCCTTTCCTCAGCACTGGTGATGCCACATCTGGAGTATTATGTCCAATTCCCCACACCCCCCTCACCCCTACAGAAATGATGTGGACGTATTGGAAAGAGCCCAGCAGAGGGCAGAGAAAATGATTAAGGGGTTGGGGCACATGCCTTACGTCTGAAGAGAGACTGAGGGAACGGGTCTTATTCTGTCTGCAGAAGAGAAGAATGAAGAGGGATTTGATAGTGGCCTTCAACTACCTGAAGGTGGGTTCCAGGGAGGATGGAGTTAGGCTGTTCTCTGTGGAGGCCGGTGACAGAACAAAGAGCAATGGTCTCAAGTTGTAGAGGGGATGGTCTCAGTTGGATATTAGGAAAATCTTTTTCACTAGGAGGGTGGTGAAGCACTGGAATAGGTTATCGAGGGAGGTGGTAGAATCTCCATCCTTAGAGGTTTTTAAGGCCTGATTTGCCAAAGCCCTGGCTTGGATACCTCAGCTGGGGCTGATCCAGCTTCGAGCAAAGGGCTGGACTAGGTGACCTCCTGAGGTGCCTTCCAATCCTAATCTTCTATGATTCTATCCAGGCATCATTTCTGCTGGGGGGTTAAAAGTAATGTCTCCACAATGATTGTTTATTTTATTTATTAAATGGAATAAGCATCAGACGTGGACTTCTACTTCCTTGCTCCCTCCCCAAACAGGAAAGGAGAGAAAGTAGGTCATCTTATGCTGCATTTGTGCTCCTCGTTTATCTTTTAGCTTCCAATCCCTGCTTTCCAACAGGAGTGTCCCAGCACCACAGTGATTTCACCGACGCTCACATTAAAACTGGAACAGGGGAGGGGAGTCAAAGGGGGCTGCCTGAATGCTGTACAATATGCATATCTGACAGGTACACCAGATTAGGGAATGTGCCTGGTCTGACTGGCATGGGTTGTCTCTCACTGGTTGGCACGCCGTCACTGAATGCATGGCTCAGCTTCCAAGTCACACTGGGGCCAAATTTGCAAACCGGAATGCCTGAAGTTAGGCACCTACATAAATGGTCTGACTTGAAGAGGTGCTGATCTCCAAAATTTCCATGGCTTTCAACTAGACTAACAGGAACTCAGCACCTCTGAAAAATCAGACCACCTTTTCAGGTTCCTAAATACAGACACAGACTCCCAAACACAAGAGTGTTGGCCTACAAATCCTACCGCTCCCCCAGAAACGTGTGTGTGAAGGAAGGCATCACTGCGAGCCCCATCACAGGGATTCCACTGGCCACACAGGCCAGCAGAGTCCCGAGGGCCATACCTGAACCGTGCAAGAGTGAAGCGGCGAGCGGCCATCAAATCCCGGAACCCACAAAACGCTGGCATTGTTACTGGAGACTCGGGTTACGGTCACATTGAAAGGAGGGAGAGGCATGGCTATGATAAAACACAAGGAAACGCTTTAGTATACACAGAACCGAGCAGATGGTCACAGGGAATTAGGTGGAGGATACACTTGGGGGAGTTGAGTCTTGATCTTGAGCATATGTAGCTGTTGAACATCTTGAGGCCTCTGTGCCTGTCCCACACTCACCCTGCAGCAGCAGTTTCTTTCCCATGGGGCTGAGCACAGCTCCCTGCTCTGGCTCATTGGCTCTCACTGCTCAGAGACTCAGAGAAACCCACCAAGTGTTGTGTGATGCACACATCTGTGCACAAGTGGGGCCCTTCTTGCAATGCCCCACCCCCTTCCTGCCAGATGTGGGCCTGTAGAATATTCCCCTTCCCCTGAGACTCTTCCCTTTCACTGCAGTGCCTTCAGGATCTCCTCTCTTCCTCTGGTATTCTCACTCCATCCCAGCAGCGGCACTGTTCAGGAGTGAGGAACTAGTGCCCCCTGCCAAGACAAGACTCTAGCTCCACCTGCTAGGAATGCAGCGTGCAAATAGGACCCTCCTCCCACAATGCCTTGCTTCACCTTCTTCCTTGCCCTGGTGCTGCCCACCCTGGGGCTTTGCCTGTCCACTGGGGCATGTGTGGAGGATGGCTCAGAAACCTGATTTGGAGGAGACAAGCCCTCTCTAGTGCCAGCCGCTCCACTGCTTCTGATCTCAAATCCACTGAAGTCAGGCCTTTGGTGAGGTCCTGAGAGCTGCTAATGGGGCTAGCTCGTGGTATTCTAATTCCTACTCAACACCGAGCTTCCTCACTGTTGGGTCATTAACGCTGTATACAGACACACGGCATTTGTTCCAGACTTTTCTTCTAACATTTTCAAATGGAACTTGAGATGGTATGTCTGGGCCTATGGGTATTAGACTGTTTTATGATAGGGAAAATGAGGCATGGCAAGGTTAAATGATTTGCCCAAGGTCAGACTCCAAATCAGTAGCACAGCTGGGAGCAGAACCAAGATTGCCAGATCCTTTACTAGGGTGAGTTGATGGATCCTGTTTCAAAGACTTTGAAGTCCTTAGGACAGGGGCATGTCTCAGTCTATAGGTCAGAGGCTCCATTTCTTCCAGGCTGTACCCAACAGTGGAAGGAGGAGATATAAAATCACCTTTCCCCCTGCCCCATTCTTTGCCCTGCCAGCGTCCCAGTCTATCACTTGCATCAGTTGGAGGAGCTTCTGTTCTACTCTCATTTACACTTGGCTGCAACAGTCCCCAAGAGGCCATCCCACAGGTGTAGTGCAGCAAACCTAGTCCTGCTGAGCCCTCTCTTCAGGCTTCCTGCACTGAGGGCTGTGAGAGGGAGCTGAGTGTCTGCTCCCTTCCAATAACAAAACAATAATAAAGTATATGTACATTTCTTTATTCATACGAGTAATCCCATTGACTTCCGTGGGATTACTAACATTCTTAGGGTAAAGCATGTGTGTGTTTGCAGGATTGGGACCTAAATGAGCACCCCTGAGTTTACGGCAACTTTCTTAGGTGTATTTCTGAAGATACCAGGTAGAACACCTATGGCTAAAGTATAGGATTGGAGTCTTTAAAATAAAATAAATAAATAAAATCAGGGTTCTTTTCTTGAGTCTCGCACTGATTTTTGTGACATTTGGTGAATCATTTAACAGCTCAGTGCCTCAGTTTCCCTCATATATGAATTAGAGCAATGCCATCCTCAAAGATGTGCTGAGGGGATTCATTTACTGATGTCCAATTGTGAAGCATGTTGAGAACCTGGGCTAGTAAGAGCAAAGCATAATTATTATGAAATATATGAGAACTTTAGATCCATTAACATTCTATGCAAGTCTGGACACAGCCTAATTATTTACATGGTCATTTACTGTTAAAAAGATATATGTCAGCTTTTTTTAAAAGTATGTTTTTTCCCCCATGTATGGATTATTTGCAACTTGAAAGTTATTTTAGGTGAAGATAGGAGGCGAATGTAAAGCACAGCTGCTTTGTGGAGTAAGCTACATAGGGAAAAGGTAGCGTTAGTCTGGAATAAAAGCATCCACAGGGGGAACTGTTACAGAAGAATTATTGTGGAATACCTATTCTGCACTAGCCCTTCCAGTTAATGTCTCCATGTAGAGAAGCCTTTAGGGTCAGGTTGACAACTCCAAATGCTTTCTAAGTAAGTCATAAATCACAACAGAATAGGGTGTTGCATTCTTGGGCTGGTGGCAGTAGACATAAGTGACAACATAAAGGAAAACACACCCCACAAAGGGTACGGTCTACACTTGGATTTGAAGAGTTATTTTAAAACACATTAACTACTACAATTGTAAATTCTAGTACAGACACAAACATTTGTTCTTAACTGTGTTCAGTTCTAGGCTGCAGCCTGGAACAGTTGTGAATGTCTATACTCGAATTTACAATCACACAGTTAACACACAGCCCAAAACTCAAGTTTCAATATGTCCTAAAGATGAAGGGGAAAGCTGGCCACTCCTGGTTCTCTATTGAGTCAGTCTGTCTGAAAAGACACATGAAAAAAGGCTCAGGGATTCAAAGAATGACAGAAGACCAGAAATTATTGATGTTAAATGTGATTTTAAAGGCTATAGAATGCAGACGTCCATAAACTCAATGTCAATCTGTTGATTTGAATGGACACTGGTGATCTCTCACCCCCTTTTCAGAATCTAGTGAGATGCCAGTACACTGGTACAGAAGGAAAAGGCCTGTTCAGCTGTAAAGAGATCCACCTATCTCCAGAAAGATTTCCCCATTTACACTTCAGATCATGTTTAGTCACATCTCTTGCAACCAATCCTTCCGCCCTGCTTCGCACCTTTACAAGGAAAATCTGTTCTCTTACATCATGTTTCCATTCCTGACCCAGTTGTGGTTTGCTTTCAATTGCCAATTTCACTGCAGGCGTATGGGCTTGCATATCAAGCAGCGAGCAGCCATTACAGCACAGTGTATTGTTCCATCTGCTGAGAGCTCCTCTCAGCTCACTTCTAAGGTGGCTGGGTGACAGCTTTTCCTCTCCCCCCCCCCCGCCCCCCCAATTCTTCTCTGCTGGGGCTCTCTCACCTTTAATCCGAACAGTGGCCGTCCGAGATGAAGACAGTCCCTTTACGTTGTGGGCTTCGCAGGAGAAAACCGTGCTTTGATTAATACCTGGATATCAGCCAAGGCAAGACAAAGAAAGCAACACAAACTGCTGTAGAGTCGAACTTCAATCACAAACAGAATCGCAGTGGCATCTGACATCCAGCTCACACGATAGGTGCACCTAGGGGCAAAGCTGGGGGCCAGCCAAGAGCAGGTGGATTTTAGTGTAATTAACGTGTCAATTGCTCATTGTAAAAGGGAGAGAAATGTGGCATTGTAGGCGAGCCCATGTCAGCAAAACAAAGGGGAGAGAGGGACACTGGGAAGGAGGAGATCAAAACACTAGGCTGGAAGCTGTCTCAGCATCCTTGCCATCTCATTACTGTTAGCCTTGGTCTCCTTCTCCCCCCCACCCCTCACATCCCTTTTACTGTTTGTGACACTCACTGCTTAGAGCTCTGTGGGACAAGGACCGTACCTGGAACAATGGGGCCCTAATCCTCATCAGAACCCTGGGGCACTATCGCAAGGAATCCAGGTTGGGCCACGAGTAGGCGAGATTTTGTATTGGCATTCTAGGACCTGAATGTCCCATGCCTTAGGCAGCTGTTAAATCCCAGTGCAAATGAGGGCCAAGTGCATGTAAAATGGTACTAATCAGAACAGAGGCATTTATAGCACTTTGCACTGGGGTAAATGATTACCTAAGGCACAGGACAAGGGAGTGTTCAGGTTCCTAGTCCCCATCCACCATTTCTCTACACTTCAAAGCCAAAATACAACACAGTACTCTTGGCAAACTTCTTAGGAAAAGCCCAAGTCTGATGTTTACAGATTAGTCAGGATTGAGTGGCATTGACAAAGCGGCCTGGAGAAGCGTGTCCAGCACCTGCCCTTCTTACATTTGGCCTGAGTCTGCTTTATGGGTTCTGATTTAGGGAGGTCAATGACTGCTGTAGGAGCTGGGCTTGAAAGTTAGGGTGGAGATGCAATTTCTCAGCCCTGGAGTATCTTGCACAGTGCCTGCCCTTGCTGTGCTTGACTCATCTTCAGGGGGATTGAAACTGACAGGGACTGAAAAGGAGGAGGGGTGGGGAAGAGGCGGAGGAGGAAAGGAGAGACTACCATATGAACAAGGGAGAGAATGACACATTTTAATACCTTCCACTGATCCCACCAAACCACAGCAAAAGACATTTCAGCTGGCAACAAATCAGGCAATATTATTTGGATTCCAGCAGCAGTGCCCAAAACATGGCAGGCAATTTCCCAACATCAAGGGAAACACAGTCCCAGCCCAGAAGATTGTGAACCGAGATCCCATCACACCCTTGTCTGGCAGCTGTACTGTCCCAATCCAACAATCCTTTCCCCATTCAATCAGGGGCCAATCGTTTGCTTAGACCCCAAGACATTTGCTTTTTAGTTATAGCTTTATTATTATTTTCCTTATCAATTTGATACATTCTTCTGCCCCCACAGACCTGCGGTTCTGATATGCCTGGGGACTCTGATCAGCTGGGTCAGCATGCATAGCTTCACTCCTGTTTCGAAGGCAAGATCCAACAGGCAAAGCCTGCAGGACGCTGGAGAGTTAAATTTCCTAAGCAACCACTAGTTGGGTTTCAAATCAAGAGGATTATTTTTTTTAAGGTATTGAGTAAGTCACAGACTGCTCAATGCTTAGTGTTGAGCACTGCTCTGCCTGGCTGGGGAGCTACGTCTCAAGTAGACCCCGGCTTCCTCCCACCACTGGCTTGCTCCACAAGGACAGAAGGCGAGGGATCTCCAGTCTTAGCAACCTTGTCCTAACTGAACTCTCATCAGAACAACGCTGCCCTAAACCAGGAAAAGCTGTCGGCCTCTTGGTCTGCGAGTGTCTGGGGGAGGAGGGGCACATGAGGCCACCTGCAAGGAATGAATGCACTAATAATGCAGCTGGAATCTAATCCATCCTTGGTATTCTGGGGACTAGACAACCCTCTGCTACGGCCCCACATGCTTTTCTTAAGAGATTAAAGTTCTATGAGGCACCATGTGATCAGGGTGGTGAGTAGAGACTGTTTTCTTGGCCTCTCTCCCTTCGGATGGTCTGTCACTCTTGTTTCTATTTCAACTGGCAGATTATACCGCCAAGGAAGATTTACATTTCCTTCTCAAAGCAGCAGAAAACAGCAACCCAAGAGATGGCACAGGTGAGAAAATCATCATGAAATGCAGCCCTTATTTTGCTTCACATATAAATGAGGCCCTCTGGAAGGCTTAATATGACTGGCGGATTGGAGAGTCCAAAGCCTGGCCAAAGACATACAGAACCAAATGAATCCCTAGTACACCTGCACTGATGTGAATGGATTTCACCAAGGATAAATCTGGCACACAGACCCTATTTTCTGTAAGGTACTCATTCAAATATGGTATTGATCCCACAGCGTCACCCTCTGATGGCTGGCTGGTGCTCAGTGTGAATAGCTGCAGTCCAGCTGCGAGGGACAGATGTTCTTTTCTCCATTGGTGCCCCTTGTAGGCAGAGAAGCCAAACCACCTTTTCATCCCTACGGTTTTTCCTTCCAGCTCAGAGCTAACGAACACCGATAGGAAGGTCTGCTGTTCCCAATGGATCTGTTCCAGGGCAGACAGAGGCTCTGGTGTCCAAGGCTGTGTCTGCCACCTTCAGCAGTAATCAATTCACTCCCCATTTTTCAAACAATTCAGCTAGGTGACAAAAGTTAACTGGGCCGGTGTCCAGCATGGCTGAGGTAGAGGGGAGCGTGCAGCATGGCTGCCGGCATGAGAAGGAGCAGACCAGTGTCCAGTATGGCCCCAAAGGGCTCGGGGGAAGAGCAGCATCTGGCATGGCTGTGGAGGGGAAAGAGGGCAACATAATGTGCCCAGGAGGGCTGTACGGGGGTGGGCATTGGGTACAGGCATGGAGGAGGTCCTAGGAAATGATTACTTCTTTAGGTGACCTGCACCATGTACTGGATCCATGTTTGTCCTAATTTCCAGATTTCCACATCACAGCACAGCCAAGGCCAGGTCTCACATTACACAGATATCTGCCTTGTCATACGGCAGCGAGCCCACTTTCTTCTCCTCACCTTCCCCCCTTTGCCTGCCAACTGAGACTGATCTTGGAAACAGCCTTACCTGACACATTTAGGATGGAGGGGGAGATGTCAGGAAGCCCAACTCTGGAGTCTCCCATCCACCAGACAATTGTCACTGGCTCAGGAGGGCCAACAGCAGCGCAGAACATGCAGAATGGGGTGTTAGGGGACACAGACAGATCTTCCGGCTCCACAGTAAAATAGGGCACACCTAGAAAGGCAAACACAAAGGTGTAGCAGCAGGAGAGTTTCCCTTTGCCTCCACCAGGACATTCCCACTCCTTCTATTGACACTAATACCTAGAGAGCTTACAGGGCAGCTGTCCCCTGGAGATCCAGCACACTCCTCAAACAGCAAGGGTTACATTTTCAAAAGCAACTCAAGCCATTAAGGCCTCCACCTCTCATTCAAAGTCAGTAGGACCTAAGCACCTGCTCCCTGGGGTGATTTTGAACCCCACCCCCCATGCAATGGAATGCACCCCTGTATTCATACCCCACTGTAATAAACTGTGCTCAAAATATGCTTTGTGAGGAATCATTTGAAAACTAAATTACTCATTGGTGAATAATATCATGGTGAAATGTGTGTAGCAACATTCTATGTAAAGTTAAGAAATCCCTGGTGTGATGCTAAAGGCACATAGCATGTATGTTTGTTTATCTCAACTTGCATATAAGCTGAAAACATCTGGAGGGGTAGCTGAAAACAGAGTGCTCAGACAATGAGAGGGGGAAGAAAGAAGACAAAGAAAACCTGCACTTCAGCATACACAGGTGAAAAGGAACAGCATGAAGCCTCCTTCCTCTGCCAGACTCCACGTCTCCTCGCTCTCAGCTGGAAAGAACTTTAAGTGGGGATCATGCTCAGGAAAATTCTCTCAAAGGGTGACTGATCTCTAAAAATAAGGTGCAAAAAACAATCCAAGTTCTCTCTCCCTACCCCCCTCTCTCTCTCTCTCTTTTCACCTGAGACAAGAAGAGAACATGCCTTTGAATTTTGAAAGCAGAGACTGGCCTGAGAGTTTGATCAGCAGTATATTGAAAACATGTGGGAAGAGCTTCACCGTGAACCAAGTCTAGTTTGAATTTAAAAAGTCTTTTATTTTTATTTTTCTTCTGAGTTAAATGCCACATTACTTATACTCACTTAAATTCTCTCTGTATAATTAACTAAACTTCTCTTATTCTGTAATTAAAACTAACCCAAACAATTCACAACACTGGATAACTCCATTCAAGGCAGCAGACTTGTGTGTTGATCCCCTTAGAGGGTCAATGGACCTAATGTATCTGGACTGTCCAGGAGAGGTCTGGAAGCAGTCACCCTGCAAGTAGTAACCAGGGCTGCTGGAAGCCAGAGCATGGCCCGTGTTTGTTGACAGGCTGCAGGAGTCAGAGCTGCTGGACTAGAGTTAGTGGACCAGTGCCACAGGACTCCTTGTTTATTTTGCTGGACTAGAGCTGTGGCTATACACGATCATTCAGAGTGTGGCCTGTGTGCTGTCTGAAAAGAGTCCAGGTCAGGAGCTAGAACAGCAATGCACTGTGAGGCACCCCAGGTTTCAGGGCCAGACTGATACAGCCCCTCACACATCTGGATTGCACCTCAGAACGTGAAACCCACCTTAAACGAGTAAGCCTCAAAAACACCTGAGGTGGCTTTTTAATGACAATGTGAGCCCTATTTTACAGATGGGACAATTGAGGCCCAGAGCTTCTCTAACCAACCTATCTATTAAAATGTTTTATACATAGAAAAGATGCCAAGCCTAGGGTCTAGGTTCCTTTACCCTGCATTAAAAATTCAGTCCATAATAATGTTGGAACAGCAGCTGCATTCAACTACAAATCAAAAGGGAACTAGCCAAAGATGCACTTGTCACAAGTCAGGGCATCTGTATCTGTATTCCCCCTTCATCATCTACCAAGGGCACTCATGTGTAGGCTTCTGGCTCCAAGTCATCACCTCTCGTGGGCAGAGACCGCGTCTCTCTCCCCCCCTGATGAGGGTTCCTCCAGGCTGTACAGCTCCCTGCTTGCACTGAGAGGACCCCAGCAAGTCTGACTGCCTAGGCACGCCTGCTTTGCCTTCTCCTCAGAAGCTATAAACAGCTGTAATTGTTCACAGGACAGTTACCACACGGCCCTTTCTAAGCAAGCACACTTGTTCTTAAGGTGAAAGCATTCCAGGGAAACAATGAAACGGTAAAAAAGCCTCCACACAGGCCAATAAGCTTATCAGAAAGTCCCACTCCAACCATGGCTCTGAGAGGTGATCAGTCCTTCCAACCTCCACAAGTTCAGAACAGCTGTTGGCTCAGAACAAGCAGACATAGATAGGCCTTTGATCCTGCGGTCCTGGAAACATGTAATCAGCAGACAATTGACCTCTCCTCAGGGCAGAGCTTCAAAAGGCTGGGGTTTGCATAACCAGAGGCAGCAGGGGAATTTGCATTCACCTCCCCCTAGCCTAGATAATTCCCAGGAGTTCCATTTCACATATATTGTCCCAAAAGTTCATTCTTGACTGCCACACTTTGTTCAATAAAGTCCTCTGCTCTCCCCGGCCCACAATGATACATAACCTTTGCATTTAATACAATGGACTCCAAAGACAGACACTTGCACTTAACTCAGTAAGATCCCCCAAAGAGACTGCAGGAACTTGCCGTATCTGCCCCAGAAATGAAAGAAAAAGCAGTCCTTACTGTCCTCCCCTCCAAGCCTGGCTGAACAGATGGGCTTTGTAGCTGTTCTGAAGGCTAAAAGAGTCAGGCTATCTCACACCAGTAGGGAGAGTCCAGACCTGGTCTGTTGGCAGCTCCTTCTCATGTGGTCTGATCCTACGCCCATTAATTCCCATTGATTTTAAAGGGCTTTGGAGCAGGCCCATAACAGCATCTCAGCAGGCTGCAGCTGTGTCTCCGGATTTTATCCTGCTGTTCATCACTACAGTATCTAAGATCCCAAGTCATTCAACTTTACAGATCCAAAACAACTCAAACTTTACCCAGGTACCAGTAAGTGCAGATCCTGGAGCATTCATGACACGTGCTTCTGGTGAGATACGTTACTTAAAGAGAGGGCTACCACATTCTGCTTCAGTTTCTAGGTTGAGTTATGGTGCAAGCCAATGTAGAACACATTTCAGTAGTCAAATTTTGAGGCTGGTGGTGGTGGCAAAAATCTGCGTCCAAAAGGAAAGATTGCACTCTCCCAGCTGGACAAAAAGGCTTCTGTGGAAACTACTGCTGTAAGATCATCTACTAACAGAAGCTAGGAACCAGAGTCACAGTCAGACCTTGGATGCTAAAATGAAAGCCCTGAAATCTGACCTAAGTAAATGGCCTGACCGGCTTTCGTAGGAGCTGCAGATGTCCAGCATTTTAGAAAAGCAAACCATTTATTTTATCTATGTGGCTAGATACAGATTTAGATGCCTAACTTTAGACCCATTCGAGTTTGAAAACTTTTGGCTTGAAGTCTACCAGTGCTACAGCTCCATTGCTGTGGCGTGGACACTTAGAACAGTGACAGAAGGTCTGCCGAGTCATTTCTAAGTTACAAAGTGCGAGAGCAACCTTAGCTTTTCTTGTTAAAGTCGTCACATTCTCCACAGGGCATCTATTGTGTTACCTCCCCAAGTAGCATCCTGTTATATACAAGACAGACTCTGCTTTCCAAACTGGAATCCCAGGTTCAGACATTTTGCTTTCCTAAGTTCTTGGATAAAGAGTTTCTCAAGAGGCCCAATCCTGAAGTCTTGATTTAGGCAACATCCCCACCTCAGGCCCTAAGATTTCTGCCTGACTACAGTCTACAACAGTGGTTCCCAACCTCTTTGGCTCATGGACCACAGATATCATATTTACAACCCTGAAGGGCCCCCAGTCTCCTCCAGCAGCTTCCCCCGCCCCCACATCAGAATGGAAGGAGTTCAGTGAGGAGGCTGCCTCCTCTCTGATCGCCTCTCTCCCCGGCTGCAGTAGAGAAACTGCACGCATCCTGCAGCCCTGTGTGCTCCACCTGGGTCCTTTGGCAGCGGCTACTTTCTGGAGCCAGGGGGACAAAATTCCCTCTGGCCCCAGCAGGAACCCACCCTGGCACCTAGGGACCCAGGCAGAGAACTTTGCTCTCTGCTGGAGCTGCGGGGAGAGGAATGCTGGTCTCTCCTCCCTCTGGCCCCAGCAGGACCCCAACTCCAATAGACCTAGGCAGAGTGCTTTGCCCTGCTACAGCCAGGGGAAGGGGAGTGCTGATCTCTCATCCCCTTGGCTGCAGCAAGGAGCCTGAACCAGTCTTTTAGACACAGGAAAATATGTTCCAGCCGGGTCCTTAGACACCACACAGCAGTGTGTTGCGAAGAGCTGGGGAGATGGCTGGATTCAGCCTGGGAGGGATGAGTGGGCTGGTGTGTCTTGTAGGGTCGGGATATGCTGTGAAGTGTCTCGTGACCACAAAAGGTTGAGATCCACTGCCTTAGACAGCAGCTCCATTCTTCAGTCAGTGGGAGGGGAGTGGCGGCCACTCTGAAAACCCCTGTGGGCCACTTTTGGCCCGTAGGCTATGGGTTGGGAACCACTGATCTACAAGATTTGCCCTTGGACTTTCGATAAATAAATGCACATCAACTCATTCAAGTTTACCTTGGCTAGATAATTCTAATAACCTGCATTTGTGTAGTGTTTTCTCCTGAAGGATACCAAAGCCCACTAAAAACTGTATATATAGGAATCTCACACTCATCCGTCTAATGCAGCCACCTTTGGAGCAGAACTCGATAGCCATTGTGAACCAGCAAAACTACACAATTTGGGGTATTTTTAATTATCAACATTTTTCTCCAGTTGAGGCTGCAGAGGAATCGTTACAGGGACAAAATGCTGGGATTGAGTCAGGACGGACAGCAGGGTGCACATCCTACTTCTTGGGAAAACCACTGTGAATGCTTTAATGACTATGCATGACTAGGAGCTTGGTTTTACATCTTGATCCAGAACATAGCTGTGCCAGGGCACTGATTCAGCTCTGGCCCAGAGAGACAAGTATCACCTACTACCTCATCCATGCAACTTCCCGGTGGAAACTGGTTCCTGTCAAAATACTAAGCAGTCCTAATACTTAAGACCCAGTATGAACATAGCCTAAGGCGGTATGGCTGTAAGCTATAAGAAGCCACCTATCTGCTCTGGCTTGGGTAACTGTTGGACAAATGTGTAGAGGCTTTACAGTTACCAGGCCAGATTGCCATGGGACATGCATTAAAGCCTATATACTTAACGTGAGTCAACTCTGTGGTCCCAAAAGCTTCCATTTGTAGCAACGCTGGTTATGGAAGTTGTAAAGGAAAGTGCTTCTCCTAGAACCAAGAGAATGGTACTAAAGCTGTGGTCTGTGGATAAGCAAAGTCCATGAAGCTTTTCCTGGTGATCTGCAGCATGAGCCATTTGGAGATCCATGCAATGAAGGATTAGGAGGTTGGGGGGGGAAGTTTGTCCATGAGAGGATCCCTCACTTACTTTCCGGTCCGTAGAATTAAAAACAGACAAACTGTGAACGAACACACACTCTGCCAGTGCCATTGCTACCATTATCACTTCCGACTCCCGTTCCTTAATTAGTTCATTGCAGTAACTTAAATTCCCTGCTATTGTCCAAGCTGAAAAGTCCTGGTAAGCCTGAAGCAATCTCCTCTGACCTCTTCTGCTAGTGTGATCCCAACAAGCGAGAACCTTGAACAGAAGCTAGCTCTACTCCTTACCTTCCACTATGAGCCACACTTGTTGCGATTCTTCCTTCTTCCCCTTGTTCTCAATTTGGCACCAGTACTTCCCAGAATCTGTCCGCTCAACGGATTTCAAACTGAAAAAAGTGAAAACCCATTTGATATTTTACATTTATTAAGCAACTTTCATCCCACAGGATCCTAAAGCTCTTTACAAACTAGATAGACATGCAACACCACTAATACGTAGCCACCTCTAGGGAGGAGGGCAGTCAACTAACCGGCACAAAGCATGCGGCACAACAGTGGATAGAGAAAAGAAATACTTTGGGTCAAGCTTTACGTCTGTGAAAGGTGTTAGGGGATTCTTAATACCTGCATAGAGCAGATGGGCTTCATCTGAAGTATCTACTAACAGGAAACAGCATGCCACTGAATTCACTTGTCTTGAAAATCTGAAGAGGCGAATTAACCCACAGGATTCTGACCTTGTGACTCCAGGGGGTCCAGCTGTTCCAACAATGGAAGCTTGGACTACTAACTCATCCCTAGCCAGAAGCTCCAGTTCACATGCCTGCCAAGAACGCCAACCCTGTGCTTTCATTAGGAGCAGGACGGAATGCACAAACCCTCATACAATGACTGATCAGTCAAAATTGGCACTCCTTCCCTCTACCCCTACTCAGCATTATTCTTATGCCAGGAACACTTCCAGCTATCTGATCTGTTCATTCCACAAATCTCTTGGGCCAGGTCCTCAATGAGTGACGTCAAGGGAGCCACGCTGATTTACATCAGCTGAAGATTTGATCTTTCAGGCCCAGTCTGTTCTCACTCAGGTGCAGCTCTCACTGGCTTCTAAAAGTGTTGACCCATGTGAATGAGGGCCTATGTGGTATCAGAATTTTAGACCTCAAATCCAAGGGGGAAATTTTGCCCTCAGTTACAGGACAAAAATTGGTCCAGGAGTTGGGGCTTCAGGTACCACAAACCTCAGAGGAAGTGAGAGTGTGCTTTGATTATACTAATGCAAAATGCACCATTGTGATGCTGCAGCCATGCAATTGCTGCCATGCAGGGACCCTGAGCAGATCTGATGCTCCTTTTTTGATGCCAGCAGTTGGTCTTGGTGACAAGGGTGAATGTGCAAAGGAGGGGGGAGGGGGGAGGGGGAAGAGAGCTTGCTGAAATGCACAAAATGCTCCCACTACAGCCTGACTTTCAGAGCTGTACCTTCAGATGAAACCAGCTGTCCCGCCCATCCAGCCGCATGCTCTGAAACACAGTGACTGTAGGAGAAAGCCATAAAAAAGTGGGTGGTTGACACGATCACTTCAGGAGGAAGAAGGAAAAAAGAAGAAAATGGCCATATCTAGATCCAGCTTCCAGAGTCAGCCCTGGTGCTCTGGAGCGGTTGTCAGTGCAGGAGTGAGAAAAGGGCTCTGGTGATCAGACCATGAGACAAGGGAGTGTGGGAAGACAAAGAAGTCCTTAATCTCAGGGGAAGGGTATATGATAGTGCTCCAGGGTGCATTACTGCACCCAGATTTTTTTCCCCTATTAGAAGAATGTCCACTGCAGCCCAAGTCCATCTATAATCAACTCTTGGCTTCAAGACTTCAGATGGTCCAGTGTAGGGTTCAGGAAGAAGTTATCCCCCGATGCACAACTGGCTAGATATATTCTGTTTTGGGAGGTTTTTTTATGCTTTCTTCTGAAGTATCAGAGATCAGCCATAACTGGAGATGTGACACTGGACGGGGACGAGTGCTGTGAGGTGCTGCAGAGAAGCCTGGGTCTAGATGCCTGGCTTGTGGTCTTGTGCATATACTCTGGTTTGGGGTCAGGAAGGAATTTTCCCCTAGGTCTGATTAGCTGGGATTTGGGGGGGGGAGGGAATTGCCTTGCTCTTCAGCATTGAGCATGGTTCACTTGCTGGGGTCATCTGGGCATATCCTACCTAATCCCTTCCCTGCTACTGCAAGGGTATTTATTGAACTGAAGTGCTGTAGCCCAACTCACTCAGCACAGGGGTAACCGTAAATGTAATGGCCTGTGCTACACAAGAGGTCAGACCGTGTTTGACTGATCCCTTTGGGCCTTAACCTCTATGACTCCATGAAATCATAGGGACTCACGGTGACAGGAATTAAACTCCAAGATTTGCTAATTCCAAAAACAGAAGGAAGCCTGTGTTTGCAAATGGGCAATCCTAGAAGGCGCTGGCAGTTCCAAAGTCTACCCCCTCTCAGGGCTTGCTGTTTGCACCACACCCCTTTATTCACAGGGAAAGGAGTCCAGCATGGAGTATGGGCCCTTGCTTAACCCAGTACCACCCTCCTCTCCTTTCCCCGCTGGAACACAGGAGAGGCCTCCTCCTGCTGAAGAAAAGATATAAAAGGCTGGCTCTAGAGGCAGCTTTCTGGGCCTCCGACAACAGCAGGCCTGATGGAAATGCTGGAGTAAACGTGCTGGAAGGGTTCTGGTGGAATGACTAAGGGATGGTGTGCATGACAAATCCTTCTTTCCAAACTGGTCTGAAATCTGGTCCCAGGAGTGTAATTGTAATTAGGACACCTAACCCTATTAGTCAGAGAGAGGGAGAAGAAAATTAATGAGTGTAAGAGAAAGAGAGAGAACTTATTTATACATGTCACAATTTAAGCTTCCAGCAGCACTGCAGAGTTTATTAGAACGAACAAGGTGAAAGCAGTCTGCCATGCTGCTACTTCTTGTGTGTTTGTTTTGTTCTGTTCATTTTCCATTGCTCACTGAGAGCCCACCACTGACCATCCAGAAGACGGAGGCAGCATGGACAGAACCAGCGAAAGCTTTCCCTAACCACTCTAGCAATGATGGGTACCTCTGACCTAGTGAGGTCCCTACAGGAGTAGAAGGTGGTAATTCAGTGTCCAGCGCCATTCACTTCTCTGCTGTGACTAGCAACAAGGCTAGTGCTTAGTGAAGAAGTACTTACTGGCAAGTGGGCTGACACCACTAATCCATCTCTGTGACCACTTCAGGTGGCAATGATTTTTCAACTCAACTGTCTGAAGTAGGATTTAAATTGGAGATTTAATAATGCTATTCTGTGCCCATGATATCACTCAAGTGTGCATACAACACAGAACAGAGGGAAAGTTTTTAATTTTTAATTTTTTTAAGGGAGAGGAAAGAAATATGGCTAAATAGATCTTTACAGTTCCAGCACATTTTCTAGAGGACTGAATGGCTTAAAGAACTGCTATTAGGATAAGCAATACTTTTCACTCTCAGTCACCTGCCTATCTATCACAAGCATTTGCAAAGCACCCATCACCACAGCATCTAGGCTCCTTGTCAGATTTCACCAGCTACAAGCCAATCCTTCCTTAGTGACTTAAACACAGTAGATCAAATTCCGCTCTCAGTTAGGCCCAGGCAAGGTATAAAGGTAGAGTCGCATTGTGGTCAACAGTGTGCTACTGATGTAACTGACAGCAGAATATGGTCCAGTAGCTTCCATGATATTCCGCCTCCTCCACCTCTTTTGTACCTGAGGAAACCGATCCAGTGTTCTTCATCTACAGGAATGTACACCTGGTCTACACTCTGCACCACCGCTCCATCCTTCATCCACAACATCTCTGGGTCCTCCTTTCCCTCGAGGCTGCAATTTAATTTCACCGGCTGACCCTGGGACACGTTTAATTTGATTGGAGATCCTGTCAATTTCACACCTAAAAAAAAAAAAAAAAGACTCCTCCTCCCCAGCCCCAAAAAAGGGGGGTTGGAGTACAGCAAATTAATCTAGGTTGGTGGTCTGTAAGGACATATAGTACAAGAACACACTGCACAGTTTTCTATCTGCCTCACCAGAGCCTTATGATGTTTGTTTCATGATTATAAGATGAGAACACTGAAATTACAATTATTTGAAAATGGTGGAAACAGTCTATAGAGGTCTTCTTCAAAGTCAGTGCTAATTGGATAACAGCAGAGTGAGCTTCCACAAAGCTACACCCAGTCACAGCTAGCTAGAAATGCTGTGAGCTTCTTCGCAGCAGTGCTCTGACAATGTCGATGCACATGGGTTCCCTCAGAACAGTACCATATCTCCCACAAGCCCCTTCTTAAATCTCAGCTGCTCTGCCATGTTCCTATGCTACTAATAAATCATCACTGTTCCTCTGTATGCATTTGTAAAAACTGGGATTCAGACTCGCTCACAAGTTACTCAGTGTACCCGATTACAAAAACTCCAATGCAAATTTATAAACCGAGTGAAAGTGATGCCTACTTCAAAGTATACCCATTAGAGGGAGATGGGGGAGACAATTTTAGCCAGGATGGGCAGGGATTGCTGTTTGCCAGAAGCTGAGAATGGGCAATGGAATGGATCACTTAACGATTACCTGTTCTGTTCATTCCCTCTGAAGCACCTGGCAATGGCCACTGTCAGAACATAGGATGCTGGGCTAGATGGACCATTGGTCTGATCCAGTATGGCTATTCTTATGTTCAGAATACATTTTACCATAGTGGGGGGGCGGGGCCTGGAGGAGGGCGGAAACACTTCAGTCAGCCACTATGTACCTTGAGGCCAGAGACAAGGGGCCTAATTCTGATCTGTTGTCCTAGTGTAAATCTGGACTAATTCAACTGAAGTCAATGGAGTTACTCTGGCTGATATGGGGGTAAAAGTGCTCAGCACTGGGCCCAATGCACAGTTGTGTGGGGTGGGGTCGGGGAGCACTGCCCTCTAGGAGAAGTAAATGTATGGAATATGTCACACCATGTAAAAACACAGAAGCCAGCTGGGTAAAAACATACAACCAATATGTGCAGATAGGCAGACAGTGAGGGAGCAAAGGAGACTTTGGTACAGCAGAAAGGTGGAAGACAAAGGTACCCAGTCCTGTTGGGGAAAGTAGCCTTTTCCTGTCCATTTGTACAGGAACTGGCAGAGTAGAAAAAACCAGTGATTGAGTCTATTCTGATATCCTGCCTTTGATAATGGCCTACACTGGATCCTTCTGAGGCAGGTGAACCCCTCCACCACATTGCCTGTGACCAGCCACGCAGAATTAAGACCCTAGCTCTGCTCACAGGCAGTCAGCTCTGCCACAGGATGACATTCCAGCCTAACAAACAAGGAGTCTGATGGCACTTTTAAAGACTAACAAATTTATTTATTGCATGAGCTTTCGTGGGAGAAAATCCCACTTTGTCAGACACTTGAAGATTCCAGCCTACAACACTTAATTACCAAGGCTGCCCTTCATTAAGCATGCAGTCCTGCTGTTCTCAAACTTTTTTCATAGGATGAACTGCATTTGAATACAGACACAGTTTCATGCCCCACTTCTCCTTTGCTATTACACTGCACTCCCCTGGTAACTATGGTAAATGCTTCCATGGGACAGGAGTCAGGAAAACATTTTGTGGATTTTCAGCTGTGTTTTAGCAACTCTAAATAAGGATGAAGAACTGTTAATTTAGCAAATTTGCTAAGAGCACTGAAGCTAAGTAAGTGATCGTTTAATTTTAGATGCAGCAACTCTCTGGTTTTGGCAAAGGAATTAATCACTGCATGAGGATGATCTAACCTCAGATTACTTAAATCGAAAGTGGCATAATTACACATCCCACTTCATCCCAGAGAGCATCCTCCCTCTCAACACACAGAATACTGAAACAGAGCATTCAAATTTCAGAATACATCTATCTGTTTTCTATAAACCTCATGTAGCCAGGTATCCAAATGCACACACAAATTGTCAACATTCTTTCAGAATAGGTGCCTTACTGCAACAGCAAATTACTTAGCTTGCTACAGTCTGCTTTGATGAAAAGGGTTAATCACAACAAGATATCTGACAGGCCTTTAAAGGTTTCAGTCCCACCCAAACTGATTAGGCAAGAAATTAAAGAACAGTGCTGATGTATACTCTATTAGACTATTTTCAAGAGCACTTCTGTGTAATCCACAGTTAGATCTGAATTAAAAGAAAGGGAAAATATTAACATGGTAATTTTTAAGAGAGACATTTCTGTCATCCATAAGATGCAGGTTAATTGCAGCACCTTTTTCTGAAGAGTAGAGAATAGTGCATATAGGTTGTCTTGGGATATTTTTGCACATTTCAAGGGTTAAGATTAATGTTTATTTACAAGTATTCCTCCTTCTACACTCAATTTTTACTTCATTTCTAATTTACTTGTGCAGGAAATAAAAAGTAAGATACCATTTTTCCCCCCCAAATTTGCCAACTGTAGAAGTAAAGATTCATAACCGATTAGGGAATGAAATCACATCAACTTTGTATTGCCTCTCAGATGGAACTGACAACAAATGAGTGCACCAGTTGTCTCTGTGCACAGTAACTTAACTTATATAAAATCGCTGTACTTTTTGATTACTAATGACAGAAGTTTTTTTGCAGTTGTTTTTGGAATAGAGGAAGAAACACATAGCTGAGACAAAGCTACTGAGGCAAAGACCTTCCATTCCTTTAATACCTGAGAGCCCAATCTAGCAATCAAAACTAGGGCAAGCCCTTCAAGCCAAGGGTGCTCCACCCATGTGCATCCAAATGCAGGACTGAGGCCTAAATTCCTAATGAAAGTCAATAGGAAACGTGTATGTGGAAGGATTAGGCTATAAAAATCAAATCCTTCTAAGTCTACCTGTAGGTGAAACTTGGAAAACGTAGGCTAAAAGAAAACAAACAAAGTCATGTAGGAATGGATTACGACCTGGCTTTTCTATATAGCAACTTGAGCTCTGCAAATACAGAAACAATACATTTGCAAACATTTCCCCTGACTCACTTGACTAGCATTCGGGACTTTATTTATTTGCAACCATCCAGGTCTCATTCACAAGAACATTCACAGTAAGCATAATTCCACAGGGGTAGCCGTGTTAGTCTATTGTAGAAAGACAACAGAGTCCTGTGGCACTTTTAAAGACTAACAGATTTATGTATTGACTCACTATTCCCAAGAGCATTTGTGCTCTCCTCACCATTTTGAAAAGCTCTTTTTATTAGTCACTCAACAGACAAACACTGGTGGATCATTCATAAATAGAAAAGGGGGTGTCTTATGTTTCTAAACCTTATGGACAAGATTTTCAAACATGGTGCGTAAAGTTAGTTCTCCTAAATCCATAGAAATGTAGGGCTGGAAGGGACCTCAAGAGGTTCTCTTGTCCATCCTCTCCCCCCACACACCCTGGGCACGATATCTATACCTTTCCCTTATACATGCATATAAATAAGCAGCATGAATTTCTAAAGGACAGAGCAATCAGCAGATCCCATTGAAGTCAGCCTCCTCTACAAAGGAAACTGTGTTTGGGTGATAGAAAACTTGAAGCCAGCATTTTCAAATGTAGGTGCCTATAGCGTGGCTCCTCAACCCACACTAAGGCACAGATGGCCTGATCCATTGTCAGAGGTGATGAGCAGCATTTTTGAAAATCAGACCACTTATTTAGGCACCCTAATATGGATTGAGGAGCCTCATATTAAGCCCTCATTATTCAAAATATTGGCCCAAGTCATTCAATCAAGGGCCAGAAACATTACCGTGCAAAGAGCAAATTTGCATCACAACCATTTTGGGACTGCATACACAAAAACTGTTCCCCAAAAACAGTCATGCAGTTGAAAATAGCAACCAACTTTCTCAAAATCAAAACCTGTTTAGAAGCAATTAGGCCACAATAAAAAAGAAGCTAGTTTTCCTCAAATAATGAGTTTGCTGAAAACAATTCATGCAGCTATTAGTGCAACTCATAGTCACAGATAGATCAAGGAGGCTACGGCCCTCCAACAAGCGAGCAGTCAGCTACCCAGTAAAAATATCACCTTCTCCAGGCTGAGTGTAACTTGACTCCTCTCCAGCTCGTAAGGGAAGCTGGTGTTTCGGAGCCATACACACTCCGGACTGGAAGGACTCCGTGAAGTGCTGTGTGTACAGGTCGCAGGAGCCCCCGCCCCAGCGTGCAGTCAGAGCACTGGAAGCGGAGTGAGTGCAGTGTGAGCGGGAGCGTTGGTGGGGCGAACCCAGCGCTCCGGAATGCGGATCAGTGTGAAATTGATGATCAAGGCGAAAGTCAAGAGCGGCGGGCTGGCCCGGGCAGCAGCTGAGAACCGCTGGGGCAAACCCGGGAGCGTTTTCACGTTGCCCCTCCAGAGATCAGCCCCGTACGGAGCCTACCGCCAGCGAGCGGCGGCTCTCCCTCCCTTCCTCTCCCGGCCAGCCTTACCTGCTTCCGCAGAGATGTCCCGGAGCGCCAGAGCCCAGAGTCCCAGCAGCAGCAGCAACAGGAGCCCCGGGATCCCCATGCTCTGCTTCATCTCCATCTCTCCCGCATCTTCATCGTCGGCACCACCTCCCTCGGCTCCACGCTGGCGGGAGGGAAGCCCCCAAGCGATGCCCGCTCTGCAAACTTCCCACGCCGCTGCTGGCCCGATGAGCGTGGAGGGGAAGTTGCAGGGAGCCCCCAAACGCCGGTGGCTCTGCTCCCCGAGCGGGTCACCAACTCCACGGGAGAGGGCGTGCCAGGCGAGGCGGTCTCCCTCTGCCGGCCTCGGGCTGCACGGAGTCCAAGAAGCCTCGGCGCCGCGGCCGCTCTCCTTCCGGGCCCCCTCTGCTGCTGGTTTCTTCCTTCGGCTCTTCTTATTCCTGTTCTTCCTCCAGGAAATGGCGCTGTCAGGCAGGCACAGAGCCGAGTTAGCGCGCCCCCTTCCCCACACACACCTCCCCATGACATCACGCCTCATGAATATTTACAGGGTCTATTTATTCTCCGAGCCCGCTGAACTTTTAATAAAGTGGAAAATAACAGAACTGCGGTGTCAGTGTCTCCCCCAGGAACTTCCTGAGGGGAAGGGATAGCCGAGGTTGCAGCCTGAAAAATGTGAACTACCTTCCCGGCCAAGAGCTTATTTGCTAAGTGTAGGCAATTCTTTAGTGCTCTTTCTGATTGCAAAGAAATGCCAGCAGCCCAGCTCTCCGGTGGGCAATCCCACACGAAACAAGGAGACATGCTTGTGGGGTGGAGGAAAGCCATTGGATTAGCTTGCCCACTCCACAGGGGAAATCCATTTAGGAGAAGGCATTGAGAACAAATTTAAGTATCAATGCCAATTGGGGGGCTCATTGAGGTCCTAAACCCATTTGTGTCCCTAAATAAATGGCTTGAATTTCAGAGGTGCTGATGTGACCCATGTGCCTAAGAAAGGCTCTCGCTTTAAGAGACCTACTGAGGGTGGGTTACTATTGCTGGGCACATGAGCTACCCACAACCAGAAACTTCTGGAAGCAGGGAATGGTAGCATTTTGAGCTGTAGGGATTATTCTGTTAATTGTATTTTGTTTTCTTAGGATATGGTTTATTTAGTTAGGCGTTAATAAAATTCATTGTTATGTTTGTTTTTAGTAGTATTTTAATGTGGGAGGGTAACTTTAAGCAATCTTTGCTGTGAGCCCCATACAGACTGGATCCTGGGTCTCCAGGTGCTTTCTCCATAGGGTTGGGGTTTATTTCTGTGAGGCACTGGAGAAGGGCAATTAAATGAATTTTAGACCACCCAAAGGTTACACTGAGCCCTCGTAACTCTTAATAAAATCAGTGGGAGTCTCCAGCTGTTTGGTCAACGCATATGAAAATCAGGCCATTTATTTTGGTGCCTAAATATGGATTTAGGAGGCTAATTTTACTCAGTAACTTTGCCGAAAATTTTGGCCTGTTTCTTCTTACAGAATTTTTCTCTCACTTGCTCTGTAGGGGAGGGGGGGAACAAACCATTGGTTTGATACAGAAGCACAACAACCTAGCGGTCTAGTCCCAAGTCCACAACATCTCCCAAACACTGAAGAGGCCTGGGTCATCCACTTGTGCATTTGTGCTTCTGCACTGATTTCAGTCCCACGTCTCCTCTAACAAAGCCCTCATCCCTCCTTGCCAGGAGTGCCTGCAGCAGTGAGGTACTGAAGGAAATGCTGACTGATAAGGCATCATGTTAGAGAGCTATTTCCCTATAAGAATTATGGTGGGGAAATGAGGCCCATGCAATCCCAATATGTGTGAAGCCCATTCCCTAGTCCGTACAGCGCATGGACAGGGGAATTTTGGCAGAGTTGGGGGACATTCTGTGTGCCCCGGACCTGATCCACTTGATTGGCGCCTTCTCTGCTTCTCAAAATATAAGGAACAATGTAGCATGTGAAAAGGAAACAGATTTCAGCTTCAGGTTTCCATGGAGCTATTGCTGTGAGGAGGAAAGGAACTGTGCAAAGGTTATAACAAGTACCCTGACACTGCCATCGTAATCACCCTGAGAACCATAGCTCAGAGGCACCCAAGTATCATTAAAGCACAATGCAATTTTCAGATTTGCGTCTGACGAAATGGGATTTTCTCCCACGAAAGCTCATGCGATAAATAAATCTGTTAGGCTTCAAAAGTGCCACAGGACTCAGTTTGTTTTTCTGCAATAGACTAACATGGCTACCCCTTTGGAACTTAATATAATGAGTGGCACTTATATGGTGCCTTCCATCTCAGGCGCCACCAGCAAACATTTTTGAATTAAGTCCCTCCTGAGGAAGAGAAGTGTTACTATCCCCATTTTACAGATGAGGAAACTGAGGTATGGTACGGTTATATAACTCACCCCAGTCTTTACTAAGACCCATGCTCTGTTCTCTGCGCTCATAGGAATCCCTAAGTTGGAACAATGCCAAGTGGGGGTCCATGACTGGAATGAAAATGTGTTTGTCTTTCCCTCCTCAGTTTCTACAATCTGAAATGAAGAGACAAGGAGGAGACACTGACAACCGCAAATCATGTATATCAAACAACTAACAGGAAGCCACGATGCTTTGGGGGCGAGGAATCCATGACAGCTGCTATGCGCGGACTATGATGCTCGTCAATTCTTGGGCTATGACAACCAATGTACATGATTGCTAAAAGCATAAATCATTTTCAATATAATCACTGTAGGTAATCTCTCTCTCTTTCTCTCCTGTAAGTCCATAAATATAGATCTAGCTATATATGCTGTCTATTGTTGCACACATTTATGTGGGTCATTGCTTAAAGAAAGTATTCTCAGGGTTTAATAACTTGTGAAGAGTAATAGTCATAATACGAACCATTTGCATTTCTACAGCATCTTTCATCTAAGAATTTCAATTGTTTAGGTTTACAAATGTCACAATATCTCTCTGGTGTGGGTATCAGTATTCCCAATATAGAGATGGGGGGATTGAGGCATTGATAAGTGGGAAGTTCATGTACAGATAGGTGAAGTGAGTTGATCACAGTTACACAGAGAGTCAGTGGTATAGCTGAAGACTGACCAATATTTCCTGACTCCCCCTTCGATGCTGTAACTATTAAGCAATGTTTTGCTCAAGATTAAGATCACTGAAACAAACTGTAGATGGATAGAGAACAAGATGGAATATTAGAAACACTGACACACAGAAAAAGAGATCTGACCCCCCCAAGTGATTTATGAGATATAAACGACTGTATGTAAAGATTTTTATCTGATGTGCTGTATTACACAGAGCCCTGTCTCTTCATCTGAGCAGTGAGTTTAGGTAAAGACAAGGGAACATTTAGAGAACGCACCTAAGAACTGCTGGAAGATCTCAAATTGTTATTTACTCTTTCATGGTTATTATTTTTAAAAGTTTTTGGCCAACTATAAAAAAATTGTTTAAATGTTCACCAGATTTTCCCCTCCCCCCATTTCTCAAACCAGCTCTAATTACCAGCTTTCCTAAAAATGAGCCTGCAGGAACAGTTTTATGTGCAAATGTGAACGTGTGATATGGAGTTTTTGTTAAGGGCTATAGGCTGGAATAACTCAGAATAGCTCTACTGAATTTGATAGAACTACTCTGACTTACACCAGTTGAGGACCTGGCCACATATCTTCTCAGAAGTGGTTATAGCTGCAATGATAAAGAGGAAGAACTGTGTGAAAATTGGACTGAATTCCTGGTTGTTTTGCCAATTGGAGTGCAGACTGCTATGGGAAAACTTATGGAGGAGTGCTATATTACCATGAAGAAATCAAGAAGAATTGTGACTTTTGAATACTTTTAAGACCCGAAAGATCATGAACAAACTCCCCTTGCTTTTCAGCATTAAGGATTTTGGGTATTGGTACTCTTGCACTTATTGACTCTGGTCGACCAACAGTAATGTTCACTACACACATATTAATAAAGGACACACAACAATGACTCATAATTAATCATTTCCTTCCTTCCTCTATTTTGATATTGTGGTCTTGTTTCACCTGATCACTGGATGCTTTATATGCATTTTGGCAAAGACAGAAAGAGTTCAGCAATACAAAGGATCAACTGCCAGTAGAGCAGTGGTTAAAGTATAATTTGACGGGCTCCGGAACCCTCCTAGTCTCCGGGCCCCCTTCCCGTATTGTCTGGGCCCCCTTCATGCATGTGTGGGCTCCAGCCCAGGTAGGCGTTTGCAGCCACTTCTCAGTACCACATGCATCGGTTATCGCTCCATAAAAATATTTATAATTTTATATGGCGTTTATGTCTATAGCAATTATTGTCACAAACTAGCAAACACTGCATAACACAATAAATATTGTGATTAAAACGGTGGGGCATAGGACCTGCCAGCAGCCAGGGCAGGGCGGAACATGCGTTCCACTGGATTTTTCTACTTTTAGGGGCCCCGAAACTCTGGCCCCTCAAATTTGTGGTCCCCGGAACTGTGTTCCGGTGCATTCCCCCTTACTTTAACCCCTGCAGTAGAGCATATAGAAATTTTTTACATTTCAAAATTTTGATGAAAAATTGATGAAATTTTCATGATTTCCTTCCCTCCTTTTTCTGTCCAACTACAGTCAAAGCACCGACAAATTTCTAAAGGCAAGGGGAAATCTTTTATTTTAAATGTTCACCAGATTTTTTGCCCTATTTTTTCACCATCTCTAATTATGTGGGTGCTGAAAAGTGAACCTACAGAAGAACTAGCCATCAAAAGAGGAAAGCGGCTTGTCTTCAACATTACCGCAGCCTCACTTTGGCTATGTCTACACTTGTGAATTTAAGTCGACTTAACACGTCCACACTTAAATTTTAAGTCGACTCTGAGGGGACCTTGCCAAATCGACCTAGAGTGTCCTCATTGGACGCCTAAGTCAACTTCTAGTGACTAGGTGAACCTGGGACAGGTCCAAGGTGGCAGGGGGGGCACCCCTTGCCACGTGCCAGGGGTCTCAGCCTTTGCCCCATTGTACCTGGGTTCAATGGAGCAAAGGGGGACAGGGACCCTGGCAGGGCATAGGGGCAGGGTGGGCAGGGCTCTGCCCTGCCCTTTGGTGGGGCATGCCAGGCTGCTTAAGTCGACTTAAGGAAAGTGTAGTGTAGACGCAGAGTAAATTAAGTCAACTTAAGCAAGCTTAAGATGACTTAATTTACAGGTGTAGACGCACCCTTTGATGGGTATAAATAAGGGACTCACTATAGTATCCCACAGTGTCCCTGTTCTGTGTCAAAGGGGATCAAGTTCTGCAAAGGCTACTAGGTTGCATCCATCTTTGTCCTTATTGCAACTTTATTGTACATTAATTCCCCATTAAATGAGGTGGTCTCCAAACAGCTAACATAGTTTACACTCAGATGGGAACATCCAGTCCTTTTCATTCTGACTTTAGCTTCAAAGGGCACAAGTTGTTCCCTTACTTGTTGGAAGATAGGCCTGACATACTGCATTAGTAAATTGAAGTGCTGGCAAGAGAGGCCGTGAAGTGACTTTCAAGTAGCAGGAGTAGTTCTGCTCTGCTGTAAAGGAGATCCAGGATGACTGTTCAGATGCTTCCTGAGCTGGCTAGGGCTGGCTGTGCTTTTGAACCAGCACCTTCACTTCAGCCCCACATCAGAATGGGAGCTGCAGCAGGCTTTCTGTTCGGTCAGCTAGCATGAAGGAATCATAGAATCATAGAATAATAGGGTTGGAAGGGACCTCATGAGGTCATCTAGTCCAACCCCCTGCTAAAAAGCAGGACCACTCCCACTAAATCACGCCAGCCAGGGTTTTGTCTAACCGGGCCTTAAAAATCTACAAAGATGGAGATTCTACCACCTCCCTAGGTAGCCCATTCCAATGCTTCACCACCCTCCTAGTGAGAAAGTTTTTCCTAATATCCAACCTTGACCTCCCCAGCTGTAATTTGAAACCATTGCTCCTTGTTCTGTCCTTTGTTACCATCGAGAACAGCCTAGCTCCCTCCTCTTTGGAGCACCCCTTCAAGTGGCTGAAGGTTGCTATCAAATCTCCCCTCAGTCTTCTCTTCTGTAGACTAAATAAGCCTAGTTCCTTCAGTCTCTCCTCATAAGTCATCTGCCCCAGCCCCCTAATCATTTTTGTTACCCTCCGCTGGACTCTTTCTAATTTGTCCACATCCTTTCTGGAGCCCAAAACTGGACACAGTATTCCAGATGCGGCCTGACCAGTGTCAAATAGAGAGGAATTATCACATCCCTCGATCTGCTGGCAATACTCCTACTGATGCAGCCTAATATGCCATTGGCCTTTTTGGCAACAAGGGCACACTGTTGGCTCATATTCATCTTCCCGTCCACCATAGCCCCCAGGTCCTTTTCTACAGCGCTGCTGCATAGCCGATCGGTCCCCACCTGTAGCAGTGCATGGGATTTTTGAGCACATGGAGCATATTTGAGCATATTTTTCTCTGAGCTAGCCCAGCAGTGTGAGTTAGCTGTTAAGCTAAGGTGTAGCTTCCTCAATATAGGCATGTTCACCAGGAGGAGGGACATGGTGGGAATCCTTATGGATGTCATACATGTAACTAATGAACACTTCACTGAAAAGATTAAACACATTGGTTTGGCTAGAACTCTCTCCCACAGTTTGCCCAGCCCATCATAATAATGGATTTGTTATGACTTGTTTACATCATATAATAACATTGCATAGTAATAACCATGTCTAAGGACACCCTTTCAATATGGTTGTCCTCTGAAACACGGGTCAGTCTCAGTCTTGTACCTAAATATCCTTTTAATCATGTCCCCAAACTGACAGTACTAGTGTGTTGGATGTCTGAGGCTTTAGCACAGTTCATAGAGAATTTACAGTCTTGTAGCCATTTTTTGTAACCTGTTATCTGACATGGTTGTGATTGCCAGCTGAGAGCTATCTTTATTCACATCTGAGCACCTTCCTTTATCCTAATCGACCTAATGTATATGCCTCTCACATCCCTTCTTTGTCTCCTTTTATGTTTCCTTCTCCCTCTCCATCACCTCTTCGAGTAGGAAATAATGTTGAAATGTATCCAATTCCTGTATTTCTGGAAGCTGCAGCCTCCTCCAGTTCTTAAGTCTTCCATATGCTCATAGTTTATCTGTGTGTGTGTGTGTGTGTGTGTGTGTGTGTGTGTGTGTTGTATTGGGGGTGCAGCATTTTTCAGATTTGGGTTGAGTTATAGTTGATCAGTTATGGGTCAACTATACTATATCTGAAAACAATCCCTATGTGTCTTGTGTTGAAATAAATGCGGTATTACAAAACAGAATAATTAAAATAACAGGATTTTTACATGAGGCAACAGTCAATGCCATAAGAAATCATTATATATGTATAGATCCAGATATGATCTACACACACCACACAGATACTACAAATTACAAATAGATATGTCAGAAATTGATTTGGGAGTATTTGTTGAAAATTCCTTAGTGGACAATGCTGCCTATTTATTTGCCCTGTGGTGTTAAAATTGCTTCTGAAAAATGCTGTATTGCATTCTGATCTCCACTGCAAGCCAGTGATAATCACGTCTGCGATCCACCGGACATTTCTAGTTCTGGTTCAATGGGAGATGATCACTCATTGGCTGCAGGGGTGCCTTCTGAGATGGTCCCTTAGCAGTTCCTGAGAATGGCCAGCCGCCTTTGGTTCCTTTAGATCTTGGAGCTAGGAAATGTTTCAGAAATACTGACTCACAAGATGGGAAAGCGGAAATGACACTGGCACAGCCCAGAGCCTTGTCTTCTGTTGCTAACAGCAGTTTGGCTCCAATGGTGGTGGAGCTGTATATGGGTCACAGACTGCTGCCTGTGTTTTAACCAGTGTGTCATTTAGACCTGCGCTGAGCAGGATTAGATGACGGAGGGGCCAGTCTGGCACTACCTTTACCATGGTCTGGCAGCATAAAGGGACCTTATGGGGAGTAGAAACAGCACCCCAAGGATTCCTCTGCATCAGGGATCCCCGGGCCAGCACAGAACTAGCATACAGGCCTGTGCCAGCTATGTTCCCAGTCCCTGATGCTGGGGCCATGAAGAGGGAGTGTGACAATGGGGCAGGTGTTGCCTACTGCACAGTGCCATGGCTACTCTTTGTTTTCCACTGCCCACGGAAGGCAAAGTGTAAGTCAGAGCAGCTCTGAGATTGCTCTGACTTACACTGAGGACTGTGGCAATCCTCAAACAGCCCCAGAATATGGGGTGCACAAAGGTGAAAAAAGGCCACCTTTGCCCCTTGGCCACCCCATTCCTTTGCCAGGGACAGGAATGGAGTAACTGGGAATCAGGGTCACAGTGCTAAAAATGGTGCTGCCAGCAAGCCCTCAGTCTACATTAGTGCCCTCAAGTCTTTAGAGTAGAACTGGACTTAGCAACAGGAGGAAATGTTTGTAGACAAGACCTGAGTGTGTGATGGGGTAGAAGGAAAGGTGAAAAGCATATTCTTTCCTTCTTCTGAGACACTTCAGTCTTTTGGTCCAAAAGCTTTGAGGCTTGAGCCTTCAGTGAATTTTCTGTACATGCAGCACCTTTCAGGATCAGGCCCTTTGTGTACAAGTGGCCAGTTAAACTTGTGCCTTATAGATATCATTTTTTACCAATGCTAGCGGGCTGTACCTGGAAAGTGAGGAAGACATTTTGTTTAGGCAAGATCCTAAGAGCCTGGGAAAGAATGACAAGAAGTTAGGGACCAAAACTGAAATGGCCAAATAGGAAGATGGGATGGACCGAGGATGGGAGGGAGTAAATGAAAGGAGGAGAGAAAGGCATAAATTTGGGAAGCTAAGCTTGGTCACAGCAGGTGACTGGAAGTCTGCAAATTTGAATTCTGCTTCTGGCTCTCCCACTGACATGCCGTGTGGTCCTGGGCAAATAGCTTAACCTCTCTGAGACTCAGTTTCCTGCCTTACAAGAGAGTTGGGAGGCTAAATGCATCTGTGTTTGCAAAGTGCTCTGAGATCCTCCAGTGGAAATTGCTGTAGTGATGCAAGTATAATGACTGAAATGTGAGGGAAGGATGGAGATGGACTGAGAGGGGAGACAGAAACGGGAAGAAAGGCAAAGGATAATTGAAGAGTGAAAGAAGGGGAGGAAAGAAAAAAAAGAGAGGGGATACTTAGTGATGGGGAAATAAAGGAAAGAGGAAGGAAGCGCAGCTGTTGGAAATGAGTAGCTGCATGTCATAGCGGATATATTTTCTTGCACTGGCAGGGCGGGGAATTAGAATCAGAGGCTACATCTACACTGGTAAATTAAGTCGACTTAAGCTTGGCTTAAGTCCACTTAATTTGCCCTGTGTCTACACTACACTTTGCTTAAGTCGACTTAAGCAGCTTGCTTAAGTTGACTTAAGGAAAAAATAAAGTCGACAATGAAAATTAAGTCAACTTTATTAAACCACCTTTCTACTTGACCTAAGGCTTAACTCGACTTTTTAAAGTTGAATTAAGCCAGTGTAGCCCTGGGGTAGCCCTAGGGCTACCCCAGGACTACACCAATGCCCTCCCTGCCGGGGAGGGGCACAGAGGGAGCCTGGCATGCCCCCAAAAGGGCAGGGCATGTGGGCAGGGTGTGACACTGTCTGGATTTAGGGAAGCATTTATGATATTATTTTCAATGGATATCTCATAAATGCTATAATCCATAGGAACTATGTCATGTTTGGTATCAATAGAAAGGTAGTAATTTGCTGGGAATGATTATATAGTTTATGTCTAGGAATTCTATTTCGATTAGAAGTTAGGAATTCGGTGTTCTAGCTATACTTTAACTTAGGTTATTTTATTGAAATGTCTGTGCAAAACCATTGTGTCCTTAATGTTTAGGAATGTGCCAGGACAATGGTCCCAGGGAGTTACCTGATGAGCCATTAAGGACATAAGGAATACAACCATTGTGTCCTTAATGGCTCATCAGGTAACTCCCTGGGACCATTGTCCTGGCACATTCCTAAACATTAAGGACACAATGGTTTTGCACAGACATTTCAATAAAATAACCTAAGTTAAAGTATAGCTAGAACACCGAATTCCTAACTTCTAATCGAAATAGAATTCCTAGACATAAACTATATAATCATTCCCAGCAAATTACTACCTTTCTATTGATACCAAACATGACATAGTTCCTATGGATTATAGCATTTATGAGATATCCATTGAAAATAATATCATAAATGCTTCCCTAAATCCAGACAGCAATCACACACAGGGCTCTGCCCTGCCAGGGTCCCTGTCCCCCATTGCCCCATTGCACACAAGGGGTGCCCCCCCACCACCGTGGACCTTCCCAAGGTCCCCCTAGCCCCACAAAGTCAACCTAGAGCATCCAGTGTGGACGCTCTAGGTCGACTTTGTAAGTTCCACTTTAAGTCGACTTAGTTAAGTCGACTTAGTTAAAGTAGACTTAAAAGTGCAAGTGTAGACATAGCCAGAGTGTGTGCACTGGGGATCTACTGTGTGGTGGAACAGTCTTGAAGTTTTCCCTGCTGATAGCATCTCTGTCAAACAGCAGTAGTGCAGTGGAGCAGTCCTGGGGAGAGAGGAGCCACGAGGTCTCATCACAGAGAGGTCTCCAGGCAGGATGAGCGCCGGATGTAGAAGCGCCTCCCCTCGTGCCCTTCAGGCCTCTGCACAATTAGCACTGGGAAAAAGTGAGCATCCTCATAGGTGGGTGGGCTTTCATTGATTGCTAGCTGGCTAGAGTAAGAGCAGCACTGGTCATCCTGGCAGCCACGCTCCGCAATGCTGCTGCTACAGCTTCTCCAGAGGGCTGTCCTGTGAGAGCCGTGAACCCGGCACACAGAGAAGCGGCTGGTGTTGAGGGAGAGTTGTGAGTTTCCACTGCCACTGTGGAAGGCATAGTGGGAGAAGACGGAGGAGGTGCTGGAGGCATGATTGCAGCGCTCACAGGCATGAACTATTTCGCTGTACCCACACACGGAGTGGCCGTTGTACATGGGTGAGTCTGTCAGGTCCAGGAGCATGGCCTCCGAGTAGCTGGGGATCAACTGTCGGTTGGTACAGACGTGCCATTCCAGTGCAGTGCTGTCCTGAGTGTTATCCCGGGGCATGCGATACCTGTACAGGGGCTCCTCTCTTAAGCCAGTCACTGTGTACTCCAGGCCTAGGAGCTTCTCCACGTGATAGTGCACGTATGCAGTCTGATACTCTATGAGCACTCGCAGTGGCCAGGAGATCATCAAGATAGCCGCCAGCCAGAAAGTATAGTGGGACACATACCATGGGGGATGCTCTGGGTCTCCGTAGGCCATCATAAGCTCTTTGAAGTCTGTGTTTTTGAGCTGCATGCCTTCCCTGACCTCCATGTAGTCATCCAGCCCCTCGATTTCTGTGAAGAAGTGGGCCCTCTGGGTCATGTAGGAGTTCTCTGACTCTGTATTGGCAAAACTGAAGCACTTGGTGAACTTCAGCTTTGTGGCTGTGTAGCACTCCAGGCCCAGCAGCTCCTTGGAGATGTCCTTGAATCCACAGTGAGAGTAGTCAAACTCTGCTTCAGCCACATGCGTGTTGACCCGCTCGCGGTAGACCTGTGTGGTGGTATAGGCATCACCATTGCGGTACCGCGTTACCTGGCGGGTGCGTCGCACAAAGTGGTAGCTGATGGCCTTCCACCAGATACACGGTGTGGCCTGCTGCATGCGGCTGATGTGGTCATAGACACCGTGCACATCCGCCTTGTACTGGCGCTCGCTTTTGGCATGGCATTGCCAACACTCCACCAGGTAGACCACATATAGCGTTGTGAGGAAGGCTAGGGGGATGTAGACATAGCCATCGGAGCAAGGGCTATCATGGTAGATCATGGACTTGCCTTTGAAGGAGCTATCAAAGCTGAGCTTGGTGACTCGGGCTAGCTGACACCAGGCTACGGCACCCAGGCAGCCATACATAAGGAGAGAAAGAAGGAGGCATTTCCAGTGGGATTCTCTGCACATGGAGGCACTCCAGGACTGCTTGACAGGGCGTTGCTGAGAAGCAAGAAAGAGAGTAATTCATGTCAGCCACATCATTTTTCTTAACACATGACTCTTACTTTCAAGATTGTATTTGGTTTAGCCCTTGAATACCTTAGGGTTAGACTGGGCCTTTAGGCTCACCTTCAGCAAGGTGCAGTGTGTAAACTGCAGTAATTGTTTCCTTCTACTTGTTCCCCCCTTGCATTGGGGTGGGGGGCAGAGCCAATGCTTCACCCATTCTCCTCCCCTCACCCACTTGCTCAGAGTGAGGATAAACAGGAGCACAATACCTGTTCACTCCTGTGTGCCTGGGCCCAAGATCCGATAGCCAACACAGAGCTCTTGTGCTCCATTTTGCCCCTGTAAGGATACATACTACAAACTCTGCCTTCATTTACATCCTGTGCAATCCAACTGAAATCAACAGGGCTGCAGTGTATGAACAAGAAGACAATTCAGCTGCTGTCTTGGTGCATTCTGCACCTGCTGAATTTCTGAATCCATGCTCTGCTGCTGTGAGCCTTGGGCATACACGCTTCTTTAGAGGTTTGGCACCCACACATTCTGGCCACGCCCCAGAGTCAACAGAGAACTGCCAGAGCAGCATGAATGTAAACCAGAAGCAGGGCCTTTGCCTCCAGCAGCACAGCGCTGACTCAGAGGAAAAAGTCACACCTACCAAATTATCAACACCATGTGTGCTTCAGTGTTTTCTTGGAGGTCTCCCATCCAGAGACTGCCTAGATTCAGCCATGTTTACGTTCCGTTCTGACAGAATCACAGTTCCAGGTGGCATGGTAACAGGCTGAAAACAATAGTGGCTAGAAGCAGAAAAAGGGTTTCAGCTACAGAGCTGATGGGATATATGTGAGTAGTTAGGATCCAGCATTATCCCACAGTCTTTGGGGCTGAAAAGTCAGGTCACACAGCTAACAAATAAAAGACTTTACATTCTTTCTCTCCCACCTATGTTCCCTGAGAGGATAGGATCTGGATTTCCGTCCTCACCCTGAAGATGTTGCAATGATGGTGCACGTCATGCTGCTAGGTTGTAATAAAAAATAAATCAAACCAAGCAGCTAGAAACGGTAGCAACTGCACTGTCTCTGTAAAGAGCAGCAGCAGTGTGAATTCCAGTATGGGCTGGCTCCAGTGTGCAGGCTGGGAGCACACTCAGCAAAAGCCTTGTTCTGTTGTGTACTGCTGAGTAATATCTCTGAACTGGCCTCCCTCTTGCTTGCTGCTGATGCCCTTTGCTCACACTTTGTACTAAGAGTATTGCAGAAGTAAAAAAGAAGAAACACACCAAGACACATGCATCAGCTCTCTGCTTTTCTACCTCTGATGCAAAATGGAACTAACCCATCTCCCAAACGGCCACCTATAACATTCCAAACCTCCTAACAGCTTCCAACAGATGCCATGTTTTTAAAGCAGCCTATTGGAGAAAACATTCTTCCCTCTCCACCCACCTAATATTGGTTATCTGAGACCCACAACAGGTGAGATTCAGTTCTGGACCAGTGATGAGTTTAAGGTCCAATGCTTCCCTGCAGAGCTAGAAATGAGAACTTTATGCCATCTGAAAGAAGAAGAGCTTTTCCTTTTCCCAGTGGGACAGCATCATTTGCTTCTAACTTTGCATGGTTGAGGTTTGCCTTTGAAGTCATTCATGTTTAGGCACAGAAAAGCTATTTTAGGTCATTTTCAGAGGTCTTTTTGGCTTCCTCTGAGACCGACAAAACTAGATTCACGGATCTAGACTCTAATTTTCATAGATTATATATATGATACTTATCTCATCAGACCCTCCTCTGGGGTCCTCACCTGGCTGTAGGAAGCTCCACACCCCCACCCACTTCCAGTCCTCACTGCTCCCCAGCTGCAGGAGTAGGGGTTACTGTACAGGGAACAGCTACAGAGCTTCTTGTTGTCAGGGGAGGTTTCCAGAGGTGGGCCTGACCTGGCCCTGGGCTGGGAGCAGCCCAAGCAGGAGAAGAGGCATTGATATTTTTATGATTTGCAAATTCCACTGCACATAGGATTCACTAGGTGTGTCCCGAAAGAGAAAATTAACCTAATTGTAGATTCATACACCTGCCCCTCCTCTGATATTCTCTTCAAATGCCAGCCTGGAAATACCTGTATGGTACACATACCAGAAACTCCAGTTTTTAATCTGAAGATTATGACTTTCCAGATTATTTTTTAATAACCAGTCTAACAAATTAAATAACATCTATTACATAAAGAAGTGGGCCAAAGGGTTCACACCAATAGATAGTAAACAAGCTGTGACAGTACATGAAATTCATAGATTGTTGTTTAATAGATAATAAATTTGAACATAGAAGGATGTGGCTGTTTCTTTATTAGATTTTGAGAGAAGGTGATACTTTATTACTATTATTGTTATTTTTATTCTTTATTATTTCTGGCTTCTTTCATACAAACTCTGAGCCAAAACGCTATGCAGGGTGAGATAATGGAAATGCAACATTTAATTACAATATCAAAGGAAGGGCGAAATGAAGGTGTATAGGTGAGGAAGAATATATTTGGGATTTGAGATAAAATGAACAGATGAGGAGGTAGAAAGATACAAGGGAGCTGCAGAGGTGAGAACTGGTGCCGAAACAGGAAGAAGGAATAAGACCCTGAACAAAAGGAGAAAAATAATGACAAGGGTCCTGGAGCAGTTCCATGGAGGGTTTAGAACCCAAAAACATTTTGAATAGGATGCTGAAGTGAATGAGGAGTCAAGGGAGCTATTTAAGGATGGGAGTGATATCGTTTTGCCTGTGAGAAGGGGAGAAGCAGCATTCTCTACCTACTGGAGTCTGAAGAGTGGGGATATCCTAGAACAGTAGTTTTCAAACTTTTTTTCTCAGGACCCAGTTTTAAAAAATCATTTATGCCCACAACCCAACAATTACATCTTTCAGCAATACGTTCCAGTCTTTTGGTAGTGGCAGCAGGGGGCGCTGTAATCCAGTACCTGATGGCCTGCAACCCAGCAGTGCGTCCCGACCTGTGGTTTGAAAACCACTGTCCTAGGCTATGTCTACACTTAAAAAGTTAAGTTGACTCTTAACAAGTCAACTTACCTTTTTAAATGTGGACATAGCTGCGGCTCCCTGCTGAGAAGGGAGCCGTGGTCCCGGCAAGAAGGACCCACAGGTCCCTTCTTGCCGGGAGCCCCGCTCTCTTCCCCCCAGACCCACGTGGGTCCAGGTGAGGAGGGAGCCACCAGCGCTCTGCTAACATGGGGATTCCCGAGGTTCCCCAGTCAGCAAAGCTCTGGGGAAGGCAGCTGCCAGCGCTCAGCTGACAGGGGAACCTCGAGGATCCCCTGTCAGCGGAGTGCG
Source organism: Pelusios castaneus (assembly GCA_007922175.1). Classification (NCBI taxonomy): domain Eukaryota; kingdom Metazoa; phylum Chordata; order Testudines; family Pelomedusidae; genus Pelusios; species Pelusios castaneus. The sequence continues at coordinate 2,160,866 of ML685764.1, forward strand.
GCAGCTCCTTTCTTGCCTGGACCCCACGGGTCAGGGGAGATGAGAGAGGGGCTCCTTTCTGGCCAGGACTGCTCGGGTCCCGGAGAATGGAGCCCAGCCTGCAGCTCCCTTCTGGCCAGGACCCGGGTCCCAGGGGGAGGGCAGCTGTGGCTGCTTTCTTGTAGGGACCCGAAGGCTTCCTGGCAATAAGGGAGCACACTCCCTTCCATCGGGGAGTGGGGGTCCCAGGGAGAAGGGAGCCATGGCTCCCCTGTCCGCAGCCCTAGAACTAAGTCGACCTAAGATGTCCACACCAGGTTTAGATCGACTTAACAAATCGACTTAGCTTAAGCCCCTTTAGTTGACCTAAACTATGGTATTTATTAAGTTGATTTAAGGAAGCCCCTTAAGTCGACCTAAACTATGGTATATAGTAAGTCGACTTAAGGAAGCCCCTTAAGTCGACTTAATGAAAGCCTAGTGTGGACATGGACTAAGTTAGGTCGACTTAAGGCTCCTTAAGTAGACCTAACTTTCAAGTGTAGACATAGCCTTAGAGAACAGAGTCGTAGATAATCAAGGCAAGAGATGGAGGATTACTGTTGAGTTGCTGGGCAATAGTATAGAGACAATGATAGGCTGTAGAGATGGGCAAAATGAATATTAAGTTTGTCAAACAGCATTAATATCTACCATTTTTTGGTGTATCTGGTATGTCCTGTGTCACTGGGACCATATTAGGCTGTCAGGTATCAGAGCCAACCTTAAACAGTCCTAGTTTGCCCTTGCATTGTATACAGGCCCACCCTGAGAATTTGGACATGTAATGGAACTAGTGAGAAGGGGAAAGCTAAGATTTTTCAAGCTGCCTCTGCATAGGGAATGTAGCTTCACATCTTCCATTACAACTGCACTGCACTGCTTTGAAAATCTCCTCCAGAATTCACGTCTTGGGCTCGTTTTCCATGAAAAGTGCCTGTGTGCACTGGTGAGTGTGGATTTGAAGTTCAATAGCTGCCTTCTGGTGTAGAAGAAAAGCCCAACCACTCCATCAGGCTAAACCAGGAGATTGGTTTATAGATGTTTACTGTCTTCAAAAAGAAGAGGGTTAGAAACATATTTTAAAATAAAGAAAAGGCAGCTGATATTCTTCATGACGTTCCCACAAATCAGGAGAGCCTGGGGCTGTGCGCTTTGCTGGGCCCAAAAGCTGGGTTGTGGAGAAATGCATGCCAGAGTGATAATGGGATTAGGGTTTAAAGGCAGGTGTTAGAGGGAGTTTCGTAACACTACTCCACCCACTCAGGATACATCCACATTGCAATGTAAGCCATGGGTTAGTGGGGCACCAGTCAGCAGACCCTGATTTTCAGAACTGAGGGTTTGAGCATCTACACTGATGGCCAACTTTAGGTGGAGATTTTTTAAAATTTGGGTCCAAAGCAGGGCCAGAAATCCAACCAACTGTATCTTTCTAGAGCCATCCTGAAATGTGGCTGCTCTCCCCCTTCGTTTGTGGTGCAGTCTGGGAAAACTTGACTGTCTGTGCCGCACATTTCAGGAGGTTTGAACTGCCTGTCAACACATCCTACTGAGCTGTCTGGAAGATGGCTACCCCAGCCTGCTACAGGTCTGTTGCCAACCAGTTTGGTATCAGGAGGTCGACTGTGGATAAAGGGCTGGCAGAGGTTTCTGAACCAATCAGTCTTTCAGACCCATGTGTATGCCAATGTCATCAATACTATCCACATTGCTAAAGTCTTCACAATCACTGAGAAGTCAAAGGTGAGCCATTTGCCCCTGAATGGACTTATGACAGTGTGGGCCCACTGAACCAGTACAACTCAGCCAAAAAGTTCCCTTACCACGTCTGGAATTGGAGGTATCCAGGCAACAGAAATTAAGAATGCTTTGTGATCTCATGTTCATGGACCAACTGAAGAGGGAGAATAGTACCTCTCTGAATGTGTTTGTGGGAAGGGAGCGTTGATTGCAGGCATTTTACTTTTGAATGACAAGGCTGCTTATAAACAACAGAGTCCGGTGGCACTTTTAAAGACGAACAGATTTATTTATCGCATGAGCTTTCGTGGGAGAAAATTCTTCAAAACGTCTGATGAAGTGGGACTTTCTCCCACGAAAGCTCATGCGATAAATAAATCTGTTCGTCTTTAAAAGTGCCACAGGGCTCTGTTGTTTTTCTGCAGTAGACTAACACAGCTACCCCTTTGGAACATGGCTGCTTATGTAGTGGGAGAGAGTGGGGAAACCAGCAGGGATTGATGTATATAGCTGTATGGGACATGGATTTTACACACAACCTCCCAGTTGTCCCTGCTCATCAGTTTACCTTTACTATTTGAAATACACATTATATGAAGTGTTGCAGCGATGGCAACAAAACTTCTGTATGAAATAAAAACCTTTATTTTTACACATTTTGTGGAAAAGTACAATATTCAAACACTGGCTGGCAGGCCAGCTGCCATGAGCTCATCATAACACCAGAAATGACAAAAGCTTTAGAAATAGCCAAGAGCAAAGTGCATAAACACGTGCAAACAGTGAAACAATGTGCAAGACGCCCTACATACACAATATTGTATTCTTGGCCCACTCCTTCCACTTCTGCCATGCACTTGGCATTGGGGCAGGTGGGCAGAGGTGTCCATGGGGAAGGGGTTTAGCACTAAGGACTGCATGGGGCACATTTGCCCCATCCAGTCACTCATAGGGTCCGACTGCATGGGCCACCCAGTCATGAGTTGTCCAGGCTGCTTCTGGGAAAGCAGGCCATGGTGCCATGGAGGGGATGCAGTCATTAGAGAGAGTTGCCACTCAAACAATTCTCTCCATTGTGCTCTATTGTCCTCCCTTCACCACCTTTCCTAGTCCAGAAGCTGTGAAGCAAATGTCTACCCCATCTTCTGGCTGCACAGGCAGCCTGAGACTTTCTGCTGGTTTCTCAGCATGTCTTTCCGCTCGGAATAGGACAAGACACAGAGAGTTACTTTCTCAAACAGCCCAGTGCAGGAGCCCAGAAAATACTATTGTAGAATTTCAAGGACAGAAAATGTTTCTTATTGAGCTTTAATATATTGGCAGAGGGCTGCTTCACACCCCAAGATCTTCATAGGCACAGATGGGTTAATCAGAGTGAAAGAAATGCTGAGCGAATGGGTAAGTTAAAAATCACATTTTGGGGGTTTGTTTGTTTTTTTAAAAAATCCTTGAGTTTGGGGGTAGGTTGATGGCCACACGGAGATACATAAGCCTTCTCTGTCATCAGGAATTGCACATTTTGGAGAACATAACACATATGGGCTATGTCTACATTAGATAAAGTTAGGCTGACTTTGTTAAGTCGACTTAATAAGGTCAGCTTTAAGTCGACCTAAAGCCGACCTTATTAAGTTGACTTAACAAAGTGGACTAAGTTGACTTAAAGTTAAGTTGACTTAGTCGACTTAAGGAGTTGACTTAAGGCTTAAGTCGACCTAATGGGCGGTTCTTATTAAGTCGACTTAAGTTTTCATTGAGTCGACTTAAGGAATTTCTTAAGTCAACTTAATGAAAGCCAGGTGTAGACATGGAGTAATTTAGATCGACTTAAGGGTCCTTAAGTCGACCTAAATTGCTAGTGTAGACATACCCATGGTGCCTCTCAGGCAAAGAGAAGTTATTCCATACTTCTGGTGGGAAACTAGGGGTATATGCCATCAAAATATTCAAATATATGGTGAGTGCATATCTACAAATGAAGAGGGCTGTGAGCTACAAAAGCGGCCCTGAAGAATATGTTTTTTCACAACATGTACTAGCTAACTAAAGTTCCTGCTACAGGAAAAGTTTGTAGCTATTAGCACCCAGGATTGGATCAGAATTCATGAGGGAGTCAACAGGATTCTGTGTTACCTTCCACCTGGCTTAGTACCTCCCCATGGCTTCCAATTCAGGACCATTAGGACTGCATGCAAACACACAGAACTCCAGACATCCCCTCTCACTTCCCCACTGGCAAATTTCTGGACTGAATTCAACCACCGCAGGCATATTTGGGACTAATGATTTCATCACCCCTGGAAGGCACTGACTACATTTACCAGAAATGGGCTTCATTTGAAAATGCTCTACATTTGAACCTCTTTCCCTTCCCCCACCTGGTACAATTCAGTCTTTTCAAGTGTCCTGTTATATGGCTGGGTAATCATGGGGGTTTGGTGAACATGATAACAGTTTTCAAATACTTAAAAGATTGTTACAAAAAGGAGGAAGAAAAATTGTTCTCTTTAAGCTCTGAGGATAGGACAAGAAGCAATGGGCTTAAATTGCAGCAAGAGCGGTTTTGGTTGGACATTAGGAAAAACTTCCTAACTGTCAAGGTAGTTAAGCCCTGGAATAAGTTGCCTTGGAAGATTGTGGAATCTCTGTCATTGGAGATTTTTAAGGAAAGGTTCAGGGGTCAGCAACCCAAAAGATAAGAAGAACCATTTTTAAAAATTCCTTCAATAACAAAGTGTTTTGAGAGCTGCAATGGGGATAGTCACCTGATGGGGGGAGGTGGGCCAGAGCACCTGCCATAAGGATCCCTGGCCAGGGTGCAGCCTGGAACCAGGAACAGGCCCCTTGCAGGGTCCCCCAGAGGTGGTGAGGAGCCTAGAGCCTGCCACGGGCCACCCACATGGTGCCCTGGTGATAGTGGAGGCCCGAGCCCGGAGCCACAAGAGGACAGCCAAAGAGCTGCATGCGGCTCCGGAGCCGCAGTTTGCAGACCTCTGGTTAGACAAACAGCTGTGTGGAGGGGTTTAGTTTAGAAAAGCATATTAAATCCTGCCTGGAGAGCAGGGGACTGGATTAGAAGACATCTCGAGGTCCCTTCTAGTCCTACACTTCAATGATTTTTATCATATAAATAACAATCCAGGCTATTATAAGTTCTTCTTGGATATTTAAGGATAATCTTAGGCACCTAAAATATTTATGGATATTCCTGGTTTTGTAGGGATAGACAAGAAAGTGTCAGCCCCCCCCCACCCCCCTTAAAACCAGAAGCAGATTCATAGAGTTTGAGGCCAGAAGGAATCATTAAGTCATCTAGTTTACTTTCCAATGTATCACAGACAGACCATTAGTTTCACCCAGTTACTCCTGTATTGAGCCCAATAACTTGTGTTTAACCAGAGTATAACTTCCAAAAAGCACCCAATCTGGATTCAAAGACATCAAGCCATGGGAAATCCATGTCTTCTTGGTAATTTATTCCAACAGTTTATCACCCTCACTGTTAAAAATTGTGCAGAATTTCTAACTGGAATTTATGTGGCTTCATCTTCTAACCATTAGTTCTTGTTAGAGATGTAAAGTATCAAATGGTTAAATGGTTAATCAGTAAGGGCCTCCCCTGGAGCAACTGGCAGGCCCTAGGAACAAAAAAAGGAACAAGCTCTGGAGGACCTTGTTTGGGGTGATAGGCACACTCCAGGGGTCCCAGTAGGGGGTAAATGGACTCGGGGGTGGCCATGGCATGGAGGTGCCTTACAGCCCCCTTCTGTGGGATGCGGGGGGGAGGGGGGGTGGCAGGCTCTGGGGTGGCAGCATCCCAGCTCTGGATGAGGACAAGGCCCATGCAGTGGCAGGACTTAAGCCCATTGTGCTGCCCCCATCCAGCTCCCAGGCACCTCCTGCAACTCACGAGGGATGTAAAAATCATATCAGTTACATATTTAAATGATATAAATTTTAATTTTTTAAGCAATTGTTTTGTTACACTATATTTTACATCCCTAGTTCTTGTTACACCTGTCTCCTTTAGATTAAAGAGCCCTTTACTACCCAGTATTTTCTCCCTGTGAAGTGTCTTCTACACTATAATCAAATGCCCTTTCTGTCTTCTTTTTGATAAACCACACAGATTTAAGTTTCTCTCAGTAAGGTATTTTCTCCAGCCCTTGAATCATTCTTGTGGGTCTCCTCTGCTCCCTCACCAATTCCTCAATTTGCTCTTAAAATGAGGACACCAGACCTTTTCAGAATCACCACTTTCCAGGATACAGCCTCCCCCTTTGTAGATATGGCTTCCACTCATTGTTCCTAGATGTAGGACACTGCATTTGGCTGTATTGAAACACATTTTATGTGAATGGAGCCAACTATCCAAGCAAACCAAATCACTCCCCGTGACTGCCCTGTCCTCATCATTATTTACCACTCTGCCAATCCTCGTGACATCCACAAATTTTATCAGCAGTGACTGTACATTTACTTCCACAACATTGATGAAAATGTTGAATACTGTTGGACCTAGCACCAATCCATGCAGAACTCCACTAATTTAGTCATAAACTTATACAAGGCAGATGCCTTCATAAAATTAAATGTCTGAATTATAAAACCAAGATCATGGACCCCATGTAGTCCTTAAAGAGCCTTCAGCAGTGTCACTCCTGATACTCTGATGTAATGACAACATTCAATTTGGCATAGCAACAGTCTTATACAAGTCCTCCACATAGCTTTAATTGAATAACTTATTATTTACTTTCTGTTCTAAACTGCTATTTAATGTTGCTTTATGCGTTAAGGAGTAGTAATGTTCTACTCCAGGAGTAATTGAAGCAGTCCCTCTTTGTATATTTTTTTCTAGCTATCTAAGTGCAGATTACAGAGAGAGGATAGCTAAGGTTGCAAGCAACTTCCATTATAAGCCCTATATTTACTCCAGTTAGAACTCTGACTGGCTAAATAAATTTGACCTGGAATTACCATACTTATTCTGAAGACTGGGGAGGCGTTTTCTGTAAAATTCAAAGGAAACTGAGAAACTGGTTTTGAGTTATAGGTCATTAAAAATGCTACTCTAATATGAGATTTTGACCTAGGTTTGTTTCTTTGTCTCTTTCTAGTTAAAAAATGTCTTGTTACTACCCATATACATTTTCTACATTTTAAATCTTGAAAATTCTTGCAGTGGGTCTATTTGCAGAAACTCTGTTGCGGGTAAATACAATTATCCATACATTTCTCTCAGGGCTTTTTTTATGATGGTACTCAGGAGTGCTGAGTACTGGCACTTTTTTTCACAGCAGTGAGGCCCTGGATCCTGCTGCCCCTGCTGGCAGCCCCAGGTCGCTGGCCAAGTACTGGCACCTTTTTTTTTTAAAACAAACAAACACCCCACTGATTTCTCTGATAGATAGTTTGGGGCCCACTGCTGCCTGTGCTCTACTAGACTTCTACCCAGAACTGTTGGTTCCCCTCTTTCAAAAGCATTAAAATTCACATTTAATCAGCAAAAAACAGTGCAGAAGCATTTCAAAAATAGACCTCTGTCCCTTTAAAAACCATCCTTGCCCTTCATGGCTGACCTCAAAAGCTGCAATTTTACTGAAGCAGAATGCTATCGTGTCTAAAATGAAAGAGTGGGAAAAAACAGAGGGAAACCCTGATGTGGCCCGAATGGAAATAGCAAAATGACATGGAAACAGAGAAGAAAAGAGGGAAAGGGACGTGAGTAAAAGAGGGAGGGAGAAAGGATAACATAGAAGTGGGCAAAATGTAAATTGAACGCAGGCAGGGAAATCATGAAGACAGACAGTTGAGAAAGAGAGCGAGAGAGAGAGAGAGCGCGTGTGCAACGATGGAAGAGAATGACTCAGGTAAGAAATAACAGGATGATGGCAATGAAGATTACACTACTAAAGCATAATGTAGCCCAGGGATCCTCAATGTGTAGCTATCATGCTGCTCGTGGCCATTTTAGGTACCACACGTGGCTCCTGTGGATTTTGCTGGATAAAGAGCTTTGAAAGAAAGAGAAAAAGACTCTTTCCTTCAAATTCCATCCTAGCAAACTTGAGTGATGAGAGGGAGAGACTGTGGCAAATGGAGTCAGGAAGCCTCACAACAGTCATGCTCTGATGCCTCTGCATTCCACTGTGATGTTTGCATCACAGCGTTGCACCAATATCGATTGATATTGTCTGGCCACATCCCAGTGTGATCCTAATCCAATATCAAGGAAATCACTCGACAGTGACTTTATGACTCCATTCGATGATAAAGCAACTCAACAGCTCAGCAAGGCTGAGGATTACTCATGTGGGCAGTGATCCAATGTTACTGTTTACATGGGTGAGGCTTTTTAAAAACACTATATAAGGGTCAAATAAGGAAAGATTGAGGAAATGGATGAAGGAAATCAGAGAAAAAGAAATAGAATCAGACAGGGGAAAAGGAATTTTTTAAAATGAGCTAAATTAATCTCAGACGTAATTTCAATGACTTTAATGGATGTACACCTGGGATGAATTTGGCTCAGAGAAAGAAGGCTGTGAAATGAGGAGAAAATACTAGATTACCAGACATTATGTTCAACAGCAGGATGGTGTCAAGTCTGCCTGGACATGGATTTTTGCTATAATTCTGAGAATCTTTTCATCTTGATCTAGACAGGGCTGTGGAAGTGCTTCACCTAAGAAAAGAAATACTGTGTGAAGCTACCTGTTAGATGGCCAGTGTGTTAATACAGTGATATTATCCAGCACTGTGGCACCCAGATGCTGCAATATTCCAAAGTATTTCACACTTTAGGGAAATATTCTCAGCTCGCTTTAGGTAGGCTATGGAAAACAGAGACAGAAGAATCCCTGTAAAGCTGCCAGTGAAAGTTTCATTATAACCAATTTTTTTCTGACAATTTTGGTGTCAGCAGAATTGTGGTCTAACCCTATGGAGATGCGGGATGAAGAGAGAAGTGAACGAACTGTGAACTTTTATATCAGTGTACATGCTCCTTTTGCAATCTAGATCCAGCGGAGCCCCTATATCAGGTCTAATTTGACATCCATATAACTAGAGAAGGACCTGAACTAAAATTCCTGTTCCCAACATCCCTGATTTAGAAAGCTGACCACCTCTAAATTTCATGGTGTGGACTTGTTTTCTTGGCCTTCAGCCAACAGGAAGTGCTGAAAGCATGCCTACCAAAATGTATAGGGAGGAAAATATTAAAGGAGATTTTAATGGAAAGAGTCATTTAGAATCAGAGAGGATTTCCTCACAGTACCTGTTTGTTACTGGGTGTATGTTACAAATGCACTGCTTGCTCTTCTGGGATGGAACGCCAATCAAAGCAAAATCTTTGTTCAAAAACTCTTCCTTTTAAAAGCTGTGGTGTCAAATGCTGATCAGAAATGTTCATTCCTTTGGTCTAAAAAAAAAAATTCTTCATACATTCTGCGCTTTTGTAGTGTCACAAACATAGAAGTATTTATTTCTGCAGAAGATTTCATCTTTATCACTCCCATCTGCTTCTCGTGAACCTGAATCTCTTCTGTTTTTGATTTTTAAGTCTACGCAGCATCTGTTTTCCTCTCATTAAATCAAGTTATCCAACTGATTGTTTAGAGGGAGAAGGCCATGCAAAACTGAGGGCAGCAAATTCTCTCCTCAGTAATGGCTCCTAGCAGGATGTCAGGTTATAGCACCCAGCAGAGTGTGGCAGAGCTCTTCTGCTGGCAGGCTCCAGGACCTTGTGTAAACACACAAAGCTGTTCTACTGACTCACACTGGCCACCATCCCAGATGGGTCCTATTGGCTTCAGCCTGGTTGATAAAAACATTTGAGCCTCCCTTTGAAGAAGAGAGAACCAGACGTAGGGACAGAAGGAGCCTCCAGTCCTGAAAGCAGTCATGTTCCTGGGCGAGCTCTTGCGGGTTGTCTATTTGTTCTTCAAGTTAGAAGTAAGGAAATCCCAGGAGAGAAGTAAATTTGGATCTTAGCCAGTGCATGTAATACCTGTATATTAAGAGCAGGATGGGAATGCTTTCTACTTTAACACCAATGGCATGGAGAGAAGAATTTGGCCCAAAATTCATTAATGAGTATGAGGCACTCAGATGCTACAGTGATGAGGGCCAAAAAATTAGACAGCTCTATAAATGGAGGAACCTTGTCAATAAGATGACTGTGAGTTTCAAACTTTTATAACAGGCCCACTTTTGTGGCATCTTTTTACGTGGTCACAAACCATTCATGCACACAAAAGTGCCACCTTTGAAAACATGTGCTGATGTTTCTGCTGCTGCACTCTGATTCAACAACACAACCTTCTAGGGGAGGAAGACTTTTTCCAGTAATTCTACATTCTGAATGAGTTCATCCTGCAATGCTGAACAAGGGTTAACATTTACTTTGAGTAAAAGAGTGGCTCTGATAGTGACCACACTCATTTAACTTTTCACTCCAAATTGTGCTCATCAAACTGAATTCTTGTTCCAATGGACTGTTTGTTAGCTCTGGTAAATACAGAGCAAGTTTTACTTACGACAGCAATGTGTCTTGAGCAAACATTTTGCATTAATAAAAGGATTGATTGATGAAATAAAAAAAAACAAACCCAGGAAATGTGAGATATCCTGAAAGAAATTCCTGAGACATCAGGATGTTATGTGAAAAATGAGGACTGTCTCAGTAAAATCAGGATGTGTGGTCTCTTCACTTGTCAGTTTTATATGAACCTGTTCAAAACTGTCATTATAGCTTTAATTGGAAGTGAAATCCACTAGCGGTTTTCACATGAGTGTGGAAAAGACAAGCAGCAAGGCTCTGTGCCTTACCATACCATTCACTCCCTTTAGACGAGTCATTTGACCTTTCTTGCCTCAATTTACTAGACACTTATAAACAGGCATAATAATAATAGTAATAATAATAATAATAACAACAACATCTTTCAAAGGGGTAGCCATGTTAGTCTATTGCAGAAAAACAAACAGAGTCCTGTAGCATTTTTAAAGACTAACAGATTTATTTATCGCATGAGCTTTCGTGGGAGAAAATCCCACTTCGTCAGACACTTTGAAGATGGGAAACTTACAGAATGGGAGGAAATTAAATGCAGGGGAGTGTATGACATAGGATCAGGTCAGGCTGTAACAGCTAATCAAAATAGATGTTAGGATTCAAACACCGGGGAACAGCACAATGGCTATGACTACACTGGCAAGTTAGTTCGAATTAAGGAGGCTTAATTCGAACTAACTAAAGCCATGGCTACACTAGGCTTTAGTTAGTTTGAATTAAGGGCTTCCTTAATTCAAACTAATAAGTTCGAATAGGGCTTCAGAAGTAAGGCTTTAATTCGAACTAACTAGTTCAAACTATTGTAGAAAGACAACAGAGTCCTGTGGCACTTTTAAAGACTAACAGATTTATTAATCGCATGACCTTTCGTGGGAGAAAATCCCACTTCGTCAGACGCTTTGAAGATAGGAAAGTTACAGAGTGGTAGGAAATTAAATGCAGGGGAGTGTATGACATAGCATCAGGTCAGGCTGTAACAGCAAATCAAAATAGGTGTTAGGATTCAAAACACTGGGGAACAGCACATAGAGGAGGGGGGGG